>CM037004.1:36071769-36474356 GCA_020826895.1 Aquilegia kansuensis | reverse complement strand
CTGTTTTGTCTTAATTGTTTGGTTCTGATTTCTCTTTCTGGTTATTTTTGTTTATTGGTTCGTCTGTTTATTATTGTTGGTTCCCTTGTTGTGACAAAAAGGGGGAGATTTATGACTCCAATTACTAACAATTGTCTCTTTGTTGTTAGGGTATTCTTGGGTCATGTTTCAGGTATGCTACAAGTATGGGGGAGTGAACGTGTTGATGTTTTAGAAGATTGTACAGTTATGGGGGAGCTCAAGTGTCAAAATTCCTGAGCTCATGAAGTATGGGGGAGCTGCTCGAAGGAACTTATGTTACTTCGAAAATTCTTAGTTGCTTCCGTTCGATCTCTGATGGTTGAAGTGTCTTGATCAAGCTGGATATCAAGAATTGGTGACTTGGTATGTGTTCTACCTTGAGTGATTTTGTAGGCATGATTTATAAATGCCATGGTTTGGGTTTGTAAGCACGTTTTATAAGTGCTATTAGAGTCATAGGTTTTTGTCACAAAATCAATGTCAAAGGGGGAGATTGAAACCGACATGAAGTTGTTTGACATCAATTTTGTGACATAGTGTCCATGGTTATCTCGCCTTGAAATCATTGTTAGGAAAGCCAAAGATGTACGCACGCTCGTCTCGTGTCTGTGTCTCTATGTCGTTTGTCTTTGTATGTTTTGGGTACTGGACGTACGTACCTAGTTAGGACGTTCGTACGTCCATTGAGGCAGCAAGCTTCCTTTTGGTCAGGACGTACGTACGTTGTTAGGACGTTCGTACGTCCAAGCAGGCAGCAAACTTTTCACCGTGTGGGGACGTACGAACGTTGATTCGACGTACGTACGTCCAATATGGATTTCGTCCAATCAGGCCCATTTTCGGTGTATTCCAACCCTAGGTTTAAATAGCCTTCTTCTTCAATGAGAGAGGAAGTTCTTTGGCCGTCCATTGTTTGTGAGGTTCTTGGAGTTTTGGTTTAGGTTTTGGTATTGAAAGTGTTTGTGGCTATTGAACTCAATTCCCTTCTTCCCCCTTATCTCAATTCATAACTTTGTGATTCTAAGAGTGTTATTGTGATTTCGGCTTCGAGTCTTCTTGTGGGTTTATCAAGAAGTCGAGTGTCTTGTGCGTACATCAAGGTGCTCTGGTGAAGTCAAGGTGTTAGAGATAACCAGGAGTATCAACTCGCAGTGAGTGCAGGTAGTTGATAGGTTTGTACATCTCTATTTCATCTAGTGGATTATTTGTTGTCGCGAGGACAACCGTGGACGTTTCCCTTTTGGGTTTTACCACGTTAAAAATTTCTGTGTGTTCTTTACTTTCTGCGTATTGTTTGTTTGGTTGAATATTCAATTGGTATATTAGCACTATTTGTAGTTTCTCAGTGATAACATGATGTTATCACAGTTATAATAGAAAACCGAGTTGACTCAGAAAACTGAGTTGACTCAATCTTCTTCTCTATGAAAAAACTGTAATAGCTTGTTGACAAATGAAAATCACAATCACAATTAATAAATTACAATAGTTCCCATGTTCATAATTACAATTGAAAATCAAATGATTCTCCATTAATAATCATTTCTTTGTATTTAGTACATTACCACAACCCACATATGTGTTTTCTTCAATACCCACAGATTATTCTCCATTAATAATTAGTCTTGTAGATCGAATACCAAATGAATTCAAACTTGTAAAGAGATTTCAAATAAGAATTCTTCGATACGAAAAATCAAACTAGAAGAATTTCGCAAAATCAAACTTTTTCGGTTTCCAAACGAAACGAGAGAGAGATGATAAAAAAAGTGGAAAAAATCTCCTGGAGATCTAGAAACAGAGAGAGAAGAAAAGGAAATAGAGTTTCAAATAAATGAAACTTTTTAAGTTTGATAATCTACTTAGTATATTTTTTTTAGGGGTAACATGGTTATTATAAAATGTTGTTTGATCATATGTCGGGCAGATATTACGGGCATGTCCTTGGGCCTAAGAAAATCTTATGTCCTTGACATAAGATCCATAAGTTCGTCCTTTTGACAACCAGTTTTTTTATAATGTCCTTTTGGCCAAAGAGGATTGGAATTTGGTATTTTGGCCCAATTCTTTGTTGAAAATATCATCTAGAATTAGAGATTGTTGTTGTGGAAAGCATGAGCAAGGTGAGTAAAATGTCCTTACCAAAAAAAAAGTTGAGTTAAATGTTAATACTAATAGAAATGTGGAAAGGGTCTGAATCAAAATTTTGGAGTGGGTTAGACCAGAATAGCAAAAGTTAAGGGACTGAAAGTAACTAAATGGGAAATAAAAGAAATAAATAATCTAAACCGACTTTGTTTCTTTAAAACCAAAACTGTAATAAGTTGGTGTGAAAGATAAAGAAAGTAGAGAATATAAGTTAGAGCAAAGAGTGAGCAGTGTTGGCTGAAGCTTATTAGTGATCTACCTAACTTCAGTTTAGAGGCTTAAGCTTGTACTTAGAATCCACCAGAGGATCCCACTGTTATTTGGAATTGTATTTTTTATGAGATTGATTGACAACACTAATTACATAATTGAGTCAACATAGCATAATTTACATCTTTAAAATATGGGGTTTTTAGACTTTGGGACGCCTAAATAATACCTATTTAGGAAATGGGACGCTTTTAATTGGTATTTAGAGTTTGGGGCACTTTCCGTGAGTTGACTATGTTGACTGTTGTTTGCTTGTTAATTTTTTTAAAAATGACAATATTACCCCTCTATGTGTTTAGTACGAGATTGAATTTTAATAACAAAACCGTTACAAATGTCATTATATTATCCATTGATTCCATCTTATGGTTGATAAATTGACACGTGTCGTTATACCATCACTTGCAAACCTTTCAGGATTTTAGTTATTAGAGAAAAAGACACCCTGTGTTAAATAAAATTAGGGAATAGGACACCTGTGCGGAGTATTATGGGTATTTATAAAATATGAGTTCTTTGACTTGAGTCAACGGTTAGTCATACCAGTCAACTGACGGGAAGGTGCCCTATACTCTAAATACCAATTAAAAGCGTCCCATTTCCTAGATAGACATTAATTAGGTGGCCTAAAGTCTAAAAACCCCTTAAAATATAGTAAATGGTGTGATTTCCTCTCTACAAGTTTCAATTATCATAGAAGATTAGGATTGTGATACATGTGAGTATGATTTCCTCTTTTGACAATTCACTATATACTTCAAAACTTGACATCATTTCAGATTATGCTGCCAAATATTTCTTCTTTATTAGTTTACCTGGTTTGCTTTGTAGAATTGCAAACCCAATTATCTTTATTATGTTGTCCTGGGAAATAAACCCAATTTACATTTATACTGATGGTTGTGTTGTTGTCCTTTGTCTACTAAAATTCTCGAGTCTTTCTTATTCCGACCGCCGCCAAAGAAGAAATCTACCAACCCTTCCCACTGGTCCAAACTCATTCCAGAGTTGTTACTCTTATGTTCGAGTACGAGCTGTGTGTCATTTATGCAGATTATGTTCGAGTACGAGTTGTGTGTCTATCATGGAAATCTACCCTCCCCCCAAATCTCGCCATCTCCTCATTCAATTTCCATGGCTCTTGCTCTCTATGTTCAACAACAACAACAACAACAACACTATCTTTGAATCCCATTGCAGCTTCTTCAACCTTCTTGGTGAAAAAGTTTATAAGCTGGAGCTTCTAGAGATTGTCGGAATGGGAAAGCGGAGGTATATCCTGTTTGGACATGTATGTGTCTTCTTCTTGGAGGGTATGTTGTCCCTTCCCTTGGGCATCCATGTCCGCTTATGATTGTTGAACGACCTGGGGGATAGTTGTCAAATTATGATTGTGAACGACCTGGCCTATAAATTTTCACATGGATGAATTAAAAAATATTCAAATGGATAGGTGAATAGAATGTAAAGCATACTTAGGCATATAGGGCATGTCAGGTATTTTCGAATAGATGACTCTTCTACATCACTAAACCTGCACACATAACAAACATTAAGCAATAATTGTGTATTCACATTACTTCTATTAAGGAAACAGCTATATGATAAATATCTGGTCTTCCCCATGCAGGTTGGAAGATAACCCAGACTAGTTGATACCTCTCATGTTTTCATCCATGGAATTGACATACAAATTGAGAAATAAAATAAAATACTAAAGTATTTAGTAGCTGGTCACAATGTGTTAAGAAAATAAAGATTTATTTTCTATATAAAGTTCAAATAATATCAGGGGTGAAAGAAAACTGCACACGCAATTTCCTGGGAATATAGTTTTGTTGTTGTTGTGGAGAAAAATAATAATTTCTTTTGCTTATTTAAAATAACACATATTTACACATCCTAGTCAAGTCCGCACACAAATTTGAACAAAATGTAAGCATGCAATAGCGGACACCACAAACATCTATAATAATGCAAAGGATTAATTAGATCAAGTACTAAATCAATCACACTTTAAGCATGCAAGCAAATCCCACAATCAGAATCAAAGAAAGGTAAAACATGTCAAAAGATGGGTAGTAACATCAGATCTCACAATTGAAATTGAAGAAAGATACATCCATTCATTTCTGTAACAAAAGATAAACCATTTAGTAATGGAAGCCATTAAAAATTATACCAATTATATTCATCCCTTTGCATTTGACACATTTGGATTGCTAGGCTCAGAAGCAGTTGAGCTCCTCAGGAGAGTGCAGAAGGTAATGGATAGCAACGTGATGACTGCAGGTTCGAACGAATATGCATTTAGGAGAATCGGGTTTGCTATCCAGAAAGGACTTGCCGCGCAGTTTGTAGCGTGTTTGTCCTCTACTTTTGTGTAATTCGTTGAGCTTATCAATAAAATTCTTTTTTATATTAAAAAAAAAGAAATAGAACAAGAAAACATACTCATCCTCAATTTCTTTATTCATTTGTTCTTCTTCATCTCTTGATATTTCTTCTTTTCCCTTATCTTTTCTTCGAAACAATGGTGTCATTACATCTTTCAATCCTTGCCATTGATGGTCTTGTTCACTATGTAGTTGAGACTCATTTTCCAGTTTTTCTTCTTGTTGGTTTTGTTGATGAGAACTTTTACTTCCCACAAAGCTTAGGGGATTCTTCTTCTTTCTACCCATGTTGCTCTTTTTCTTACTGAGAAAACAAAGGTACTGATGAAGCAAAAAAGTGAACTACGATATTACCTCAAATGGTTCACTTTTAGGGCGTTGGGATCAGACCGGTGACCTTAAAAATTTGATGTAAAACATTGTACAACCTTCTTCATCTATTAAATGAAAGACATAACTCATAAGAAACAGGAAATGAAGCTTTCCCTTTAATAACATATGAGTACCTTTAATAACATATGAGTAGAGATCCCATGAATAATAGTAATAAACAAAACAAGACAAGTTTAACAGTGATGACCATATTAATGTGTCTACATATTACCTCCTCTGTTTTCGGCTTGTTCTGCATATTCGTTCCTATAATCCTGCTCCAGTATGTGTTTTTCTTCCATGGTCATCTAGAATTTGCTAACCATATAAAGAGAATTCCATAGTCTACCATTGCTTTTGTTAATTACTTAATAATCTCTTGGTAAGATCCTCATTTTTCAACCTTTCGTTGTGGCGCACCCATATGGAGAATAATAGATGAATGTCAAATTCAAATCAATAATAATTGAACAAGATTATAAATTGAAATGCCTCTAACTTAAATTAAAAAAAAAATTCAATAAAGAGACAATGTATGATTAGGTAACCTACAAGAAAAAACAAAGTACCCAAAATAAATTGAGTCGGGTAATATACTTCAATCTAGCTATAAACTTATCAATAGGTCATACAAACGAAGGAGATTTAATTTCTTACCTCTTAACATCCAAATTCTACAGGAATTAAATTTAGATGCCTGGTTGAGCATACAACAATTGCTTTAAAAATAAAATTTTATTAAAATTATATAGGAATTAAATCCAAGCTTCTAAACCACCATCCATTATTTAGAGATTATTCTTGATTGGAAGAATAATAATCGAAATTCTAGAATTCACACTTAAGCCTACTCATATTTGTCAAAAGTGAGCCTTTGTTCATTCTAAATCACCTAAACCTTAAACCCCAAGCATCCATATACAAAGCAAGAAAAGTTCAAATGAATAAGTTTAAGTTTACTGTTTACCATAACAATTATGTTGTGATTCGACTTCTACATACACTTTAATTCAATAACTCACACAAATCAAAATTCATAGTCAAACATATCTCCAAAAATTAAATAAAAAGTACAATATACATACAAGAACAACAATCCATTATAGATAATAGACTTATCGATCAGTAATTTTCTTTAGCATATTAAACAAAAGAAAATAGAAAAAGTTCATAGATTACTAACAAGCTCAACTCTTGATGTAATGCAGTTATCCCCGTTCAAGTTTGATTTGAATTTTTTCTTGACGTTCTCCTTCTACATCTAAATCGATCTGATCTTAAAAACACTGCAACAATTTTCACAAAATTAAATATTGAGAGAGAGAGAGAGAGATGAGGAGAGAGAGAAGAGATGAGAGAGAGGAGAGACGAGAGATGGAGAGAGAGAGAGAGCGAGAGAGAGATGAGAGAAGAGGAGATGAGAGGAGAGAGAGAGATGTTACCTTTGTTGCAGAGAGAACAAAAGAAGTGTCAACTCAGGCAAAGAAGAAGAAAAAGCCTAGCGAAGAGCGAACAAGAGAAGTAAAAATACAAATAACAAGAAAAAAAATCTAGCAAAAGCTCTTGACAAGAACACAAAGGGAAAAAAATGAATTGAGTGGCCTGTCTCAAGATCATGAGGGTATTTATAGGCAGTTTATGAAAGTCAAATGGCTAACACTTTCCGAAGAACTATTGATTTTAGTGAAAATATTAATCTTTTAATGGAAAGATTTAATAATTAATAATTAATTATATTCTCATTACCAGGTTATGGTGGAAGCATATTCTCTGAGCCCCACCTACCAAATAGAATAATCCAACTCATATACACATCAGCTAGTCCAAATACATAATCTTTTTTAGAAGGTACATATTCAAAATTTATACCAAATTCTTAGATTATTTGATCTATATAGCTCTTGGTGTCTTGGCAAAACTAGAAAAAAAAAAAACAAAACTGGAAGACAATATGAATTTAATTAAACTGAAAATTTCCTTCGGAAACGAAGAGGGGTTTTGGCTTTACCCCTACACGTCCATTAAAATATCCAAAGAATAAAGAGGGGGGGGGGGGATATGACCTTATAAATATTATAACATTGGATAATAATACATATGAGATGGAATTATAAAGAAAACGCCATTTTGTGAAGAAATCTATTTGCAGTACTAGAGAGGAAAATAATGAAATAACACATAGGGTGTGCATGAAACTTTTAACGTGAACAATATTAAACCCTAACATTGAATAGTTTATTTTAATGCATCTTACGTGCGAGCATGCCCAACATAATAGTGTTTACAACATAAGATTAGGTTACTGACATGATACTACCTTGATAGTAAGATTTAGTCAGTTGATTGTCTATTTCAGTTCAATAGGTAGTTAGACAGAGACATAAAAATATACTGGTGGCCTAAGCTAGTATAAGACATGCACCCTTAAGTTTAAATGTGACGACACTGTCTTTCTTCACAGACATGGTTATGGTGAACTACTGAAGATCTCTACCATACACAGATGGGATGCTCTTTTACAGGTTATGCAAATGAAAGGCATTCCTACAAGAATGATACAATGGAATGAAATTTGTTTAACAATTGTCCACTATTCTGTGCTTGTAAATGGGACTAGTGAAGGATTTTTTAAAGGGAAAAGAGGTATTAGTCAGGGGGACCCTCTCCCCCCCCTTGCTGTTTGTTCTCATTATGGATGTTTTTGGTAAACTATTGACCAAGGAACATTCACTCTTGACCCTAAATGTCTAGACCCGTGCATGACACACCTGTGCTATGTCGATGATCTAATGGTTTTCTGTGGAGGAGACACAACTTCAGCACACTCTATCAAAGAGGTACTACTCAAGTTTAAAGCCAATGAGATGAAGAGTACCATGTTTGGTGGAGGTAATGATCTTCAAAGAACTGAATTTGCTCAAATTCTGGGTATGCCACTCAGTAGACCTCCTATTACATACCTTGGGCTTCCTTTACTGACCTCAAGATTATCTAAGACGGATTGCATCCCTCTTGTGGAAAGGATGATGAAGACAGCCAGCTCTTGGGCATCAAAAGTTCTATCCTACGCAGGGAGAACTCAGCTTATAAAGTCTGTCTTAATGAGCAAACATGTTTATTGGAGCTCTGTTTTTCTTCTGCCCAAGGATGTTATTCTTGAGATAGAAAGAGTGATGAGAAGATTCTTGTGGACATGAACTGAAATGAATAAGCACAAATGCAAAGTCAGTTGGAGCAAAATATGCAAACCAAAGAGTGAAGGAGGTCTTGGGGTCAAGGATGTGGTGGCATGGAACAAAGCAGCAATATGTAAACTAACTTACAATGTCATGGCAGGCCAGAGAACTCTGTGGCAACAGTGGGTGAAAAAACATTTGATAAAGGAGTAATACTGTTGGTCTATGCCAACCCCCACTGACTGTTCTTGGGTGTGGCGAGGTATACTCAGCACAAGAGCTGAGATGAACAACTTTATTATCCATAACATTGCTACTGGAAGTTTCTCTTTCTAGCATGACCCTTGGTCAGGTCTGGGCATCCTCAGAGAAGTAGTTAACCCTCTAGTGAGGCAGAATAGTAGAATCAAAGATGGTACCTCTTTAAGTGCATTCATAGATGACGCGCCATTGGAGACTACCAGAGAATCAATTACCTGAAATGCAGCACATATGGGATGTTATGAAAGAAATGAAGCTTTCAAGAGCACAAGAAGACAAGCTGGTATGGACTCCACATCCAACCGGCAAGTTCACAATACAGACTGCATATGAAGTGTTGAGACCAAGAGGCAGTTACCAAACTTGGTGGAAGTACCTTTGGAAACTTTACCTTATACCAAGGCGGTCATTTGTGACCTGGCTTACCCTTCATTTGGTACCTAGGACCAGAACAATAGTTAGATGGTTCCCTCCTCAAGGTTGGGTGATGTTAAATACCAATGGTTCACTAACAACTGAGAAGGCAGGATATGGTGGAGTTTTGAGAAACAGCCATGGAGAGGTTATTTTAGCCTACTGTGCAGAAAGCAAGATGAGTTCTATACTTTTTCGGGAGATGGCAGCAATAGAAAAAGGTGTGGAACTAGGTTTGCAAGGAGTTCAAAGATTATGCATAAGATCAGACTCAAAACTGGCTGTGAATATTATCTTGAACAAGACACCCCCCACTTGGTGGGTGAAGACAATGGCTGAAGAGCTAAAGACGAAGTTGCAAGAGCTACAGGAAGTCAACATAGAGCATACTTTCCGGCAAGCTAATTAACCAAGTGGCAGACACAATGGCAATGATGGGATCTGAAATGGAAGGTTCAATTTTTTTTTGTGACCCATTACAAAAAGAAATTTTGCAACTTGTTTGCAAAGATGCTTCAAAAAATTATGCAACTTGTTTGCAAAGATGCTTCTGGTTCTCTGTACACTAGAATTAGTTGATACTTTGTCGCCTTTGGCACGTTGTAATTTTGGTTCAATAAAATCCGGTAGGGTCTGCCCAACTCCAGCTTGCAATTTGCAAAAAAAAAAAAAAAATAGTTGATCAAATGGCCTTATTTTTCATACTTGGCAGTGCGGTAGAGTCCTATGGCAGTCGCACACAAAGCAGAACATGCAATTTCCTTTGGTACAGCCCAACAACAGGCATAAGATAAAATGAATGATATCATCTTGCCTAGATTTATATCTGGTAAATAACTAATCTTGTCGTTAACAATTACATTACATCCAGATTGTTCATAGATACAACGAAATAACATATAAGAATGGAAAAATGACCATTTTGATTACCGGCTAAATCCATCAAAATTGGACCATTGATCTAAAACCAATATTGAATTAGTGAAAGAAGATGTTATATAAGATCGACCGAAGAGCCAATACCCCAAGACTCAGATCCGGCGAAAAAAGATAAACCAACACTCACTCAGATCAGGCAAAAAAAAGATAAATCAACAGTCACTCAGATCAGGCGAAAAAAGATAAACAACCACTCAATCTACTGGAAGGAAATACAAACAAAAACAAGTCATTTTTCTCTCATAACATACAGCTAACTGGCCAAACAATTGTTACATATAAAACAGAACATACAGTGCTAACTGTTGTGCGCAGCGGAAACTAATGCACAAATAAGATGATTGAACTAATGTATGAAAGTAAAACAAAACGACAAAATAAACAAGCAACCACAGAAGACACAAGATATACGTGGTTCGGCAATATGCCAACGTCCACGGGGAGAAAGGATGATGCTTTTCTTCTTAAGACAATTGTACAAGCCCTCACAAAGAAAACCGAAGTCTTCTTCCTCACAAAAGTTCTTCAACTCTCTAATGGCTTCTCACAATCTCTCTCTTAGAAAAGTTAAGGTTTTATTTCACTTCTATTTGGCTTTATAACATAGCCTTACAATAGACCACGAATTGGGCTCAAACAGGCCCATATTGCACAAAAGCAGAGGAGGACGTACGTACGTCGAAATCACGTACGTACGTTGAGCCATGGAGAAGTTATCTGACGTACGTACGCCCTAACTACGTACGTACGTACGTTCCTGTACAAGTAATACAACGTTCGTACGTCGAATTGACGTTCGTACGTTTCTTCCCTTCTGAAGTTATCTGTGATGCTGAACGTACGAACGCCTTAACTGCGTACGTACGTTCCTGTACAAAAACTTCCCTCCGTCCTGTTTTTTTTCACAAAAAAACCCAACAATTCTCCACCTCAGCGAAGATTCAATAAATCTAAGTCGACACCAAGTCACAAACTCCCACACACGTCCCGAAAGACCACCTCGGCTGCACCACCTCATGGTTGCCTACGTACCCTTCTTCTAAGGGATGAAGCCATCGTAGTTCACTCCAAGATATACTATCAACTCGAAGGAAGGATATGGAGCAAATCTAAGCAATGATAGAACTTTGTCCCTGAAACCACTTTAGTCAACATGTCAGCCGGATTATTCTAGTGTAAATCTTCTTCAAGAAAATCTCACCATCTTCAATAATGTCTCTGACAAAGTGATGTCGCACATCAATGTGCTTTGTACGAGCATGATAAACTGAGTTCTTTGCCAGATTTATGGTACTTTGATTATCACAATAAACCATAAGCTGATCCTGCACAATACCCAAGTTTTTCAACATACCTCATAACCAAATGGCTTCCTTAAAGGCTCCAGTCACAGCCATATATTCAGCTTCTGTCGAAGACAAAGCCACAAGAGATTGTAATGTAGACCACCAACTAATAGGACCACCTGCCAATGTAAAAACATATCCAGTAGTAGACCGACATAACTCTATTTGACCATCATAATCAGCGTCCACATAACCAATACAAAACTGATTCAAATCCCTTCCCTTCTGAAATAGTAAACCGACCTCCACATACACTACCTTGAATGTAGCGTAAGATCCATTTCACAGCTTCCCAATGTTTCTTACCAGGATTATGCATGTACCTACTGACAGTGCCAACTGCATGGCCAATGTCGGGCCTTGTACATACCATCGCATACATCAAGCTACCAACCGCACTTGCATATGGATAACATGTCATGTAAGCACGTCCCCTATCAGAATTAGGAGACATAGAAGCATTCAAATTAAAATCTTTTGAGAGAGGTATACTCACAGCTGTACCAATCTCATATTGGCTAAATCTCTGTAGCACCTTCTGTAGATAGGCCTTTTGAGATAACCACAATCTTCCATTGTCTTGTTCCCTCTGAATTTCCATGTCAAGTATCTTTCTCGCATCACCAAGATCTTTCATCTCAAACTCCATAGACATAGTCTTTTTCAACTTGTCTATCTCCACATTGCTTTTAGAGGCTATGAGCATGTCATCAACATATAAAAGCAAATAGATAAAAGAACCATCACATACCTTGCGAAAATAGACACAAGGATCATATGGACTTCTTGTGTACCCTTGCCCTAACATAAACCGAGTAAACCGCTTGTACCATTGCCTTGGAGATTGCTTCAACTCATACAGCGATTTCTTCAACTTACACACCAACTTGTCATTACCCGCATCTTTATACCCACTCGGCTGAGTCATATAGATCTCCTCATCTAGCTCACCATGTAGAAAAGCAGTTTTCACATCAAGTTGAGCTAACTCTAAATCAAACTGTGCTACCAAGGCCAATAGGATGCGAATGGAGGAATGTTTCACAACCGGAGAAAAGATTTCATTATAATCAATTCCCTCCTTCTGAGCATAGCCTTTTGCCACCAATCTTGCTTTGAAGCGTACATCTTCACCAGGAGACCCATCTTTCTTAGTGTAAACCCATTTGCACCCGATTGCTTTCTTTCCCTTAGGCAACTTCATGAGTTCCCAAGTTTTATTCTTATGAAGAGATTTCATCTCCTCATCCATGGCCTTCTTCCACCTTTCATAATCACAACTCTGCAGTGCTTCACGAAAGGTTTCTGGAATACCCTCATCAACAACCGAAAGTGCATAAGCTACCATATCATCAGTAAGCCGTTTAGGAACACCGGCATTTCTCTTGGATAATCTAGATGCAATTGGACCCTCATTATCAGGGTCCACATGTACTGTATCATCAACCGTCTCATCATCAACCTCATTATCTGTCATGTCATCAGAATCTGTAACACTAGGAACCTCATTACTTGGAACCCTCATAGTAGACGTTTCTAAAGATACAGAACCAACTGGAACACGTGGAGATTTCTCAGTCTCCACCCACTGCGAAACCTCTTTGGCCTTGCTCTCCACCTGCTGAGAGCTCTTAGGCTTCAACATAGAAGCCTCATCAAATGTCACATCTCTGCTTAGAATAATTTTCTTCAATTCTGGATCCCATAGCTTATAACCTTTTACCCAACTCTGTAGACCCATAAATAAAGACTTCTTTGCACGAGGATCCAACTTACTCTCTCGGACATGATAGTAAGCTGGACACCCAAACACACGAAGAAAACTATAATCTGAAGCAGGCTTACCAGACCAAACCTCCATAGGAGTTTTGCCATCAATCGCAGTCGAAGGCAACCTGTTAATAAGGTGACAGGCATACACAATACCTCAGCCCAAAACACTTTGCCTAACCCAGAATTAGACAACATACATCGAACCCTCTCCAGTAAAGTTCGATTCATCCGTTCTGCCACCCCATTTTGCTGCGGTGTCTCTCTTACAGTGAAATGGCGTTCTATACCCTCATTCTGACATACTTGCAAGAATGGATCATTTTTGTACTCTCCACCATTATCTGAGCGAAGTACCTTGATCTTTCTGCCAATTCGGGTCTCAACTACCTTCTTCCACTTCATGAAAATTTCTAGGACTTCATCCTTGCTCTTCATGGTGTACACCCACACACGCCTAGAAAAATCATCAACAAAAGACACAAAATAATGCTTACCTCCCCAAGATGCATTCTTGGTAGGCCCCCAGACATCCGTGTGAACATAATCAAGAACTCCACTAGTATTATGGATAGTCGTGCCAAACTTTACTCTTGTCTACTTGCCCAAAATACAATGCTCACAGAATTCTAATTTACAGGCGATAGCACCCAGTAACAACCCTTGCCTTATCAATCTTTGCAAGGATTTTTCACCAGTATGCACCAGCCGCATATGCCATAGTCGCGTAGTCTCTCTAGCAATCTTTGATGTAGCCTCAGACACGGCCACATCACCTGTAACTGTACTACCTTGAAGGAAGTACGTACAAGTTCCTTTATCGAATACCCTTGAGTACAACTATTGCACCAGCCACAACCTTTAGAACGCCATGTTCAAGTACCACCTTGTAACCATTGGCTTCTAGAGTACCAACCGAGATAAGATTCTTCTTCATGTCAGGAACATACCTAACATTCTTCAGCTTC
Organism: Aquilegia kansuensis; assembly: GCA_020826895.1. NCBI lineage: Eukaryota > Viridiplantae > Streptophyta > Magnoliopsida > Ranunculales > Ranunculaceae > Aquilegia > Aquilegia kansuensis. Next base: position 36,460,275 of record CM037004.1, on the reverse strand, counting down.
CTTATAATTCCATCAAACATCTTCAGACGAATGGTACCTATACCCATTATGTGACAGGGTTGATCATTCCCCATCACCACTACACCACTCTCCTGCTTCTTAAAATCAGAAAACCATTCCCTTATAGGACATATATGATAAGAAGTAGCACAATCTAAGATCCATTCATTACCACTAATGTAACAAACCATTGATGAAACGGATAAAGAATAATCAGAACCTACATCATCATCTTTAGTATCACATGCAACATTTACCTCAGAGTTTTTCTTCTTGTCCTTCGCCTTGGCTTTAGGACAATATTTCTTCCAATGCCCTTTCTCAAGACAAAAAGAGCATTCATCCTTTGCTAGAGATCGACCTCTCGACTTAGAACGATCTTTTCCTCTACCACCTTGGCCTTTCCTGTCATTAGACCTTCCTCTTGCCACCAAGACCTCGGGTGTAGAGCCCTTGGACTCTTCTTTGTCCTTCTTCATACACGCATGAGTTAACAATGCTGCAAAAATTTCACCATACACCAATTTTTCTTTCCCATATGTGAGTGTGATAGCCAAGTGTTCATATTCATCTGGTAACGAATTTAGAAGACACACTGCCTTGCTCTCATCACTTACATCTGTTCCGAGATTCACTAAGTCTGCAATTAGCTAGGTAAAATCATTAAGATGCTCCGCCATGGAAATGTCTCTTCTCATATCTATTCGATAAAACTTTCGAAGTAGATAGTTTTTATTGTGGATAGTCTTTGTCATGTACTTCTCCTCCAATTTTCGCCACATCTCCTTTGCAGACGCATCATTCATCACAAGATATTTAATGTCTTGTGCCAAACACGACCTTATGATTCCACAAGCTCGTTTGTTCATCTTCTTCCAATCCTTCTCTTCCACATCTTCTGGCTTATCCTCCAGAACATCTTCTAGGTCTTGTTGACATAGAGCATCCATTACCTCGCACCTCCATATGCCAAAGTTATTGGTGCCGGTAAACTTCTCTACATCAATCTTTGCTTGATGGTAAACCATTGTCTTGATTTCCCCCTTCGACTCCTTCGAATTCACTTCTTTTGTCATCTTTCCACAAACTTTCAAGCACTAAACAATCACCAAACGAATCTGAAATTCACACCGGAATTTCAACAAACACGTTCTAGACGCTCAAGTTCTAACCGAAGCTCTGATACCACTTGTTGTGCGCAGCGGAAACTAATGCACAAATAAGATGATTGAACTAATGTATGAAAGTAAAACAAAACGACAAAATAAATAAGCAACCACACAAGACACAAGATATACGTGGTTCAGCAATATGCCTACGTCCACGGGGAGAAAGGATGATGCTTTTCTTCTTAAGACAATTGTACAAGCCCTCACAAAGAAAACCGAAGTCTTCTTCCTCACAAAAGTTCTTCAACTCTCTAATGGCTTCTCACTTCTATTTGGCTTTATAACATAGCCTTACAATAGAACACGAATTGAGCTCAAACAGGCCCATATTGCACAAAAGCAGAGGAGGACGTACGTACGTCGAAATCACGTACGTACGTTGAGCCACGGAGAAGTTATCTGACGTACGTACGCCCTAACTACGTACGTACGTTCCTGTACAAGTAATACAATGTTCGTACGTCGAATTGACGTTCGTACGTTTCTTCCCTTCTGAAGTTATCTGTGATGCTGAACGTACGAACGCATTAACTGCGTACGTACGTTCCTGTACAAAAACTTCCCTCCGTCCTGTTTTTTTTCACAAAAAAACCCAACACTAACATGACAAATAAACTTCGGCATCGTCAGAAGAATCTTATGGATGTTCGTGCATGATCTTAACTGTATTCACGCACAGTTTGCAATAAGCTTAAATGTATGGCGTTGTCTTTGTTCTGATGCTGATGACAAGTTGATCTGGATGCTTGGAGGGTGTATTTTCGCACAACACCTTCATTTTGGTGGTGAGAGCGCGCATTTGCTTCCCAACACCTTCATCATAACAGTCTTTGCATTTGTTTCGGTTCTGGCCAACTATTAAATCCATCTCTGCCTGCAGAGATTCATTTTTGGTGGTAAGAGCATGCATGACTGGAGGATAAATAAGGTATCAGATTAAACCTCTTGTACACCAGAAAATGAGAAAAACTATCAGATTTTAGTAAATCTATTCATTTTATGGCCACAAAAATTAAACACAATAACAGTGCACAATACAGAAAAAATTTACATACCAGCGATATACATATAGGGATGAGCTGCCTGATATGCACCACCCTTGATAGGATATGTACCCTTCCTTTTCCGAGTCCATCATTGGCACAAGGCTTCTGCGACCAGATAGTGCACATTTTCAGAAAATATTTGGCTAGCTTCAACTTCTTGTTGGGTGAAAAGTAGTATATCTCTTGATACCTTTAAACCTTCAAGCTCTGCCACCACTTCTTGAGATTCACAAACAGTGCTATTACCACAGTTATTACTAATTAATCAAGCAGGGTAGTAAGCTGAAAAAATAAATGAACACACAAGATTTTTAACGTGGTAAAACCCAATATGGGAAACGTCCACGGTTGTCCTCACGACAACCAATAATCCACTAGATGAAAAAGATATACAAACCTATCAACTACCTGCAATCATTGCGAGTTGACACTACCGGTTATCTCTAACACCTTGACTTCACCGGAGCACCTTGATGTACGCACAAGACACTCGACTTCTTGATGACACACAAGAAGACTCGAAGCCGAATTTCAATACTCAATATGGAAGAAGAAGGATTGAAGAATGGAGGAGAAGAATTGAGTTCCATCACCAAAAACACAACCTACACAAACCTGGAAGAACACCTTACTTGAGCGGCCAAAGAACTGTCTTGTTCTTTGGTGGAAAACCCTATTTATAGTTAGGGTTAGAAACAAGAGAAAATGGGCCGAATTGAACAAATTTCATATTGGATGTACGTACGTCGAAACAGCGTACGTACGTCCTGAGACGTAAATACTTCGCTGCCTACTTGGACGTACGAACGCCCTAACTAGGTACGTACGTCCAAAACACAAAAGTTCGCTGCTGCCAAACCTGACGTACGTACGCCCTAACTAAGTACGTACGTCCAACTTTTGAAACACTTTGCTGACCTATACTAGGTACGTAAGTCCTAACTAGGTACGTACGTCCTATACCAAATATGACTTTGACAACCTTGACGCAGAAGGACTAGGGACGATGCGCATACAACGAGGTTTTCCTAACAATGAACCAAAGGCGAGATAACCGTGAACATCCTAAGTCACAAAATAATGTCAAACAACCGAGTGTCAGTTTCAATCTCCCCCTTTGACATTTATTTTGTGACAAAAACCTATGACTCTAGTAGCACTTATAATACGTGCATACAGTCCCAAACCAAATGGCATTTATAAACCATGCCTACAAAAGCACTCATAGTAAATACATACCAAATCACCAACACTTGATATTCAGGTCAAGTAAGACGCTTTAATCATCAGAGACCGAACGGAAGCAACAATGAATTCTGAATCAATCAGAGAGCCAACAGAAGTTCCTCGAACAACTCCCTTATACTTCATGTGTTCCAAGGTTTGATACTCGAGCTCCCCCCAAAACAGTACAACTTCTGATCATCACCACGTTCATTCCCCCATACATGTAGCATACCTGAAACATGACCAAAAAATACACTAACAAAAGAAGAGACGAATGTTAGTATTAGAGTCATAAAATCTCCCCCTTTTTGTCACAACAAGTGAACAAAGGAACGCGGAGAAGGAAAAACACGAAATGAGACCATGCAGACAAAAATAGAGGAATTGTCTTAATAATCAAATATCCAATAAGAAACATCTACCATAAACAGTAGTCCATAGAAGGAATCATGAATTAAATAAGAAAAAAAAAACCGGAAAGAGAATAACTGGAGCTCTCCCCCACGCTCAAATAGCACCACGAGCTTGTTGCAATACACACAATTCCGACGAGAACAGTTCTTCTATCCATTGATCCAGAAAGCAATCAGTTAGGATAAAGGGAGCAGAGTTAGAGAAACGCCCAAATAAAGGATAACCAACCAACTGCAGAATGTAGACCTGAAGATCAAAGGGCAATCTTTCCCAAAGATTGATACGAACCATGTTTAAATCCAAACTCGGCTTGTTGAGATAATTGAAACCATGAGTTGCATTGCAGTAGCTACAAACAGAAGATTCCTTCTTGTACTCAAGAAAATCATAATCCACCCCCATACTATCATTGAGACGAAGAATAGGATTCAACAACAACTGATTAGAAGAATAGCGATGAAACAAAGGGGAGGGAGAAAAAAAAGAAGAGGCCATTAGAGAGATAGTAGAGGACAAACAGATAGAACCAAACCCTAGCAGGATTAATAGAAACCAACATGAAGTGAGGGGATGAAACCAAAACACCCTATTAATATAGCAAGGACCAATGGTTGAGTTAAATGGGGTTTAAAACACACCAAGTGGGCTTTTGTGAACAGGACGTACGTACTGCCTAACAGCATTCGTACGTCGAGACAAAAGAAAATTGTTGCCACACTTGAACGTACGTATTGTCTAACAACGTTCGTACGTTCAAAAAGATCTGAACCCCTGAACGTTCGTACCCCCTAACGACGTTCGTGCTCCCCCCCCCCCCCCCCCCCCCTTTTTTTTTTTTTTTTTTTTGTTTAAAAATAAATAAAAGACTAGAGATGTAGGAAAACACACAAACCATAGATCTGTGAAAAACACTACATGATTCCCAAAAATCAATCTAATTCCAATCCAATAAAAATAAAGAGCAATATGGAGAGGCAGTCAGCGTAGTTTAAAGGATTAAGATGGATCATGTTCCAAAAACCATTTATGAGCACTGGAGCCAACAAACATGCAAGAACAGAGTGATGGTATATCCCAAAACCAGAAACTTAGTGAACTTTGTGCAAGGATCATAATTAACTGAAGAGATAGATAACCCAAAATACAAGACCTTTATGATCACACAGAATGAATCCCATGGAGTAGGAAAAAACCAATCTAGGGACACCATAAACACTTACAAGAATCCGAATAAAGAAGAAAAACAATCGAATTTTTTTGTTCTTCTTTCCTCCATTTTTTTGAATTTTTTAAAAAAGACTGTTCCTTCCCTTTGAATTTGTACTAGCCGGAGTAAGGGAAAATAAACTGCCATTCCCGTGTGAGAGGAATTAATTACCTCCATCTTTAACCAATACACGAGGGTAAGGTGTAGCCTATATCTTTTTGGCAAAAACACACTCCAGAAGTGCAATACCATGTTAACGTGCAACACAAGAACTAACATCTCTTGAGTGCAACCGTCAGAGCATGACCCTCACAGCCCCAACGGGTTCTTAGCCAAATGATTAAGCTCTCAAGACATTCAAATGGCTGGGGATTTCGTGAGTTATTGACCACTTACAAGAGGTGAAGAAGATGGATAACAAAAAGGTCGAAACACGAGGGAAGTCATGACCAGTTCTCATAGCACAAAAATGTAGATCAACTTCCTACTTGAATAACAACTTAGAGAGGGATATACCAACATCAAATTCATGCATGTATGCCAAAGAATATGCAAGATAAACCAGGAGAAGGACCATGAGACACCCCCAATGCCCTTATAAGAACAGATAGAGAAAACCCCAACATATTACACCTTATTCGAAGAAGGGAACCAAGAAGATAATCAGAAAAAAAAATGCTTTCAATAACATATAGGTAACCAACACAGACCAAAATGACAATGACCACCTTGACAGGAAATAAAGAACCCATAACATAAAACCATGAACATACAGGAGGAGAAGAGAAACACAAAGACAAATAATAAAGAGAGATGGAGAGAATAGGTACCAGGGACCACTCAAGGAAGAGGAACAACCCCAATGGATTTATGCAGAGAGTGGAAGTGAGCTGCATCGAGGGGTTTTTTAAGGATGTCCGCTAACTGATGCTCGGTAGGAATGAATTCCATTGTGATGTCACGTTTCTCAACCGCCTCACGAAGAAAGTGATGACCAATGTAAATATGCTTTGTTCGAGAATGTTGAACAGGATTCTTGGATATACTAATTGTGCTGGTGTTGTCACAAAACAAATCCATCGCCTGCTGTTGAATACCATAGTCCCGAAGCATTTGACGCATCCAAAGAAGTTGTGTACACGCGCTAGCTGCAGCTATATACTCAGCTTCACAAGTGGAAATAGATACGGATGTTTGTTTCTTGCTATGCCAAGAAACAAGATTGTTCCCAACATAGAAGCAACCACCACTCGTATTGTGACAATCATCAAGGTTACCACCCCAATCAACATCACAATAACCGAATGATACGTTTAACAGCAATGAGATTAGACTCTTTGGGATTAGCCTGAAATCCAGGACGTCCTTACCAAGGCGTACCCTCTCACCCATGGGAGTATCATGTCCACTAGAAGAGCCGAGACCAAATTTCATGACAAGTTCTTTGGCATACTTGGTCTGAGAGATGAATGCCCCATGACTAAATTGTTTCACCTGCAAACCAAGAAAGAAGGTTAGTTCGCCCATTAAGCTCATTTCGAATTCAGAGCTCATTAACTTGGAGAAGGACTCAGATAGAGAGGGACAAGTGGAACCAAATACAATATCATCTACATAAACTTGCGCCAAAAGGACATCTTTCTCCCTTTTTTGAATGAACATAATGCGGTCAACACTCCCACGAGCAAAACCTTTCCCTAATAAGAAGGATGTCAAACGTTCATACCATGCACGAGGTGCTTGTTTGAGACCATACAAAGCTTTCTTTAATTTGAACAAATGATTCGAAAAATGGTGATCAACAAAGCCCTTGGGTTGTTCTACATACACTTCTTCAAGGAGTAACCGCACAGACTCCAACCTCGCCACAGGCGCAAAGGTTTCACCGAAGTCAATACCCTCAATTTGACTATAGCCCTGAGCCACCAGTCTGGCCTTGTTTCCCACAATCTGTCCATATTCATCCAGCTTATTTTTGAAAATCCACTTAGTGCCAACAACATTAGTATGAGTCGGTCTGGGAACAAGTGTCCAAACATCACTTCGCTTAAACTGACCAAGTTCCTCCTGCATAGCAACTAGCCAATCATACACAGTAAGAACGTCAGCAACATTTTTAGGTTCAATAGAAGAGACATAACAAACATAGTGAGCACAGTTGGTCTCCTTGGCTTGTCTACGAGTCAGGCGCTGATCATTAATGTCGCCAATGACATCACCAATGGAGTGATGTTGTTTGACACGAGCCGAGGCTTTCTCAAACAACTCCTCAGGCTCAACAGTCACTGCAGGGGGATCCTGAGAAACGTCAAGCGCTCCCGGTGTTACTGAATCATCCGACGCTTGCACATTACTGTCCCAGTGGGTAGGTCGTCCGAAGCAGCATGTGGACTTACAGCGTCATTAATCAGAGGTGGGGGAAGTGGGGAAACGTTCGCAGACTCTGATAGAGGCGAAAGAACTGCAGAATCCTGAGCACCAATAACAACAGAAGAGTCAGAAAGAATAGTGTCATCAACAACAACATTGAAAGATTCCATGACCTTGCGAGTGTTATAGTTGAATACTCGAAAAGCTCTACTGTTAGAAGAGTAACCAAGCAAAAGAGCAACATCACCTCGACTGTCAAACTTGGAAAGACTTTGTTTGTCCTTGCACACATGGCAAATACTACCAAACACACATATATTTGAGGTTTGGTTTCTTACCATACCATAATTCATAGGCAGTTTGAGTAGTACCAGACCGCAGATAAACACGGTTTATAATATAACATGCAGTATGGACCGCCTCAGCCCAGAACTTGTAGGGACATTCTTGGCGTGTAGCATAACACGAGCCATTTCCTGAATGACACGATTCTTTTGTTCCGCAACCCCATTTTGCTGTGGAGTGTAAGGAGCCGAGAACTCTTGCCAAGTACCGTTGGCAATGCAATATTCTATAGCACCTGTGTCTGTGAATTCACCACCCCTGTCACTACGAACATGTTTAATTTGGGTGTCTTTCTCATTTTGGATACGAAGACATATCCCCTGAAACTCAAGAAACGCATCAGATTTTTCACGCAAAAAGGACACCCAGGTAAAACGAGTAAAATCATCAACCATGACTAAAATGTACCTTTTACCTCCTAAGCTTGGGGTCCGAGTGGGATCCATGAGGTCCATATGAATGAGCTCCAATGGAGAGGATGTGGTGACAGATTTTTTCTTGGAATGTGGACTGCGTATCTGCTTACCTATTTGACATCCCCCACATACCATGCCAAGTTTAGGCACACCCCTAATGAGTTCATTCCGTGTTAAGTTGTCCAAGAGTCAAAGTTAACATGTCCATGACGTTGGTGCCAAAGCTGAACCTCATTCAGTTTGCTAGTTAGACAACCTACAGAAAGTGTAATTGGTTGTATAGCATAACAATTATCCGTGGTGAGTTTACCTGTCATGACGCATTTGCTAGAACCATCAAGAACAATACAGACTTTTTTAGAGAAGTTGACAGTATGATTAGTGTCACATAGTTGGCTGATGCTAATCAAATTAACACGTATACCATCAACAAGTAAACAAACATCATTCGAGGATAAACCAATTAAATCAATAAAGCCTTTACCAATCACAGCCGCATGCTTTCCATTTCCAAACGTGACACTGGCACCATCAATTGCAGTGACAGAAGAGAAAGGTTTGGCATTACCTGACATGTGTTTCGACGCACCACTATCAAGTAGCCATTCACTGTCTGAGCTAGAAACGTGGAGAGCAGTAATAGCCACATTGGAAGAGTTTCCTGCACAACTACACAAACAAGAATAAGATGAATATTAAAAAGGTGGACAAAAGTGGGACGGCTGTGAGAGAGATGTCCAAGAGTGAGATACACGATTAAGCGCATCACACTGAGGAGCCCAATGTCCTGGCTGACCACAAGAGAAACACTCTATCCCTCATCCACTACCCTGTCGAGAAGCACGTCGAAAAGGTTTCCACTTATTTCGAGTGCCCACCATAGCCTTGGTTAAAGTAACACCCGACTGTGTGATCTGAGGAGTGGGTAGTAATGGCGGTAGTTCAGAAGAGGACAGCCCATTGCAACTTACAGAGGACCTTAGATGAAGAAGGTCCTTTTTCACATCCTCTAGTTCACTAGTCAAGATCCTGCACTGAGCTTCCCATTCAACATTATCGTGTTCAAGAGCAGCTAGATTGCTTAGCAATTTGACTTTTTCAATACGCCAAGAATCAGTCTCCTTATCCATAGCTAAAATGGATGATGAGCTACAGGATAATGAGTCAAGTCTCGCTTGAAGAATTCTGCTCGTCGCTTCTAACCGTAGACATTCCTTCCTAGATAAACAGTATAGGGTGGCCCAATCATCATTTCAACAAGTATCAATTCGTTGTCACCATCACTAGAACAATCTTGATTACAAGTCGATTGTTCATTAGACAATCGAGCCACAAGCGAATTATAAAACGGCATAGAGTAAGACTTAGCACTTAATTGATCTACGCGTGAGCCATTACGCTCCATAACTAGCGCCCTGCGACTGATACCAATTGAGACTTCACAAACAGTGCTATTACCACAATTATTACTAATTAATCAAGCAGGGTAGTAAGCTGAAAAAATAAATGAACACACAAGATTTTTAACGTGGTAAAACCCAATATGGGAAACATCCACGGTTGTCCTCATGACAACCAATAATCTACTAGATGAAAAAGATATACAAACCTATCAACTACCTGCAATCACTGCGAGTTGACACTACCGGTTATCTCTAACACCTTGACTTCACCGGAGTACCTTGATGTACGCACAAGACACTCGACTTCTTGATGAACACACAAGAAGACTCGAAACCGAATTTCAATACTCAATATGGAAGAAGAAGAAGGATTGAAGAATGGAGGAGAAGAATTGAGTTCAATCACCAAAAACACAACCTACACAAACCTGGAAGAACACCTTACTTGAGCGGCCAAAGAACTGTCTTGTTCTTTGGTGGAAAACCCTATTTATAGTTAGGGTTAGAAACAAGAGAAAATGGGCCGAATTGAACAAATTTCATATTGGACGTACGTACGTCGAAACAGCGTACGTACGTCCTGAGACGTAAATACTTCGCTGCCTACTTGGACGTACGAACGCCCTAACTAGGTACGTACGTCCAAAACACAAAAGTTCGCTGCTGCCAAACCTGACGTACGTACGCCCTAACTAGGTACGTACGTCCAACTTTTTAAAACACTTTGCTGACCATACTTGGTACGTACGTCCTAACTAGGTACGTACGTCCTATACCAAACATGACTTTGACAACCTTGATGCGAAGAGAAGGACTAGGGACGATGCGCGTACAACGAGGTTTTCTTAACAATGAACCCAAGGCGAGATAACCGTGAACATCCTAAGTCACAAAATAATGTCAAACAACCGAGTGCCGGTTTTACTTCTTTCATTGAGAGACTTTCCCCACCCTTCAAATTAAGGCTTCTATTTGTAATTTTGGCAACTGCTTTAAACTTCTTTGTGCATTCTCTTGATTAAGGAGTCCTACTTCAAGAAGTTAATTGACATACAATTTCCTTTCATTGAATCTGTAAAATACTTTGCCAGATTCAAATTTGTTTCTAGCCCAGCTCAACAAATCATGTTTTCCGTTGGGGCAGTTGATGTCAAGTAGCTGCATTCCATACATCCATATATATCTCAAAGGATACTCGCAATCCATAGAAGATTTTTCAAAATTTGTATACGAAACTAGATAGAGATATCTTGAAGTTTATAACCTCTGCAAAGATCAGATGGCTCGTAAAAGGACACGCACAGAAGGCTACTGGCAACTGGCAAGACTAATTAACAATTTGTTGGCATTCATATCCCTTCTTTTATTGTTAATTAAGTTTCATTAGCTAGAGTGAGTAGGACATCTCACTTGTCTTTGTCTTATATAAATATATGTTGCACCATTAACTATGTCGCTAGCTAATGTAACATTATTTTCACACTTCATATCTAGATTTTAAGATAATCGAAAAAAGAAGCATGCTTGATTGCTTGATCAGCATAATTTAATTTAACTGGGCGTATGTTGTTGGGCGAAAGTAATAAGCCAACGTCTACTATATGAATAAGAAGTTGCACTAGCTTGCTACAGCGAAGCACACCATGCATGGCCCTTTTTGAATTTTTGGATGATAGTACACATTCAGGTGTTTTATCCAAGGGAAGACATGAACATGGCCAAGAATATTGCCTACAGGTTTGTCACTTAACAGGGATTCGATGCAACACATCTTTCTTTATATATAGTCCTATATACTTAAACAAACAGATAATCCTATCCACTAACTACAACAGAATGTCGACCATTACATTATCACCCTCCTTTGCCTACACAATAAAGAGGTACTGCAAAACCGAACTAATCCCTAGCTCGTGCTAATTATCCAACATCATATAAATTCAAGAACTAACCTTTCAGATTGTGATGATCAAAAGAGTCTTTGAATACACCTAAGAAACATACAATTGTATCGTAACAATGTGGGAATGGTAGGGATCGCCAGGGTGAAAGTAATTAAAGAGGCCATAGCGATGGCTTTAGTTTATTACTACCTTTTGCAGGCCGTGGGCTTAGGGAAGAACCTAATGATAAGCTAATGTGGTTGAATGCACCGGTGAAGGTGTTATGTTTATTGAGGCCGAGGCTTGTGCCAGGTTAGAGAAATTTGATGACACTATTCTACCACCTATCCCAGGCACAGAAGATCTGCTTATAAAGTTTCAGGCTCTAACGCAATCCTTTATCCTTCACACACCTTTGTTATTGATACAGGCCGGTAGTATAGCTGTAATATTTTCCAAGTATTAAAACCATTTATAATCAAAGCGTTACTTTGCTACACATTGCAGCTGACCCGATTAATGTGTGGAGGATTTACCTTTGGTATTTGCATGAACCATACCCATACGCAATGCACTTGGTCTGCATTAATTCATGACGGTCGTTGCATCAGTTCCACCCTGTATTGAAACGAGAATTGCTCAATGTGAGAGAACCCACATGAGTATAGTTTATACATCATGCCTACGATGAACATGGACCCCCTGTTCTTAGATAATGTAGGAATGCTCATTGAAAACATGACCCAGTTTGTGCCTCGCTCATTCCATACTTTTGGTCCATACGAAATAGTAGGTCTAAGAATAAATGCCATGACTTTGGGTGAGATTAATACCTAAAGCTCTTACGAGCCTGATATTTAACATAACTAGCAACTACACTTCATATTCATTTTTAGTTGCATATTAGAGTTGTTTCATGGTTACACATACCTTAGGTTAAAGTTGTTTCATTGCTCAACACAATGCCTTCAACTTGTTTAACAAAATGCTTTAAGAAAGTTTAATCATTTTGTAAGGGATAATTAGAGGTACCCCTTTTTTGTAAGAGGTATTTAGTGTTTACCTCTCTTTGTAAAAAAATTGAAGGTGGCAATACCCCCTTTTATCCAAATTGTTTCATAACCACCCCTCTTTTATGCACCTTTCTACTATATTTTCCATTTTACCCTTATATTTGTGTTTAATGTTTGCACCTCTTTTAACAAAACCACTCTACTAGTTAAGCCAATTAAGTGCTTTCATTCATAACCGTACGTAGATCTAATATAACAAAACACCAATCTCGATACTCATCTAAGACCATAACAAAGTCTTCTCAACCAATTAAAAAGGGGTATTTAGGTTTTAGTCATATTAAGTATACACTATTTAGAGAAAAGACACTTATTCAACTAATTAAGTTTTGATCACTTAGTTTAACCTAAATTGTAAAAAAACCGGGTTTAACCAGAATAAATTTTTTAAACGCTAAAATGCCCTTAGAAAAGTCACAATTTAAAATAAAGGAAATAAGCATCTGGAAAACAATTCTTCGTCTACCGAAAATTCAATTGTGCCAGAAAATCAATCATCCTCACAAGTCATTCATCACCACTACACCCCACAAGACAACTCAGCCTACACCCCACAAGACAATTCGGCGTTTCCAAAAACTATTTTATTAGATGAGTCCAACTATACCATATGGGCTCCTCTCATGCGGATGCGTAATGGAGCAAGGGGAAAGATTGGTTATTTGACTGGCGCAAAGGTTGAACCGCATATGAATTCTCCATGGGGACTTCTCTTATGAACCGATATATTCGTCTTCCTACTGCAAAAGACATTTGGGGGGTTGTGGAAAAAACCTTCTATGATAACTCTGATGAAACTCGAATCCTTGAATTGAATAAGAAGTGCTTTGAAGAGAAGCAGAATGGGAGACCTATTCCTACCTATTACAACGAATTGCTGGCCATGTTCCAGGAGATTGATCAAAGGGTGACCTCCCAGAATAACAATGTTGCAGCTGTAGTCCATGAAACGTCAACAATGTCCAGATTGCGTGTTCATATATTTTTGAGTGGACTAGATTTGGAGTATGATCAGGTACGTGGAGAAGGAACCTAAATTTTTCTTAGAGCAAAAGTATGCTTACATTCGCAAGGTACAATCTGAGAAACAGGCTATGGGCGCTCTGTATCAACCGAATCCTCTGTCTTGGCTGTTCATAGCAAGACAATTACTCCTCCCGGTTTTTCTGGTCCTTCACGCCATCCTAAAGGTAAATCAAATCCTTATGCAGATAAAAGGTGCTGTGTTTGTGGAGAACTGGGTCATAGCAAGGAGATATGTTATGAAGTGATTGGCTATACTGATTGGTAGGACTTCGCGAGGAGTCCACGAAAGAATATAAGCAAGGCCGCCATTGCTAATGTTGTGAATGAACATCCAGACAATGCTTCGGCTAATGTAGCGCAATCAGGTATGAATGGTAAGGTTATTTCGAATAGTAGATAGACAATTAATTCAGGTGCATCTGACCATATGACAAATCACTCTAGCCTTGTGGAAAGTCTTAGAGCTTCACCTCAAAATGTTGTTTCTACTGCTGATGGTACTCCAACTCCGATTAGCGGAGAAGGTTCTATTGTGTTATCTAATACCCTAACTCTTGAATCTGTCTTAGTTGTTCCATCTCTTGCTTATAACCTATTGTCTGTTTGTCAAATTATTCTAACACTTGCATGTATTGTGACGTTCTATCTATCTTTCTGTATTTTTCAGGACATTCTGACTCGACAAGTCCTCAGTTATGGTGTTAGAAGGGGAAAACTGTACTATCTGGATTTGACAGAAACTGGAGAGAAACAGAAGAATTTTCTGGGGCAATCTAATCAGGTCAATAGGGTCGAGAATGCAAAAGAATTTGTGTGGTTATGGCATCGGCGTTTAGGTCATCTATGCATTAGTTATCTTAAGAAGTTGCAACCTCATTTATTTCCAGTTGTTAATGATTCTGAATTTCATTGTGACATTTGTGCACTGGCCAAGAGCTGCGTTTCATATTCGCTAAGCATGATTTGGGTGTCATTACTGAAAAAGAAAAGTGATGTATATGGGATGTTTACTAATATTTACAAAATGGTGGCGACGCAATATCAACAATTTATCAGGGTCTTTCATTCTAATAATGGTGGAAAATTTGTGAATGGCCTCATGTCTGAATTTTGTCAGTCAAATGGAATTCGTCATCAAACCTCCAATTCTGGTACCCTCCCAACAAAATGGTTTAGCAGAACGGAAGAACAGGCAGTTGTTGGAAGTTGTTCGTGCTTCCTTGTTTGACATGAATGTACCTCGATCCTATTGCGGTGAAGCAGTGAAATCAACAGCATATATTATTAATCGTACTCCCTCACGGGTAATTGAGTTCCAAAATCTTTATCAGAAACTCCATACACTTTTGTCCATCCCATTTATGCCTAACTTGGAGCCTCGGGTGTTTGGATGTACAGCTTATGTCCATATCCCAAAACCAGAACGAAGTAAACTTGATCCTCGTGCGAAGAAGTGTATTTTTGGGGGTTATGCGGAGTTTCAGAAAGGGTATAGGTGTTGTGATCCAATAATTGACAAAATCCATATATCTATTGATGCCTCATTCCATGAATCAGACCCGTATTACTCAGGGGAAATTTCCTAGTCTTTCCTTCAGGGGGAGAGTGGCGGTGAAGGGAATCCTTGGTCTATTGACAACTTTGATGTCTTTGATGAATTGAAACACTTGGAGGAACGATAAGAAGTTCCTGCAGCAGAAATTGATCCTGTAGCAATAGAGAATAATCACGAGTAGACAATCAACCATTTGGTTCCCAACAATCATACAAAAGCACATGATCAGGATGTATCTGAAACTGTAGCACACGACATTTTCCCTTTTACATCAACAACTGAAGATCTCGGTCAGAATGATCCGCTTCAGGTACCAAGTATAACCTTTAATGAGTCTGTTGGGTTAGAAAGTCTTAAACCTAGAAAATCACAAAGAGCTAGTAAGGGAGTTCCTAAGAAACAATATGAACCAGACATTAAACCCAATGTTAAATATCTTATAGCTAACTTTATGTATAACCATAGGCTTTCTGAATCACATGCACTTGTTATAAATCAATTATCTACTGTATTTATTCCTAGTAACGTGTAGGATGCTTTGAAAGATCCAAACTGGAAGAAAACAATGAATGAAAAATTTGAAGCCCTTTAAAAGAATGTAACATGGGAGGTAGTTTATATGCCTGTTGGATTGAAAACTGTTGGATGTCGTTGGGTGTTTACCGTGAAGCTTAATGCAAATGGAACTTTTGATAGATATAAGGCAAGATTGGTTGCCAAGGGATACACACAACGTTATGGAATTGATTATGAAGAGACTTTCGCACTTGTGGCAAAGATCAATACTGTCCGAATTTTAACTTCGCTTGCAGCGAATAAGGATTGGCCCTTGCACCAACTTGATGTGAAAAATGCATTCCTGAATGGGAATTTGGAGGAAGAAGTATACATGGATATGCCTCCAGGTGTGAAAAACCATCCCAAAGATATTGGGAAGGTGTGTAAACTGAAGAAGTCTTTCTATGGCCTGAAACAGTTTCCAAGAGCTTGGTTTGGAAGATTTACAAAGTCT
This sequence comes from Aquilegia kansuensis, assembly GCA_020826895.1. Classification (NCBI taxonomy): domain Eukaryota; kingdom Viridiplantae; phylum Streptophyta; class Magnoliopsida; order Ranunculales; family Ranunculaceae; genus Aquilegia; species Aquilegia kansuensis. The sequence continues at coordinate 36,444,129 of CM037004.1, read as the reverse complement.
ATAAGAGCTTTTGGTACAAACAGAGCAATTCTGACCATACCTTGTTTATCAAACACAAGGATGGTAAGATTACAGCTCTAATTGTGTATGTTGATGACATGATCGTTACAGGGGATGATCCGAAAGAAATAAATGAATTGCTGAAGTATTTATCGAAGGAATTTGAAATGAAGGATCTAGGACAACTAAAGCATTTTCTGGGGAATGAAGTTGCAAGGTCTAGAAAGGGGATTTTACTCTCACAGAGGAAGTATGTCCTCGATTTGCTTGCTGAAACAGGGATGTTGGATTGCAAACCGATGGAGACACCCATTGAGATGAATCATTGACTCGCCATTCATCCTGACCAAGTTCCTACCGATAAAAGAAGGTATCAGCGTCTTGTAGGAAGGTTAATTTATCTCTCTCATACTAGACCTGATATTGCTTATGCTGTGAGTGTGGTTAGTGAGTTTATGCATTCTCCTAGTGAAGAACATATGGATGCAGTATTTCCTGTCTTGAAGTATTTGAAGAAGGCACCTAGGAAAGGTTTACTGTTTGGAAAGAATGATGTATTGGACATTGTTGGATACACAGATGATGATGTGAATGTTGTTGGACACACAGATGCGGATTGGGCTGGTGATAAAACTGATAGACGTTCTACATCAGGATACTTTACTTTTGTTGGTGAAAATCTTGTAACTTGGCGTAGTGAAAAGCAGAAAGTTGTTGCCAGATCGAGTGCAGGAGCTGAATTTCGAGGTATGGCACGTGGAGTCTGTGAATTGTTGTGGATCCGTATTGTCTTGAAGGAAGTTGGTGTAGTAAGAAGCAGAAAGTTGTTGTAAGATCGAGTGCAGAAGTTGAATTTCGAGGTATGGCAGATAGAGTATGTGAATTGTTGTGGATCCGTAATGTCTTGAAGGAATTGGGATTCAAGCTTCAAAAGCCTATATATGGACTTACATTGTGATAATCAAGCCGCCATTCAAATTGCACATAATCCCAGTTCAGCATTATCGAGCAAAGCACGTGGAGGTTGATCATCATTTTATTAAAGAAAATCTTGAGAATAAAGGTTATTCGTTTTTCTTTCGTAACCTCAGAGGAGCAATTAGCTGATGTTCTTCCCAAAGGTGTATCTCAAAAATGCTTCGACAACTCAATTGACAAGTTGGGCATTATTGACATCTATGCACCAACTTGAGGGGGAGTGTAGAAAGCTGTATATATATTCTAAATAGGAAACAATATATTTAGGATATATTTAGAATATTATGTATTTAGAATAGTGTGTCTTGGTAGACAAGAAACTAACTTGTATATAAACCCATGTTTTGGGATGAATCAATATGAGAAACTGAATTGAATTGAAGTCTTTTATTGAACAACATCTGCTACTACCTGCAAATTGATTTCCTATGAACTTCTTAACTTCCACAGCACGACCGTCCACCACTACATCTCTTCCACCACCATACCATCATCCACCATCTTTAAGTACAAACCACCTAGATCTCCGTATTGTGATGTTGTAAATTTCACTACTGATGGATTATTTCTATTGAAACGGGAGCAATGCAGCACAACGGTTTCATTTTTTTCTAAATCAAAATCAATCTAAACAGAAATTGAATCGATCTCGAACAAAAACCTTAGAAATTAAAGTGTTGTTGTTCAAGAAAAAGAATAACGTCCAAATGAAAATCGAAAGGGCGGGATTTCCAAAACTTATCGGAAATGACATAAGAACCGAAACTATACGAAATGTAGAAGAAAAAGAAATTGAATCGATCTGGAACAAAAACCTTAGAAATTAAAGTGTTGTTGTTGAAGAAAAAGAACAACGTCCAAATGAAAATCGAAAGGGCGGGATTTCCAAAACTTATCGGAAATGACATAAGAACCGAAACTATACGAAATGTAGAAGAAAAATAAGAGAGATATAGTTGGGTTTTATAAAGAGTTTGGAGAGAGAACCAACTCTCTTTTAATTGCTATGAAACAACAACAACTACTACAACTTATAACTGTCCTCTTCCTTCCTTTCACCACAACACCACCATCTATTCATCTCCTCTCCACCACAACAAAACCACCGCCACCAGCTGGTTCTCTCTCCTTCCATCACCACAACACCACCAACCACCGCCATCTGGTTCTGTCCTTGAATTCTTATGAATTGCCATTAGTGTTGGTGTAATACGAAATAAAATGCTGCAAAATGGACTTAGAAAGGAAGTTGTCGAGGCGTGCGAGGCACTGTCCTTTAAGGAAAAATTTCGCACCTCAAAGATAGTATCTCGGTGCAAGAAGGCTTCACGGGCATCTCTCCTCCAGGATTCAACGACAATGAATCTATAAGGGTGCACAAAAGGAACAATATAATCTTATTGATTGATTAAATATAATTGAAACTAAAAATGGAAATAGTATTGATGATGGATGAACTGGTTATTCAAACTTTGTGATTTTTCTCATCAAAGATAGGAGTGTTATATAGATATAATATCTATCTGTTACTTAACTTACTCCTCCAAATCCTTCCACTATTTTAGTAGTGGTTAACTTTTCACTAATGAGGATTTGACTCAGTCCAAGCTCATCCATAACCAAAGTGTTTATCTTGACTTAGTCAAGTACTCCAGATGAGATATTAAACTTTGATGGGTATTTTGTATTTGGTCCCTCTAGAAGATGTGTAATTAGCATTTGGTCCAATCTTTATCGTTTATTAGTAAATGGTCCCTTTTTCGTCACTTGACCGTCAGTCAACCCAGTTGACCAAAGTCAAGGTATCCATATTTTCTTAATGACCAAATTACCCTTTCACGTGACTAGCACGTGGTAAAACTTAAAACTCAAAAAACACAATTTAGTTATGTGTAAACATGCAAAATTAGTTTATGGTCCTCATTTTTCATATTTCGTTTCAAATTTAGTCCCTGTAAAAAATAATGGAAATAAACATGGAAGTTATTTTACCTTAGTTGGAGTGAAGTAGAACATGTAACCACCACCCATGGAATCTCTAGAAGTTTATTCTCTTGCGTTTACAAGTGAAGATGACAATCAAGTGAAGAAAAATTCTAGACATTCCATGGGTCGTGGTTACATGTTCAAATTCAATCCGGTAAGATAACTTCCATCGTTATTTTCATTACTGTTTATAGGGACTATATTTAAAATGAAATATTAAAAAGGAGGACTATAAACTAATTTTGCATGTTTACAAACGACTAAATTGTGTTTTTTGAGTTTTAAGTTTTGCCACGTGCTAGTCACATGAAACGGTAGTTTGGTCATTAAGAAAATATGGATGCCTTGACTCTGGTCAACTGGGTTGACTGACAGTCAAGTGATGAAAAAATGACCATTTACTAATAAACGATAAAGAATGAATCAAATGTTAATTACCCATTTTCTAGAGGGACCAAATACAAAATAACCCTATTTTATTCCATATCTGTTCTATACACCCAAGTCAAGGACCCATGTATCCTGACATGGCAGCATCTAATTATTTTCATAAAATTACATGGTGTCACAATAATCTAATGCATATGCATATGTATTAAATCGATTAAAACATTGTGGTAACTATATATAATAAATACATAATAAAAAATAGATAAATGCAAGTGATGTGTGTGTGATGAGCGATGTGATTATATGTGACACTTTATCCAACGGTGTGAGGTTTATATTATGTGCCGGTATGTACCATCACCCGTGGATCTTAACCGTTCAAAAGGGCCGATTGGCCACACGGTCTAACATCTCCCACTTGGCCATTCGACCATATTGTCGAGAAACAATTATTTTGTCTGAAAATGGTTAGGGTTTTATACCTCCCACTTGACCATTGAGTCAGTCTTCATTAAGACCCATCAATCTTGCATGCTTCTTAAATTCTTCTTCACATATTCCTTTCGTCAAAGGATTTGCAATCATATTCTTTGTAGATATATATACGACGTCGATTTTTTCTTTTTGCATAACATCAAAAACATAAAAATATTGTCTTTCAATGTGTTTTGTTCTTGCACTTATCTCACCATTCTTAATGGTTGATATCGCAGACTGATTATCACAATAAATTTTAACAGGCTCATCATGCATATCATGTACTTTTAGATCAGCTAAAAAACCTTTGATCTAAACAGCTTCGCTAGCTGCTCTACTACAGGCGATAAATTCGGCCTCCATTGTAGACTTTGCTACACAACCTTGTTTTTTACTAGACCATGATCTAACACCACCACCAAGAGTGAAAAGATACCCATTTGTGTATTTGGGTTCATCATCATCTCCTCCTCCACCTGCATCAGAATATCTCAGTGGTTTAAAAATGTTAGTTTGATAAGTCAATTTATATCCTTTGTTTTTTTTAATATAACGCAATATGTTTTTTACTGCTTTCCAATGCACATTTAATTTCCAGGATTACTTTGAAATCTACTTACCAAACCTACAATAAAACATAAATCAGGTCGAGTGCATAACATCGCATACATTAGACTTCCAACAGCCTGTGCATAAGATGTGGCTTTCATTTTATTTTTTTATGATAATCATTAATTGGAACCATTTTCTTAGACAATTTAGTCCCTTTATTACATGGTACATTCAGCTCGCCACAAAATTCCATTCTAAATTTTCTTAACACTTTTTGTAAATAAGAACCTTGAGATAAAGATATTTTTCTTTGACTCCTGTCTCTAGTAATTTTAATTCCTAGGATATAATGTGCTTCACCCATGTCTTTCATTTCAAACTGAGTTTTTAGCCAATCTTTTATCTTTGTCATCAAAGTAAGATCATTACTCAATAACATCATGTCATCAACATAAAGAGATAGAATCACAAAATTACTCCCATTATTCAAACTGAAAACACAATGATCATAATTGTTAGAAACAAAACCATATCCAGTAACACAATCATGAAATGTAAGATACCATCGACAAGAAGATTGTTTCAAATCGTACAAAGATTTCTTTAATCTAAGCGCTTTACAATCATTGTCTTTATCAATATAACCTTCCGGTTAAGCACTCCCAAGTATAGATTCCTATTGAACAACTATATATTATTTTCTTGGCAAAACTTAAGAATAACACTTGGTTAAATAATGAGAGAGTAATAAAAGAGGAGAATCAATATGTGAATAACAAAGTAGTATGTTATTTCTCTGTATCCTCAAACACATATAGCCATAGCATATATATATATATATATATAATTGATAAATGGCCTAATCACCAAATTAATGTTGCCACCAGGTTAGCTAATGAGAATGAAGGAAGAAATCAATTTGCCTAAGATTGTTTCAAGGTTCCAGAGAGATAAAAGACTAGGAAGATGGACAACCTTAGTTAGAACCAATGGAATTGAAGCAACACATTTGTTCCACATGAACCAAAAATGGGTAGTAATTAAGAAAATCAAGTGTAGAATCAATTTATCATGGTGGGTTTCTAAATGTCACTTGAGGAATGAAAGTTAATAGTTTCTAGAATGAAAAAACAACTCATGCTTTGAAGAATTTGACTCATAATTCTAGAAACAGAAGTCTGTAAAACTTATGCTCCAAAAAATGGCCATACCCACTGGGCCTAAGCAAAGATTAAACATGGACTGGACTTTATTTTTGAAATACTACAAAAATCCCCCACTATTTCAAAATAAAGGATAAAGAACCGGACACGAAAAATGCCAAAGAAATGATATTTATTAGCAGGAATGATATGGACTTGTTATGTGATAGTCGTTGAGTCCAGTCTAAATGCAAACTGTCGATATATTTGTTTGTTGGCTGGAATGTCCTTATAGCATCGTTACCCAACTATGGATTCATTTGATGGTCCAGTGTGAATCATATTGGGATGTAACCGGAAAATGTGATAAGGTATGTGATTTGGTGCCCAAGGTTTGCCTTGAGTGCTTATTACCTCATTTATGTGACTATGGCAGACCTTTTAGATTAACCTGATGTCCTAAAAACAAATATAAAAAGGTAACAGTCACTTGGAAAATATCATCTAGAATTAGAGATTATTGGTGTGGAAGGCATGAGCAAGGTGAGTAAAATGTGCTTACCAAAAAAAAGGTGAGTAAAATGTTAATACTAATAGAAATGTGGAAAGGGTCTGAATCAGAATTTTGGAGTGGGTTAGACCAGAATAGCAAAGGTTAAGGGACTGAAAGTAAATAAATGGGAAATGAAGAAATAAATAATCTGAACCAACTTTGTTTCTTTAAAACCAAAACTGTAATAAGTTGGTGTGAAAGATAAAGAAAGTAAAGAATAAAGGAAGAGCAAAGAGTGAGCAGTGTTGGCTGAAGCTTATTAGTGATCTACCTAACTTCAGTGTAGAGGCTTAAGCTTGTACTTAGAATCCACCAGAGGATCCCACTGTTATTTGCAATTGTATTTTTTATGAGATTTATAGACAGCACTAATTACATAATTGAGTTAACATAACATAATTTACATCTTTAAAATATAGTAAATGGTGTGATTTCCTCTCTACAAGTTTCAATTATAATAGAAGATTAGGATTGTGATACATGTGAGTATGATTTCCTCTTTTGACAATTCACTATATACTTCAAGACTTGACATCATTTCAGATTATGCTGCCAAATATTTCTTCTTTATTAGTTTGCCTGGTTTGCTTTGTAGAATTGCAAACCCAATTATCTTTATTATGTTGTCCTAGGAAATAAACCCAATTTACATTTATAGTGATGGTTGTGTTGTTGTCCTTTGTCTACTAAAATTCTTGAGTCTTTCTTATTCCGACCGTCGCCAAAGAAGAAATCTACCAACCCTTCCCACTGGTCCAAACTCATTCCAAAGTTGTTACTCTTATGTTCGAGTACGAGCTGTGTGTCATTTATGCAGATTATGTTCGAGTACGAGTTGTGTGTCTATCATGGAAATCTACCCTCCCCCCAAACCTCGCCATCTCCTCATTCAATTTCCATGGCTCTTGCTCTCTATGTTCAACAACAACAACACTATCTTTGAATCCCATTGCAGCTTCTTCAACCTTCTTGGTGAAAAAGTTTATAAGCTGGAGCTTCTAGAGATTGTCAGAATGGGAAAGCGGAGGTATATCCTGTTTGGACATGTATGTGTCTTCTTCTTGCAGGGTATGTTGTCCCTTCCCTTGGGCATCCATGTCAGCTTATGATTGTTGAACAACCTAGGGGATAGTTGTGAAATTTGGGCTTTGAAGACTATATATATAAAGGGATAGATCATGTACTCTATAAATCTTCACATGGATGAATTAAACAATATTCAAATGGATAGGTGAATAGAATGTAAAGCATACTTAGGCATATAATGCATGTCAGATATTTTCGAATAGATGACTCTTCTACATCAATAAAGCTGCACACATAACAAACATTAAGCAATAATTGTGTATTTACATTACTTCTATTAAGGAAACAGCTATATGATAAATATCTGGTTGTAGGGGTACTATATACTCCAACCAATAAAAAGCAGCCACGTGGCACGATCATTAATCTCTCAGGTCGCTATGCACTCGACCTACTCATAACTCGACCAGAGCAGCACGACTACAACATCAACAACGTTCTGGCTATACGCACATGCCCTAATTCGGCGCACAAGATAATATTTCCAGCTGTCATACAATCATTACAACCGTTACTCAATCATTGGAGAATATTTCATCACCATAAATATGTCGGAAAATCTGCAGGATCCCAAGATCTTCGCCTCTTCACCTTCTATATAACAGAACAACGATGGCTTGATCTCTAGGTTCAATCCCCACGAACTAGAGTACGTAGGCAATCTCAATCTCGACGAAGTGCAGCCACCCCGATCTAAAACTCCCCCCTTTTGGTCAAGTCCGCTAACGACCTGACCTAGTGAATGCATTGATCTAGAAATAAGTTAATACATTTGGCGCCAACTAAAAGGAATTCGATCATATCGAAAATCCAACCCTCCCACCCAGCTCAAAAATCAAATTTTCTCAAATGGCTACCCAAGAGATGACCATCCAAGATCTGCAAGACCAAATCAATCGTCTTCAGGAAGAGAACGCACAGTTAAAGGCTGCACAAACTACCAACCCAGGACCAGTAGCAAATGGTGGACATGGAGTCGTTGCTGTTGATGACTCCAATCAAAAGTATGCTGTACGCATTTCACCTGAGGGTTCACAGCTCGAGCGATCAACTCGTCTCGACTTCTCGACCTCCAACAATGAGGCCGAGTACGAAGCTCTAATCCAGGGCATACAAATGGCTATCGAACTACAGGCAGTTCGCCTCAAGGTATTCAGTGATTCTCAACTGGTAGTCAATCAGATTACCAATAATTACCAGATCAATGGTGTCGATCAACTTAATCAGATATGCTAGCAAAGCAAAGGAACTCATCAGCAAGCTCAATTATTTCACAATCGATCACATCCCTCGAGATGACAACAGACATGCTGATTCATTGGAGTTCTTAGCATCTAAGATCGAGTCAGATCGACCTCGAGCTCTCACTATAGCAGTCAGTACACAGCCTGCATATCTATTCAAAAAAGAAAACGTTCACCAAATCTGCGATCTACTAGCTACAACACCAGCAGACAACCAAGGGACTTGGATGGAACCTTTCATCACTTACCTTCAAACTGGTGTGTTACCATCCAACAAAAAGGAAGCCAATCAGTTATTACATAAAGTCACTATGTATAAACTTCATGATGGTAAGCTATTCAGAAAATCTGCAACTGGTCTGTTCTTAAGGTGTTTGATCCCCAAGCATGGGCAAATCATCTTCCAAGAAATCCATGAAGGCGAATGCGGAAATCATTCTGGAGGTCGAACACTAGCCCATAAAGCGATCTCCCAGGGATATTTCTGGTCAAGAATGAAAGCAGATCCCAAGAAATTTGTGTTGAAGTGTAAAGAATGCCAACGTTTTGCTGATAACCAACATCAGCATCCCAACGATCTCATCAACATCACAGCACCATGGCCATTTCACATGTGGGGGCTCGATATCATGGGCCCTTTAATCAAAGAGAAGAAATCTGAAAAGAGATATGTTCTAGTCGCCATTGACTACTTCACCAAATGGGCAGAGGCCGTTGCTCTCACCAACATCACTCAAGCCGATGTCCAAAGATTCATGTGGGAAAACATCATCACACGATTTGGTTTACCCAAAAGGATAGTCACCGATAATGGCACTCAGTTCGTTGGCAAAAATATCAAGGCTTTCTACGCACTATGGAAAATCGATCATTCTAGGTCGACACCTAGATATCCACAAGCCAACGGCCAAGTCGAAGCTGCAAATCGACAGATCCTGAACAACTTAAAGAAAAAGCTCGAGGATCAACCCGATCAATGGCCACGTCAGTTAGAGAACATCCTGTGGGCCTACAAAACAACTCCTCGTACATCCACAGGGATGTCACCATTTAGCCTTTGCTATGGAGTTGAGGCCGTTATTCCCACCGAGCTGACATTTGGCACGACCAAATCCCTTCTAGTCGACACCGAACTCAACAATCAGGTCTGGTCGTTCGGAATAGATCTCGTCGAAGAACGACAAAACCACGCCGTTATAAAACTCAAACAATATCAACAAAGACTAAAGCGAATTTATAACAAAGGCGTACGACCTAGATCTTTTCAGCCCAGAGAACTAGTTCTAAGAAAAATGTTCCACAACAAAATGAAGGCTACTATCGGCAAGCTCAATGCCAATTGGGAAGGCCCTTACATTATCACCAAAGTTCAAAGCAACGGATCTTATCGTCTTCAAACGCCAGAAGGGGAGAACGTTAAGAACCCATGGAATTCTTACCACTTGAAAAAGTTTTATCAATGAAATGTAAGGATCAATCTATTACATTTCAATATACAAACTCATTTCTGCCTTCATCTCAGCTCAAACATGAATGGCTTTTAAAGGTCTAATCCAATCCCTCGACCTACAAATTATCAAAATTCTAGTCCCTTTGATAATTTTGATTTTGTTAAGTTAAAACATTTACAACTTAACTTGGTACATTGGTCATATCATTCCCATGACCTACGTACACCTCAACTAACATGCATACGACCTCATCTACTATCTGGTCCAAATGCTATGCTCCTTGTTTGCAAATCCATACAAGCAAGAATTTCACTGAGTACAACAATGTAAGGTAAAAAAAGTTAAATTTCTTTTCACTTCATCAAATCCTAACTATTACAGGTAAGACGATCTACCAATTGCGATCTACACATAGCTGACAGAAAGCAACATTAAACGAAGGCATACAAGAAGAACTATTTTAGTTCGCCCTGCTTGCAGCCATTCATCTCGTCTACCTGCCTTCTGAACGAGCTACCAGGACTCCCTGGAAACTAGCTGATCGGAAGGGCTTACTACAACAATTCAAATACACACATAGGTCGCAATCAATCTACAACAATCGAATCGATTACTACTGTTCATTACAAGTTCAAATAAAGCAAATAGGTGTTCACTCGACCTCACAGCACTGGTCTTAAAGACTGAACGTGAAAGCATGAAGGAGATGTACTTTCCCATCTACAGAGAAGCTATCAAGGTGTGAGCTAGACGAGCTGTGAAGACTCGAGCTAGTCTCACCAAGAACCAGGAATCTCTGAACGCGAGAGGAAGAAGGAGATGTACTTTCCCATTAGCAGAAAAACTATCAAGGTGTAAGAAAGACGAGCTAGTGGGAATCGAGTTGGTCTCACCAAGCACCAAGAATCTCTGAAGACAGAGACAAGTTCACTGCTGCATCGTCTGGTCGTTGGGGTTCTCCAACTCGTTCTGAACACCCTCGACCACATTATTAGGGCCCATCGAGGTGTCCTGAGCTGGCACTAAAGCTCCTTCATCACCACCTCGCGTCTCCTCTCTTTCGGGCGACCCCATTGCCTGCCTTTTCAGGTCGTCGCAGTAAGCCTTCCACTCTACGCCATTTTTATTGCATATGTGCTCCCAGTGGACTGCAGACTCCCTAGCAGCAGCGAGGTCTCCTCTTACCTGCTCCAACATCTCCTTCAACACCACGTTCTCCTCCTCCTTATCCCTCACCTTAGACTCAACAACTACAGCAATCGTCCTCGCCTGCTCGAGCTTCTCATTCATATGCTTCAGCTTGATATCAGCTCGAGCTCCAACCTCAGTGACCAGACGAACTTCCTGGAAGCTGGCGTTGAGCTATACACAAAAGCATCGATTAGACAACAGTACATAAATCAAGACAACAAAACAGAAAATGCAAGTCCAACTCACCAAGGACATTGCTGCGTTTATCTTCGAGCAAGTCACCAACAAGGTTTGCGACTTCACTGCTCGAGCATCAGCATCCAAAATCATGCCCTCATTCACAGCTTGGGCAACGCAGGGGTTATCTATTGCACTGTCGTTATCATAAACGACATGCTTTCCCCCTCGGCCATCCAAATAATCGAATGGCCCAGGTCGGAACTCAGACAACACCCCCTTACCTTTCTGCAAAGGCTGAGCAGTAGTCTTCTTCGACACGAGGGTGGGCTCAGGAGAGCAAACTGACTTAGGAGGGGTACACTAGGGTGGGCTCAGGAGAGCAAACTGACTTAGGAGGGGTACACGAGGGTGGGCTCATGAGAGCAAACTGAGTTAGGAGGGGTAGGAGCAGGTACGACTGGTGGCTCCATCAGCTTCAGATTACCTGAGAACGACCTCTTCTTCATCGACCCAGTAAGCAACTTAGGCAAAGAGGTCGGAGGGGATACGACCTGTGGGCTCGCCTCTTTCTCCCCCTGGCGCGAGCTACCACCAGCTCGTCCCCTATCAGCTTTATGCACAGACGACATAAAGTTCTTCTTTAGCACCTTCCTTCTCTCGAGTTCTTCTGCAACTGTTTTCGGACCACCCTTAGGAATAAAAAATTCCTTCAGGTGAGGCAAGAACTGCGTCTTGCGATTATCAGTCCACAGTCCAAATGCGTTCAGCTCGGACTTCAGGTCGTTCTTCTTCACCAAGTGGTCGTCCCTGATCGCTGCAAACAAAATTCAAAGTTAGAAAGTCCGACAACAAATAAATATATCACGACCTATGACTAACGACCAGAAGCTTACGGTTATCATCAACATTCCTAGTCACATGTCGCAACTGGATGTCCCCCTCAGTGATCGACCCAGTAATCAGCATGGGATCCTTCCACCATTGCTCGCTACTCACAGGGTAGATCAAGGGTAAACGCTCTGGCCGAACTTGCATGTTATAGCCCGCTAGCCTAGGCTTCGCAGAACGTTTAAAACAAAAGTGGTCTAACACATTCTCTACGGAAATGTTCCACCTATGCAACTTATTGAGGTCGTCAATCACCATCATATTTCTCCAAAAGTTACCATTCATCTGGAAAGGAGCTCGTCTAATCGCATTAAGAAGATCGACCACCAGGCCAGATAAAGGTAACCTAAGACCAGCTCGGAATTGGGTCAAGGTAAACACAGTTGAGAAAGGGTTATTAGGTCGATACTCAACAGAGAGCAAACGATCTCCTAAAAACCTAATCTCTAGATGGTCAATCGAGCTAAGCCCATACTGCTTCCTAAAGGCAATATGCCTATGGACATATTTAGGGTTTACTACTCGGCAGAACGACCCATCTTCTCCCTCAACCATCTCATCATCAGAAGAATCCTCCCCACGAGGACCACTACTCTGGGGGCTTTCAAGATTCACATCTCCCTCACCCCGACTAGGAGACACAGTTTTAGAATGAGTCCTTTCAGACTCATACTCATCACCATCATCACCACTCAAGTGATCATTTTGAGAGTCACTTCCCTCCGACATCTCTCTCAAGAAAAAAGAAAGAAGAAGAAGAAATTCAAAAGCAAAAGACAAACAGAAGAAACTAACCTCACGAGCTCTAAAAGTTCTTCAGGTCGCAAGAGAAAACCGGCAGCAGTTCGAGAGAGAAAATGAGAAAAGTAAACTCTTCACTACTACGCCACAGTTTAAATACTGTTGCACATGCAATCTCAGCAATCAGTTCGAATCCGATCAACGGCTAAGATCAAACATGTGAACCACGTTCCTTGCAGTTATTTTCCACTCACCAGACGATTCACATCCACCGTTGGATCAATCCACGTGCCCAGCAAAGGACCAATCAAGCAAGAAGTGCGTCAGTTGCCATAACTCCACGGCTAACTGCTCGAGGAAACTCCTCCACTTCCTCGTAAAAGCCTGCATGACCGCCACGTGCACAAACTCAAAAAAACAAACTTCAAATCAACATCGATCAGAGTACTAAGTCTTTTCAGCCTGAATTCTATCATCGACCTAAAAAGAGGGGGCTTATGTAGGGGTACTATATACTCCAACCAATAAAAAGCAGCTACGTGGCACGGTCATTAATCTCTCAGGTCGCTATGCACTCGACCTACTCATAACACGACCAGAGCAGCACGACTACAGCATCAACAACGTTCTGGCTATACGCACATGCCCTAATTCGGCGCACAAGATAATATCTCCAGCTGTCATACAATCATTACAACCGTTACTCAATCATTGGAGAATATTTCATCACCATAAATATGTCGGAGAATCTGCAGGATCCCAAGATCTTGGCCTCTTCACCTTCTATATAACAGAACTACGATGGTTTGATCTCTAGGTTCAATCCCCACGAACTATAGTACGTAGGCAATCTCAATCTCGACGAGGTGCAGCCACCCCGATCTAAAACTCTCCCCTTTTGGTCAAGTCCGCTAACGACCTGACTTAGTGAATGCATTGATCTAGAAATAGGTTAATACACTGGTCTTCCCCATGCAGGTTGGAAGATAACCCAGACTAGTTGATACCTCTTATGTTTCCATCCATGGAATTGACATACTAATTGAGAAATAAAACAAAATACTAAAGTATTTAGTAGCTGGTCACAATGTGTTAAGAAAATAAAGATTTATTTTCTATATAAAGTTCAAATAATATCAGGGGTGAAAGAAAACTGCACACGCAATTTCCTGGGAATATAGTTGTTGTTGTTGTTGTGGAGAAAAATAATAATTTCTTTTGCTTATTTAAAATAACACAGATTAACACATCCTAGTCAAGTTCACACACAAATTCGAACAAAATGTAAGCATGCAATAGTGGACACCACGTACAAACATCTATAATAATGCAAAGGATTAATTAGATCAAGTACTAAATCAATCACAGTTTAAGCATGTAAGCAAATCCCACAATCAGAATCAAAGAAAGGTAAAACATGTCAAAAGATGGGTTGTAACATCATATCTCACAATTGAAATTGAAGAAAGATACATCCATCCATTTCTGTAACAAAAGATAAACCATTTAGTAATGGTAGCCATTAAAAATTATACCAATTATATTCATCCCTTTGCATTTAACACATTTGGATTTCTAGGCTCAGAAGCAGTTGAGGTTCGAATGAATATGCATTTAGGAGAATCGGGTTTGCTATCCAGAAAGGACTTGCCGCGCAGTTTGTAGGGTGTTTGTCCTCTACTTTTGTGTAATTCGTTGAGCTTATCAATAAAATTTGTTTTTATATTAAAAAAAAAAATAGAACAAGAAAACATACTCATCCTCAATTTCTTCATTCATTTGTTCTTCTTCATCTCTTGATATTACTTCTTTTCCCTTATCTTTTCTTCGAAACAATGGTGTCAATACATCTTTCAATCCTTGCCATTGATGGTCTTGTTCACTATGTAGTTGAGACTTATTTTTCAGTTTTTTTTCTTGTTGGTTTTGTTGATGAGAACTATTACTTCCCCCAAAGCTTAGGGGATTCTTCTTCTTTCTACCCATGTTGCTCTTTTTCTTACAGAGAAAACAGAGGTACTGATGAAGCACAAAAAGTGAACTACGATATTACCTCAAATGGTTCACTTTTAGGCCATTGGGATCAGACCGATGACCTTAAAAATTTGATGTAAAACATTGTACAACCTTCTTCATCTATTAAATGAAAGACATAACTCATAAGAAACGGGAAATGAAGCTTTCACTTTAATAACATATGAGTAGAGATCGAATGAATAATAGTGATAAACAAAACAAGACAAGTTTAAGAGTGATGACCATATTATAGAGTAAAAACTACCAAACTATCACACTTTAACGCCAAAGAAACATAATAAGTGAAATTTTTATGAAACGACATAGTGAAGTGACTTTATTAATGTATCTACATATTACCTCCTCTGTTTTCGGTTTGTTCTGCATATTCGTTCCTACAATCCTACTCCAGTATGTGTTTTTCTTCCATGGTCATCTAGAATTTGCTAACCATATAAAGAGAATTCCATAGTCTACTATTGTTTTTGTTGATTACTTAATAATCTCTTGGTAAGATCCTCATTTTTCAACCTTTCGTTGTGGCGCACCCATATGGAGAATAATAGATGAATGTCAAATTCAAATCAATAATAACTGAACAAGATTATAAATTGAAATGCCTCTAACTTAAATTTAAAAAAAAAAAAAAAAAATTCAACAAAGAGACAATGTATGATTAGGTAACCTACAAGAAAAAGCAAAATGGCCAAAATAAATTGAGTCAGGCAATATACTTCAATCTAGCTATAAACTAATCAATAGGTCATACAAACGAAGGAGATTTAATTTCTTAGCTCTTAACATCCAAATTCTACAGGAATTAAGTTTAGATGCCTGGTTGAGCATACAACAATTGCATTCAAAATAAAATTTTATTAAAATTATATAGGAATTAAATCCAAGCTTCTAAACCACCATCCATTATTTAGAGATCATTTGTGATTGCAAGAATAATAATCGAAATTCTAGAATTCACACTTAAGCCTACTCATATTAGTCAAAAGTGAGCCCTTTTTTAATTTTAAATCACCTAAACCTTAAACCCCAGACATCCATATCCAAAGCAAGAAAAGTTCAAATGAATAAGTTTAAGTTTACTGTTTACCATAACAATTATGTTGTGATTCAACTTCTACATACACTTTAATTCAATAACTCACACAAATCAAAATTCATAGTCAAACATATCTCCAAAAATTAAATAAAAAGTACAATATACATACAAGACCAACAATCCATTATAGATAATGGACTTATAGATCAGTAATTTTCTTTAGCATATTAAACAAAAGAAAATAGAAAAAGTTCATAGATTACTAACAAGTTCAACTCTTGATGTAATGCAGTTATCCCCGTTCTAGCTTGATTTGAATTTTTTCTTGACGTTCTCCTTCTAGATCTAAATCGATCTGATCTTAAAAACACTGCAACAATTTTCACAAAATTAAATTGTGTGTGTGTGTGTGTGTGTGTGTGTGTGTGTGTGTGTGTGTGTGTGTGTGTGAGAGAGAGAGAGAGAGAGAGAGAGAGAGAGAGAGAGAGAGAGAGAGAGAGAGAGAGAGAGAGAGAGAGAGAGAGAGAGAGAGAGTGAGATGTTACCTTTGTTGCAAAGAGAACAAAAGAAGTGTCAACTCAGGCAAAGAAGAAGAAAAAGCCTAAGCTAGCTAAAAGCAAACAAGAGAAGTAAAAATAGAAATAAAAAGAAAACAAATCTAGCAAAATCTCTTGACAAGAACACAAAGGGAAAAAAATGAGTTGAGTGGCCTGTCTCAAGATCATGAGAGTATTTATAGGCAGTTTGTGAAAGTCAAATGGCTAACACTTTCCGAAGAACTATTGATTATAGTAAAAATATTAATGTTTTAATAGAAAGATTTAATAATATAAACTAATTCAACCATTAAAAGAATCTATTAATTTAATTTGAAATCATAATTAATTATATTCTCGTTACCAGGTTATGGTGGAAGCATATTCTCTGAGCCCCACCTACCAAATAGAATAATCCAACTCATATACACATCAGCTAGTCCAAATACATAATCTTTTTTAGAAAGTACTTATTCAAAATTTATACCAAATTCTTAGATTATTCGATCTATATAGCTCTTGGCGTCTTGGCAAAACTAAAAAAAAAAAATAAAAACTGGAAGACAATATGAAATTAATTAAACTGAAAATTCCTTTCGGAAAGGAAGAGGGGTTTGGGCTTGACCCCTACACGTCCATTAAAATATCCAAAGAATAAGGGGGGGAAGGGGGGGGGGGGAATATGACCTTATAAAGATTTTAACATTAGGTAATAATACATATGAGATGGAATTATAAAGAAAACGCCATTTTGTGAAGAAATCTGTTTGCAGTACTAGAGAGGAAAATAATGAAATAGCATATAGGGTGTGCGTGAAACTTTTAACGTGAACAATATTAAAATTGACAACTAGGGTTGTGGCAATTATGAAACCCTAAACAACACAAAGCACGAAACTCAAACCATACAATTATATACTAAAACCCTAACACATAGCAATATGTGAAAAAATATATGCAATAATCATAATATTAGACTTAACACAAAATCAATCATCCCAAACCTGGAAAAAAAAAAAAAAAAAAAAAAAAAAAAAGATTATCTCCAAAATAAATTTTATAAAAAAAAAAAAATTAATGAGATTATAGATTTGTAAAAATAAATGAATTAGCTTTATTCATCATAATTGCACTAATAGGATCTACACGTGAGCCATTACTCTCCATAACAATCGCCCTACGACTGATACCAATTGAAAACCCAACAAGTACAATATGGTGCCTGTTTGTATTTAGTTGGGTTCTTGAGTAAGGATACATTGATATTGTCATCGACATCCAATTAAACCGACCATACAGGAGTAGTTTGTATATGGGTGTGCGGAAGACACCCAACGCCTGTTTGGGTAGTCTGCATGGCTTATAGATTTTTCTTGTGGCAACCACTCGATGTGTCCTCAACTCTCACCCAAGTATGGATTCAAATTCTCATATTGTCTACCTACTCCTTCATATACAGGAACCAGAACAATACATTGTCAATTGGTAGATGCTCATTATACAGCTACAAGAAGGATTCACTTGTGGTGAGACAAAAAGGTTTTCAGTAGAGTTGTTGCTCACTGGTAGGTACTGGACAAGACGTGATATCTACCATCAACATATTTCATGAAGTCATGACCATGAAGAAATGGAACCATTTGTCGTATCCAAAGCAAGTAGTTATATTTTGTGAGTTTAATAAATTGGGAAACATTGGGACCTTAGAGAGAAACATGGGGACCGGTAGAAGGAGAGGTGTTGGCGATCGATGTGTTGATCGCTGCCATAGAAGTGGTATTGACTGACATGGTGGAAGTGGAATTAGCTGCCATGGTGGAGGTTGCTTGGGATGCAGATGATGCCATCTCGTGATTAGAAAGAAAAAGAAATGTTATGCTCTAATGGAAGGGGAAAAGAAGAGAAGAGTAGAGTAGAGGCGGAAGGTATTGGAGAAGAAGGAGATGGGCTGCGGCACAGAGGTTGTTAAATCCTCTTGATACCATGTCAGCCAATGTTGCGGTCGTGGACTGACATTTCTTGCTTCCTTTCTCCACTCAAGTGCCATTTCTTACCATGTCAACCAATTTGGCAATTGCCATTTTATTGTCGCGGTCGTGGGATATAATCCATGTAATATAAGGATGGATTATATCCCATTACATTACCATCAGCAACCCCTCATGCTCTTGCCGCCTTCTCCACTCAAGTTTGGCACAATCGAGTAGCCCACCGCAATGCCAAGGTCCTTTCATATTTAGGCTCCAATAAAATGCTAGTCCAGATTTTTGAATTAAACATTCGTTCTGTAAAGGATGAGCTCTTGGAAAATCCACACATCTCGCCTTTAACTATAATAAAATTAGTGCCACATCTCCTTTCTTTCTTGTTCACTCTGATGTTTGGATGTCCCTAGCTATGCGACGTAAATCCGAAGTCTTGACACACTTTAAAGCATTTCTAGCTATTGTTAAAAACATTTTTAGTAGTTCTATTAAATACTTTCAGAGTGATGGAGGAATAGAATATGTAATCCATTCCTTTTCCACTCTATGTCATGAGTTAGGAATTCACCACCGTATATCTTGGCCGCACACACCTGAACAAAACGGTCTTGCCAAACGTAAGAACCGTCATATTGCAGACATGGTCCCTACCCTCTTAGCTACATCACAGGCTCCATTAAATCTCTCGGTCGAAGCCATAGCTACTGCGGTATTTCTCATCAATCGCCTTCCCACTCCTCTCTTAAATCTTTTGGTTGTGCATGCTACCCGTACCTAGGGGATTATATAACTACCAAATTGTTGCCAAGATCTGTTGAATATGTGTTTTTAGGCTGCAGCCAGTTGCCACTCATAATGCATCACCAGAATATCATGATACAGCTCAAGACTTGGCTCCATCTGAAGTACCAGTTAATGTAACACCTTCAGCCCCATGCTCCACCACTGTGCCACCTGCCACGACCTTTGAATCAAATGATGGTATGACCTCCACTACTGATACTTCACTATCTGAGCCTTCTACAACTACAAATGTATCTGATGGTGCTCTTCCTCCTCCTTCTCACCAACACTCTATGGTGACTCGCTCACGTGTTGGTATACAAAAACCATTGGTGCGTACTGATGGAACTGTTCGATATCCTATACCACAAGCTCTTGCAGCTGAGCTCACTTCTCCATTAATAGAACCTACTTGCTATACTCAGGTAATTCGTCATCCTGAGTGGTATCAAGCCATGATAGAAGAGTTCAATGCATTACTCAAGAACCAGACTTGGTCCCTCGTTCCTGCTTCTTCTTCTTAGAATATTGTTGGTAACAAATGGGTATTCAAAATTAAACACAGGTCAGATGGTAGCATTGAATGTTACAAAGATTTGGGGCAGCTACACTACTTTCTTGGTCTCGGAGTTAATTACCTTCGTCCGGGTCTGCATCAATCCCAAACAAAGTATGCACTTGACATTCTTAAACGTAGTAAGATGCTTGAGTGCAAGCCATGCTCTACCCCCGTCACGGCAAAATCACAGTTATCTCCTTCAGATGGTGATCTTTTAGATGATGCAACTGAATATCGACACCTGGTTGGTTCACTACAATATCTCACGCTCACCCGCCCAGATATAGCCTATGTTGTTCAACATGTTGCACAATTCATGAGTGCTCCTAGAGTTCCTCATATGATAGCTATAAAACGGATCTTGCAATATCTTAAAGGCACGCTTGACCAAGCCCTTGTTTTCAGACCGTCACCAGGGACATCCACTCTCATTGGATTTTCTGACGCTGAGTGGTCTGATTGCCCCGATACTCGACGCTCTACCTCAGGGTATCTTATCTACTTGGGTCCTCATTTTGTTTCTTGGTGACTGTTTCTCGCTCTAGTGCCGAAGCGGAGTACCGAGCACTTGCATTAGTTTGTGCTGAAACAGTATGGATCTCTCATTTACTTCATGAGCTTCATCAGACAGTTCCTGCACCTATCATACTCTACGGGAACAATTTGAGCTCCACCTACATGGCTTCCAACCCGGTATTTCATGCTCGGACCAAACACATTGAACTAGACTACCATTTTGTTCAAGAGCGAGTAGCTTCACAAAGTCATCGTGTACAATTTGTTCCCTCATTTGATCAGACAGCCGATCTTCTCACCAACGGTCTTCATACACATCGCTTCACAGCCCATATAATCAGCCAATCACAGCCAATCACAGCCCATATAATCAGCCAATCACAGCCAATCACAGCCCATATAATCAGCCAATATATTTTCTGTGTATATTCCCACAAGTATATTGAGAAAGTATGTTGACATACATTTCTTGGAATGAAATAATGAATCAAACATTTCTCTAACTTAGACTTCTATTTGTTTGTTTTTGTTTTTTTTCCCGTTTATGGTCAAATATAAGTTACCATGTTTATAGTCTTATTCTGAACAACCTTTTTTGCTCAATTCATATTTGTGGAATAACTGCTGATAAGTTGATTATCACAGATAGGATATAGTTGAGGCATGCGTACTAGCTAGTGAGCAATCTGTATAGTTCATCTAGGTATGTAGTGTTACAAATATCTTGGACTTTGCCTGTGGTAGTCCTCTGCAGTACTATAGCCATGTCTTGGCCTTGGAAAGAAATTTTGAGATGCAGAACAAATGAATTTATACGGTAGCATATGTTTGTGACCTTATGTACATTACTTAACCTCTTGTAGCAAAGCCTATCTTTGCTAAATGTCTGTTGTGGATTGTTCCCAATGATGGCAAGTCCATTACTTGCATAGTTAGGTCCATAGGCGAGACACGGTAGTCCATTTTCACCTCTATAAGTACATTCGGAGGTCTGAGCTCTAATGAATTCGTCTTGTCATAGAGGTTTGTATATTGTAATAGGGATCTGTCCCAGAATCTATGATGGTAGGATTTCTTTGATATTCTAACATAGGTAACAGGTTTACAAGATACTGCAGCCATACCTGTTCAACGAACAAAATATAAGCTTAGGCTTGTGCTATCAGGATCTTTGATCATCGGTGTTAAGGCATATGGCACTGCTACATCAGATAATGTTGCATTTTCTTTCAAGTTCTTGTAGCTGTATAATGAGCAACTACCAATTGACAATGTTCTGGTTCCTGTATATGAAGGAGTACGTAGACAATATGAGAATTTGAATCCATACTTGGGTGAGAGTTGGGGATCATCGAGTAGTTGTCACAAGAAAAATCTATAAGCCATGCAGACTTCCCAAACAGGCCTTGGGTGTCTTCCCCACACCCATATACAAACTCCTATAAGGGAGGATTGGATGTCGACGACAATATCAATGTACCCTTACTCAAGAACCCAACAAAATACGAACGGGCACCATATTGTACTTGTTGGGTTTTCAATTCGTAACAGTCGTAGGGCGCTTGTTATGGAGTGTAATGGCTCACGCGTAGATCCTATTAGTGCAATTATGATGAATAAAGCTATATATCTCTTGTCACGGTCCCAGTACTAAGTGTGACCAATAAAATTGAAAAAAATCATCCGAGACTTTCTTTGGCGCTCAAACATCTCTAAGCGGAAAATGCATCTCCTCGCTTGGAATAAAGTGTGTACCCCCGTGAAAGAAGGTGGATAGGGTATCCGGAGGGTCTCCATCATGAATCGAGCTCTATTATCAAAGTGGATTTGGAGGTATGGTGTAGAGCATGATGCACTATGGAGGAAGATAATTGATGCTAAGTATGGGGCTAGTGATTTCCGAAATATGCCAAAAAAGGCGGCACGACGTGTTGGAAGGGTCTCCACACACAAGGTTCTTTATTGGAAAGGAACGAGCTTTTGGCACGACGTGTGGTGTGGTGAAACCACATTAGCAACTCGGTTTCCACACCTTTATAGGCATGCCTCCAACAAGCAAGGAGGGTTTTTTGAGCATTTTGAGGATAATGAATGGCGTCCACATATAAGAAGAAGGAATCTAAGAGATATTGAAGCTAGGGAAATGATTGAGCTTACTACCATCCTTAATCCTTTGTCTCTCTCAGGAGAAAGGGATGAATGAGAATGGAAATGGAATACTAACAAAAAGTTCTCGGTGAAATCGATGTATGACGCTCTCTTGAAGAGGGATATCGAGTACACACCTCCCTTGGAGCCATTTCCGTACAAGATCGTTTTGGAGGTAAGCATCCCTACCAATGTGAAACTATTAACTTGGGCACTCATGCGGCAAAGAATCCTCATTATTGATAACTTGATTGGTCGTGGAAAGGTTATTCATAATGCTTGTGCACTATGCAAAAATTGTGAATAATCTATCAATCATCTTTTCTTGTCTTATCCGGTTGTTATTGGTGTATGGAATAGACTCATTGGTCATGTTGAAAGAATGGATGGAAGGGTGGGATTTGATAGCCCCAAAGGTCTTCTTCTTAATTGGCCTAAGCTTAACAACCGAGGTATTGGTGAAGCTTCATGGTGCATACTACCTTATGCGATTTTCTGGGTCATATGGAGTGTTCGGAATGAGATTATCTTTGACAATGCAACTTTCGTAGCAGAGGATTTGATCAAAAGGGTGAAGTGTACAGTGTGGGCATGGTTAGATAGTATTGGGAAGTCGGTGGATGTCAAACAAGGGTATACAGTGGCTGCATTGTTTCTGAACTGGGAAGAACTAGTAAGGGACAACTGGTAAGCACCACAATTTATTTGCAGATGTATGGGAAGGGTGTAAGTTGCTACTGCTGCTGGCTGGAATCAGCTTCAGACCAGCGTACTCTGACTTGGTAAAACACTAACATACTAAAATACTCTGTCAACAACTCAATACTAACACTTAGACTAATGACCCAGACTTACATTAACTTTTATCACTATCCCCCAGGTCGTTCAACAATCATAAGCTGACATGGATGCCCAAGGGAAGGACAACATACCCTGCAAGAAGAAGACACATAAATGTCCAAATAGGATTTACCTCCGCTTTCCCATTCCGACAATCTCTAAAAGCTCCAGCTTATAAACGTTTTCACTAAGAAGGTTGAAGAAGCTGCAATGGGATTCAAAGATAGTGTTGTTGTTGTTGAACATAGGGAGCAAGAGCCATGGAAATTGAATGAGATGGCGAGGTTTGGGGGAGGGTAGATTTCCATGACAGACACACAACTCGTACTCGAACATAATTTGCATAAATGACACACAGTTCGTACTCGAACCTAAGAGTAACAACTCTGGAATGAGTTTGGACCAGTGGAAAGGTTTCTGCTATCAGGTCCATTGCTATCAGAAAAACCAACCCTAATTCATTGATTTCAAGTGGTGGTGGTGGTGGTAATGGTTAGTTCACTTTTGTGTTCTTCAAGTTATATTTATTATTATCTATATCTATATATATAATATATGTGAATGGAATTATGTTGTATCTTTTGTTGCTTTGATATTTGATACAAAAGTAGTATTTTGCAAACTGGTTTGGACTAGGGGAGTACCTAAGAGTTGTTTTTTGAGGAAATGGAGAAATTGGGGGAAAGACCTATTTGACATCAAATCAATATCTTTTTTTTGTTTCATCTGTAGATGGAAGGAGGTCTTGACTTTGTATCACACACTATCAATGAAATATCATTTTGTAAGGATGGATTAGTGTGACCATCTTTGCATCACACACTATCAATGAAATATCATATATTTTGAGAAAAAAATTGGATGTTGACATTCCCATGGTTTGTTAATTGTTTAATGGCAAGATTGATGTTAAAATTAGTATTATAGTTGATTCCTTTGCAGGATAGAGTCAGAGCTTGTTTTCGAGGTTGATAATGTTTAATTCTAGTAATTGAGGATGATGTTAGCAGGTGAGTTCGATCTTAATTGTACAACAGCAAGATCTCTCCATTCTGCATCAAGCCTGGCTGCCCAGATGAGATTGCATTGTTCTTATCCGAAGATGACTCCATCCTACTCATCCTACTCCATTGACAAGACAGGCATTCTCCCAACACAGATACAGATTCCATCCTCAGTATCTTTATTGAATGATTGAATGATATAATAGTCTTCTTGTAATCCAAAATGATTAACCAATGTAAGGTTCCATTTGAAAAAAAACATTATTTGGTGCATGCTTCACATCGCCAATAAGCTTTGAAAACCAGGGTTTATTGTACTCAATTCAATTCACGACGGCCTTTCCTGAAATAGCATGTGGTGCAAGTTGACCATCAGTTCTATCTGTATGGAAACGAGAACGGCCTTTCCTGAAATAGCATGTGCAGTGGTGCAAGTGTAGTATCAGTTCTATCTGTATGGAAATGAGAATTCCTCAATGCGAGAGAACCCCCACGAGTATTATTTAGACTTCATGCCTACCATGAAAATGAACCCCTGTTCTTTAGATAATGTAGGAATGCCCGTTGAAAACATGACTCAGTTTGTGCCTATCTCATTGACTCATTCTATTTTGGTCCACAAGAAATAGCAGGTCTAAGAAATCATCTGCCGCCTTATCTTCGCATGTGCTCCAAGTTTGAGATACTCTTTGCATGCCTCTGGTGAGGTCGCACAATTGTACATTGTCGTAATTCAACTGAGCGCCAGCATTTGTCTAAAAGTTAATACAATTTTATAGCCACACTAAATTTGGTTGATCAAATGGACTTATTTTTCAGCCATTCTACTTGTTTTCTTCAGCTCTCTGTGTTGATTCGATGATTGGTTTTAGGATATGTTGATTCGATGATTGGTTTTGGGCTAGAATACTTGGCAGTGCGTTGGAGTCCTATGGCAGTCACACACAAAGCAGAACATGCAATTTCCTTTGGTACAGCCCAACAACAGGCATAAGAGAAATGAATGATATCATCTTGCCTAGATATCTGGTAAATAACTAATCCTGTGGTTAACAATTACATTACATCCAGATTGTTCATAGATACAACGAAATAACATATAAGAATGGAAAAATGACCATTTTGATTACCGGCTAAATCCATCAAAATTGGACAATTGATCTAAAGCCAATAATGAATTAATGAAAAAAGATGTTATATAAGATTGACCGAAGAGCCAGTACCCCAAGACTCAGATCAGGCGAACAAAGATAAACCAACACTCACTCAGATCAGGCAAAAAACAGATAAACCAACACTCACTCGGATCAGGCGAAAAAAAAAATAAACCAACACTCAATCTACTGGAAGGGAATACAAACAAAAACAACGCAATTTTCTCTCATAACATATATACATACATGACAATACAGCAAACTGGCCAAACAATTGTTACTTTTAAAACCGAACAAACATGACTAATAAACTTCGGCATCCTCAGAAGAATCTTACGGATGTTTGTGCAGGATCTGAACTGTTCACGCATAGTTTGCAATAAGCTTAAATGTATGGCGTTGTCTATGATGCTGATTGACAAGTTGATCTGTATGCTTGGAGGGTGTATTTTTGCACACCACCTTCATTTTGGTGGTAAGAGTGCACATTTGCTTCCCAACAGCTTCATCATAACAGTCTTTGCATTTGTTTCGGTTCCGGCCAACTATTAAATCCATCTCTGCCTGTAGAGATTCATTTTTGGTGGTAAGAGCGCGCATGACTGGAGGATAAATAAGGTATCCGATTAAACCTGTTGACAGGATATGTACCCTTCCCCTTCCGAGTCCATCATTGGCCCAAGGCTTCTGGGACCAGATAGTGCACATTTCCAAAAAATATTTGGCTAGCTTCAACTTCGTTTTAAAATACATTACCGGGAATAATTGATGGACTCCATCAATTCCAACTCCAAATCACATTGTCGAGAAGTACCATTACAGCAAGTGCTTTCAACTTCTTTGTGCATTCTCTTGAATCTGTAAAATACTTTGCCAGATTCAAATTTGTTTCTAGCCCAGCTCAACAAATCATGTTTTCCGTTGGGGCAGTTGATGTCAAGTAGCTGCACTCCATACATCCATATATGTCGCTCTTGACATATAAATGACCTGTACAAAGAAACAGAACATATCATGTCTCCAGAACAAGATCTGGATGCTTGTAGGGAGTATTATAACAGTCTCTATTTTTCCGATACCACCCATTCCCAACATATTTCACTTTAACAAGTATTCAAGTAAAGACTCCATTCCATCATTTCTCTGAAGTTGTCTAGAGGCTAGAGCTAGTGCTTGAAAACTAGCTGTGCTTGAAAACTAACTGTGCTGGGATTAAAAGAAAACAAAACTCAGAAATTTGCAAATGAAGAAGATTGTATTCCTTTGCTACTACAGACACAACAGAACAGTGATGCCAAGGATAGAAGACAGATCGAACACTTTGAACTTTCGCACTCTTACGTACTGACATATTTTGTGCCCCGCACATACATCAATATATAGCCACAAATACACTTCTAACAACAAAATTAATAAATTGCTACAATCTACCAAAGTAATTGATTTGATGAGACATCGTCCTTTACACAATCTACCCTTACGCAACCTACTCACTCATGCTCCATGTATTAACCTATTTCTAGATTAATGCATTAACCAGATCAGGTCGCTGGGAGACTTGACCAAAAGGGGGGAAGTTTTAGACAGGGGTGGCTGCACCTCGTTGAGATCGAGATTGCCTACGTACTCTAGCTCGTGGGAATTGAACCTAGAGATCAAGCCATCGTAGTTCTGTTTATAAAGAAGGTGAAAGGGCGTAGATCATGGATCTTGCAGATTCTCCGCCATCATAATGAGGATTGATTATGTAACGATCGAGGATCATCCTTGTGAATTAATTATGTAACTGACGAGGATATTATGTGCATTGAATGAGAGCACGTGTGTATTAGCAGGCCGCTGCTGGATATGTGGTCGAGTTGTTGTGGTCGAGCTGCTATCGGGATCGTGGCGACCTGACGGATGAATGACTGTGCCACGTGGCTGCTTTTGATTGGTTGGAGTATGTAGTACCCCTACACTCCACTACAACAAAATTGCTTATTTGCATAACATTTTGTTTTGTCTATTAATGTTGCTAATAGTTAGTTGTTGCAACGTTTTCTAGCGTTGCAATTAATGAAATCTTCAGATTCAAAAATGCTCTTGATTAAATACTCTTGCAACGTTTTAAGCGTTGCAAATATATTTACCTATATAATTTCATACCCATTACCAACCAATCAAAGGTCTTCTACTCTTGCATAGCAAACTATTAGCTAGCTGTGTGATGATTATAATTTCTAAAGATGTGCATACACTGATACAATCTCCTTTGTTGCTGTTGATAAAAATTTCTTAGAATGTAAAACTGTAAAATTGAAGATACATATGTACTACATTAACGAGCTTATTAGGTGTCCTTTCTCTTGTTAGCACACCCTACAAATAAATAATGCCAGAATGCACAATAATTATGTTTGTATTGTTTACATGTTTGGTGCAGATGTGAGAAGTTTCTTCATCCATGGTCCATGGATTCCATTTTTAAAAGAAATTTGATGGAACATAACATCCTACCTTCCATGCATACCCACCACTTAAATAAAAGAATAAAAGCAGAACTTTGTAGGTCTCTAAAGAATAATGTATGTCAAAGGATACTCACAATCCATAGAAGATTTTCAAAATGTGCATACGAAACTAGCTAGAGAGGGTAACGCCAGGTTACAAAGTGTTGACAGCATTTCGTATAGTTTGGATCTATTGGAGCGGAAGCTATTCAAGCCCAAGTGTAGTAATGCGCCGACATGGATATGAGGCCCATTGTAGAATATGAAAACCCAATATATGTGCAATATAACAATAGTAAAGCAATCAAGAATAAAACAATAAAGAAGTAAAGAACTCACAGGAATTTTTAACGTGGTAAAACCCAATATGGGAAACGTCCACGGTTGTCCTCGCGACAACAAATAAATCCACTAGATGAAAAGAGACTTACAAACCTATCAACTACCTGCAATCACTGCGAGTTGACATTCCTGGTTATCTCTAACACCTTGACTTCACCGGAGCACCTTGATGTACGCACAAGACACTCGACTTCTTGATGAACACACAAGAAGACTCGAAGCCGATCTATGTAACAAGCTTACACCAGAGTTCCTTGATGAACACACAAGGATACTCGACTTCTTGATGAACACACAAGAAGACTCGAAGCTAAATCACTATTTAATAATGAAGAAGAAGATGAATGGGGAAGAAGGAAGAAGAAGATGAATGGGGAAGAAGAAGATGAGTTCAATCACCAAAACAATCTAAACCAAAACCTAAACAAACTCCCAGAATTTTACTTCAATTGGACGGCCAAAGAACTAAGTTGTTCTTTGGTGGAGAAACCCTATATATAGTTAGGGTTGGAATTCACTGAAAATGGGCCGGAATTGCTGAAATCCACATTTGGCGTACGTACGTCGAAACAACGTTCGTACGTCCCCACACTGTAAAAGTTCGCTGCCTGCTTGGACGTACGAACGCCCTAACTAGGTACGTACGTCCTGACCAAAACATGTTTGCTGCCTAACATGACGTACGTACGCCCTAACTAGGTACGTACGTCCTAAACCCAAAAACAGACTTTTGATACACTTGACACGAAGACAAAGACTCGGGATGACGCGCGTACAACGAGGTTTTCCTAACAATGAATTCAAGGAGAGATAACCGAGACTACTCATGTCACAAAATTAATGTCAAATAACCGAGTGCCGGTTTCAATCTCCCCCTTTGACATTGATTTTGTGACAAAAACCTATGACCCTAATAGCACTTATAAGAACGTGCTTACAAACCCAAACCATGGCATTTATAAAATATGCCTACAAAAACACTCAAGGTAGAACACATACCAAGTCACCAATTCTTGACATCCAGCTTGAGTAAGACGCTTTAACCATCAGAGACCGAACGAAAGCAACAAAACAAAAAAAAATTCTGAAACAATCAAAGAACCAACGGAAGTTCCTCGAACAACTCCCCCATACTTCATGAGCTCCAAAGTTTGACACTCGAGCTTACCCAAAACTGTACATGCATTTTGTGATCATCATCACTTTCACTCCCCCATACTTGAAGCATGACCCAAAACTGTACAACCTCTAAACATCAACACGTTCACTCCCCATACGTGTAGCATACCTGAAACATGACCCAAGAATACACTAACAAAAGAAGAGACGAATGTTTGCATTAGAGTCATAAATCTCCCCCTTTTTGTCACAAATGATGCAAAGGGGTGACAAAAATCAAAACGAGAATAAAGCTAAATGAACCAAAGAATAAAAGAAGATAGGAAAGAGAAAACCATACCATAAATCTGGAATCCATGACACACAAAACTAAAAGACATGAGAGAGATCTAGGCATATAAATGAAGAAGAAAGAGTACCAACACAGACACAAGAAGGAAGATTAGATAAGAACCAAAACGAGATAAGAAGAAGATAGCGAAAAGACATTGAATACTTATATAGGTAACAGAGGGAAGAAAAGAAAACATAACATGAATCCCTGATAGAAACCAAGAGAATCCTATACATAGAAGAAAAAGTCAGGACACCATCAATCGGAACAAATGATTCACTAGAATATCACTTTAATCAACCGACCATAACCACCTGAGATAGACTCCAGAGAAACGACTTCATAGTAGGAAGATATCTAGAGAAAAAAAGCAAACAAACAAAAAGGAAGAAATACCATACCTGATGAAATCGGCAACGTACAATAATGACCAAGAACCAAATAGTCAAACCTGTGAGAAATGTGCAAGAAAAGAATATGTGAAAAGAGAAAGAAGAAGAGATAAACAATAGTTAGTAGGAGATATGAAAGAGAATAGGGAAACCATGCATACTAGACACATCCAACAATACCCCATGACAAAACTACAGGAATACGAGTATCTGCAGGAAGAGATATGTAAAGTATAAGAAAATCCATTGAGAATCCATGGGAAAATCCAATCTGTACATGTTCCTGAAACAACTCATCCAACCACAAAAAAAGAATTAGAGAATCTTATAAACAAAGAGAAGAAAATATTATCCCAAACACAATGGAATAGAGACATAAAAGGAATAAACCTGTAAGCCCACCCCTAGTGAAACCCAAAAATTAGTTCAACATATGCCAAACAAGATAAGCAATCATCAAGCTCATACAAAAAAATGCGTTATCTGAAGAATGAGCAAGGATTATCGATGTCACCAAGTCACAAAGCAACAATCCAACTTCAGAGCAAATTTCTCGCCAGAACACTAAGACTTCGATGACATGCCATACATTGTCAGAAAGATTAGAGAGTCCATAGAAGAGAATTGCTAACAATAGATGACCAAACTGAGCATATGCATCCCAAAGTAGAACAGTGGTAGCCCAAAACCATTGCAGGAGGATAATTGCAGAAGACTACCAAGAACACATATTGTCCATGAACCTTTCGAACCGGGTGTTTCCTTAGTTGGAGTAGTGCAAGCGCGCTTAGGAGGCATGTCCTGCATAAGCACAACAATAACCAATACTAGCAAATGTAAGAGAAATGGTGAAACGAGCACAAGAAATGTGAGAATACCCATGTAGACATTTTATCGAACACTTGGTGTGCATAAACCAAAGGCAAGATTAAAACAGCAAACAATAAGTACATTCACACTACGCAAGGCATATGATTAAGAGAAGAAGATGAACTGCATGGTAAACTAAAACTATACCAAAAACATAAAATAAATAAAAAGAGAGAAGAAGTAGAATAGAAGATAGCCATTTTACTTACCTGAATGACAAGCGAGTACAAACCAAAAAAAAATAACCTCTTGGTTTGCGCAAGAAACAACACCAAGGGATGAGAAACAACACCAAGAGAGGAAAGGAAGGAGAATAGAGATTAGAAGAAGATTGGCTAAAAACAGTTGAAGGAGAGTGAATACTTCCTTATGTTCGTGCAAGAGAGAAGACGAGCACGATTTGAATGTAACAAACGAGCCAAAAACTTTTAAACATATGAGCTTAAAAATCATATATGGGCCGAGACTGTACCGGTAACGTACGTACGTCCTAATGACGTTCGTGCGTCGGGACCACACAAAAAAAAAACAACCTGCCTGGACAGTCGTTCGTACGTTCTATAAACGTTCGTACGTTGAAAAAGATCTGCTAGCCTAAACGTACGAACGGCTTAACAACGTACGTACCACTTTTTTTTTTTTTTTTGTTAATATAAAAAAAAACTGATAGAAACTGAACCTGAACAAACAAAAACGAACCGAAGGACAAACAACAAAAATATTGAGAGACATCACATGAACAATTTCTAAGTGTTGTAAGGATTCCGATGCAAGCACAAATATAATTTGAATATGCATCAACTGTGAGAAAATGCAAGAACGAAGAACTAAATCATACACCAAACCACGGTACTCAAAAGAATGATGCAAGCATGCAGGAGAACCAGGGTAGACCTAGACCAAAATCCGGGTATACTTAGAAGAGGAAATCACCTTAAAAAAAAAATCCGGGAACAAACCGAAACTAAGATCACTGAGTATTTTGAAGGTCACTTACAATAGGACAAACAAGAATTGTGAACCAGACCATAACAAAAACCAAGAAAACACTGTCTAGGCCGCAATACGGAAAGACCCTGGTTCAAAATATATATGAATATATTGGTTTTATCCATGTAAAACAAGTGCCATTCTCGCGTGGGAGTATAGTACACCTCCATCTTTTACCAAAACACGAGGGTAGGGTGTAACCTACATCTTTTCGGCAAAACACACTCAAGAAGTGCAATACCATGATAACGTGCAACACAAGAACTAACATCTCCTGAGTGCATCCGTCAGAGCATGACCCTCACAGCCCCAACGGGTTCCTAGCCAACTGATAATGCGCCTAAGACATTCAAATGGCTGGGGATTTTGTGAGTCATTGACCACTTACAAGAGGTATATATAAACAGAGTGATGACCATGAAGAAAACAGAAGCTAGATATGATGCCAGATGATCATTTCTTAATCATACAAGGATCAAGGTATAAAAATACTCTAAAAATCCCACAACATGCAAATGCATCATGCAGTAAACCACCAAAGGCGAAGGGAGTATGATGCACCCCTACAACAATCCTTGACATGAATCCACAGCTGAAGTTACCAAACTATAACTAGCCAAAAAGAACGGAATCCAAACAATACATAGACTAGTATGTCCTCAACACCTAAGACGAAGCCTATAGAAGAGAAATAATAAAAGAACCTAAACCTCCCAAACAAATTGCAACTTATTTAAGACAATTGAATTAAACCAATATCTCAGAAAAGATGCATCCAACAACACATACATGGAATAATGAAAGAACAATTAACGCATGCATAAACAGAAGAACAAAAAAACACCAAACAAATAGCCTATGTGGTTAGAAAAATATGCAATTAAAATAACACAAGACTAGAAACAAACCACATCATCCCAAATATGGGACACCACAAGACCTTTGCAAGTCCAGAAAAACCTTCAACTTATCCTTTCTTACCCATACTTGTTTAACACTAGGCGTGCACACCTTGGAAGTTGAAAAGATATGAGATTTTCCCTTAACAAGTTTTTCAATAGACTTGTCCTTAACTGATTCCACCTTAGTCTTTGACTTCCTTTTGTTGGAATACCAGTTTTTCTTAAACCTATGATAATAAACATTAGAATTCCAAGGTCTAGAAAACGCACAAGAAGGAACATAAGAATCAACATGATTATAATTATAAGGAACATGAGAATAACATTTAACATGTTGATTAAAATCCCAACAAAAGATATCCAAATGACCATCTCTACCACAATAAGAACAATGAAAATTATTAGATTTTCTCAAACAAGTCTTATAAGAAGATGCAGTAGTGGTGGGTAAACCAGGTATGTCACTATTTGGTTTATGACATTGTGCCTTAACAAAACCCATACCTCCCCTATTAGAACAAGATGGCTTACCAGCAAAAGCAACCTTATCATTAGCCTTAGACTTAAACTTTGTGCGAGAAACATGCTGAAAACTATTAGTATTAAGTCTAGTCTCAATAGGTGGGGTAGACAAAAGAGCAGGCAAACTAGATTTTACAGAAGTAATCACACTAGATGAACTAGTAGAACTAGCAATAGAAGAGTCAAATCTAGTTTTGTCCAAAACCTGCAATTGGAGTTGAGTAGACGTTAAGTCGTTCTTTGTTACCTCATACTCCACCAGGAGAGATTTGTAATTCTCATCGACCTCCTGATTGGCTTTCTCTAAATCTGCAATTCTACATAACAAGTCAAGTTTTTCTTTTTCAAATAATTGAGAAATAGAAATTGCACCATCTGCAGCATAAGAAATTTGTTTTTCAAGAGTCTCAACTTTATCCTGCAAAGAAAGATTAGCCTTTTCCAAATTTTCAATTTTGGATTCATAAACTTCCCCTTGAAGCATATAGTCTTCTGCACAATGTCTGAGTCGTTGTTCTAGAGAATCAACCTTAGTCTGCAAAACACCATTATCTTCAAAACAAAAATTATCAGAAATAGTAGACAAATTACAATTAGCTTTATTGAACTTTTCCTGCAAATCAATATTAGCTTTTTGTAACCGTTCACATTCTTTTGCAGAAAGCCTGTAAAGAAGAGCCCAATCACTATTGCTAACAACATACAAATTATCATCCATTTCAAAATCAGATTTTGGTTTTGTAGATTTAGACGATTTAGCAATAAAATTATTATGACCAGACTCATGAACCATTATTGCACTCATAGGATCTACGCGTGAGCCATTACGCTCCATAACAAGCGTCCCGCTCTGATACCAATTGAAAACCCAATATATGTGCAATATAACAATAGTAAAGCAATCAAGAATAAAACAATAAAGAAGTAAAGAACACACAGGAATTTTTAACGTGGTAAAACCCAATATGGGAAACGTCCACGGTTGTCCTCGCGACAACAAATAAATCCACTAGATGAAAAGAGACTTACAAACCTATCAACTACCTGCAATCACTGCGAGTTGACACTCCTGGTTATCTCTAACACCTTGACTTCACCGGAGCACCTTGATGTACGCACAAGACACTCGACTTCTTGATGAACACACAAGAAGACTTGAAGCCGATCTATGTAACAAGCTTACACCAGAGTTCCTTGATGAACACACAAGGATACTCGACTTCTTGATGAACAC
This sequence comes from Aquilegia kansuensis, assembly GCA_020826895.1. NCBI lineage: Eukaryota > Viridiplantae > Streptophyta > Magnoliopsida > Ranunculales > Ranunculaceae > Aquilegia > Aquilegia kansuensis. The sequence continues at coordinate 36,409,478 of CM037004.1, read as the reverse complement.
GCAAGAAGACTCGAAGCTAAATCACTATTTAATAATGAAGAAGAAGATGAATGGGGAAAAGGAAGAAGAAGATGAATGGGGAAGAAGAAGATGAGTTCAATCACCAAAACAACCTAAACCAAAACCTAAACAAACTCCCAGAATTTTACTTCAATTGGACGGCCAAAGAACTAAGTTGTTCTTTGGTGGAGAAACCTTATATATAGTTAGGGTTGGAATTCACTGAAAATGGGCCGGAATTGCTGAAATCCACATTGGGCGTACGTACGTCGAAACAACGTTCGTACGTCCCCACACTGTAAAAGTTCACTGCCTGCTTGGACGTACGAACGCCCTAACTAGGTACGTACGTCCTGACCAAAACATGTTTGCTGCCTAACATGACGTACGTACGCCCTAACTAGGTACGTACGTCCTAAACCCAAAAATAGACTTTTGATACACTTGACAGGAAGACAAAGACTCGTGATGACGCGCGTACAACGAGGTTTTCCTAACAATGAATTCAAGGCGAGATAACCGAGACTACTCATGTCACAAAATTAATGTCAAATAACCGAGTGCCGGTTTCAGAATATATAATGATTTTCTCTACAACAGAAAACCCTAAGGATTCAATATCTCTCTAGCATCCTTCTACCATTAGAGAGATTGTTTATTTGTGTGATAATCATTCATCATCATCCCAAGTCATCATCAACAACAATAGATTCGAGTGTTGCTTCTTAAAGTGAGTCTAAGAAGGTGTTGCAGTGATTGTAGAGATAAAAGACTACGCGGAACACTATTACAAGTATTAACTTTTGTGATTGGGTTAATCTGAGATTGTATTAGTGAGTGTATTTTTTTATTTCATATAGTGGATTATTTATCGTCGTGAGGATGGTCATGGATGTTTCCCAACGATTGGGTTTTACCACGTTAAATCTCGTGTCTCCATATTCTTTATTATTTTTTATTGCTTATTTGTAACACCCCGGGTCGGCAGGTGATTTGCCGAGGGGGTGGATCCTACGGCATGTTAGAGGAGGATGTTCTGACATTGGAATATAGGTATAGATTTGTCATATATTATCACCGAGGCCTTTTGGGTTCACTTGGCTCCAAAGTTCGAAAGAACTCCGGAGTTAAGCATGTTCGGGTGGGAGTGGTCTCAGGATGGGTGACCTTCTGGGAAGAAGGTTGCTGCCCATAAAATCCCACACTCTCGAACGTCCGCAGTGGCTAAGTGGGGACAATATATATCGGTGGTGATATAAGCCGGGTTGCTACAAATGGTATCAGAGCCGACGAAGGTTCTTCTATCGAGGGTGGGAGAGTATGCTGGAAAGGTGCCTACCCCGGTAAAGGGGTGAAGGTTGCGCTGGGTACTCGCCTCGCGAGGGGCAGGGAACGTCAGACATCTGGAGCTGTATATTCCAGAGCTGGGGCTGTATATTCCAGAGCCGAGGATGACTCTCCTCTAAGGGGGTGGGATTGTAACACCTCGGGTCGGCAGATGGTTTCCCGAGGGGGTGGGTTCTACGACACGTTAGAGGGGATGTCCTGGCATTGGAATATAGGTATAGATCCGTCATATATTATCATCGAGGCTTTTTGGGCTCACTTGGTTCCGGAGTTCGAAAGAACTCCGACGTTAAGCGTGCTCGGGTGGGAGTAGTCTCAGGATGGGTGACCTCCTGGAAAGCAGGCTACTGCCCATAAATCCCCATACTATCGAACGTCCGCAGTGTCTAAGTGGGGACAATATCAGTGGTGATATAGGTCGGGTCGCTACATTATTGCTTATTGTTGAATTTCACTTATTTGGGGTGTACAACTGGTATCAGTCGCATGGCCCTTTGTTTAACGGTTTAATTACTCAAGCGTAGATTCGTTAAGTGCAAATATGTCTATTGATAATTTTTCTACTCATGGTGATGATAAATTGGATTTTGTTAGCAATAATAATTTTGCTATTCTCTTCAGACTTGTTGATAAAGAATGTGAAAGGCTAAAAAAAGTTAATATTGTTTTGCAAGAAAAATTAAATAAAGCTAATTTTCAATTGTCTAATATTTCTGATAGAGTTTGTCTTGAAGATAATGGTGTTTTGCAGGAGCAAATTTCTTATCTAGTCCAACAAGTTAAATCCTTTGCAGAAAAAATTATGTATCAGGAGGAAGATTATGAATCCAAAATCAACGAATTGGAATGGTTAATGTAGCGTTGCAGGATAAAATACAGATTTTTGAACAAACAATTTTTTTGTGTTGCAGGTGATATAAATACTCGTTCTGAAGTATTTGAAAAAAAAAGGTTGGAATTTTTGCGTCGAATTGCAACCTTAGAGAAGTTCATCAAGAGGATGAAGAAAAATATAATTATCTTTTAATTAAGTATGAGGCAAATAAGAAGGATTTGACTTCTTCTTCTTTAGTTTTGCAGGGCCTTCTCGAGGATAGTAATAATATTGATTCTAACTTGCTTGTACTTTTGTCTACTCCATCCATTGATGCTAGACTTAGAAGACTACTACTTTTCAACATGTTTCTTGTAAAAAGTCCAAGTCTAACACAACTAACAAGAGTGATTTTATTACCAAGTCTTCTTGTTTCAGGAATGGTAGTAAATGTCACAACTATAAGGGTGACAACCATGTTTCTCACAGTACTACCACATCTTCTACGAATTCCTTGAGAAAGAGTAATGTTTTCCATTGTTTGTTTTGTGGTAGACACGGTCATTTAGCTAGTTTTTGTTGGGATTGTAATCAACATGTTAGGTGTTATTCTTGTGTTCCTTATACTTATAGTTATGTTGATTCTTATACTTCTTCTAGTGTATTTCCTATACCTTGGACGTCTATTATTTTTTATGATAGGCTTGGAAAAAGAAGTCTCTCCAACAAAGATGTGAACATGGATGATGGTGTGAATGACAATTTAAGTGCAAAGATTGTCAAAGGGAAATCCGATCTCCCTTTCAAACCCAAGATGTTGAAGTCAAATGTCAAATAAGTATGGGTAAGAAAAGATGAATTGAAAGGTGTTTTGGGCTTGAGAAAGTCTAATGGACTCCCATTTTCGCGATGATTATGGTTTGTTTTAACTATGTGTTATATTACTCATTTTTTTTATCACATAAGCTATATATTTGGGTTTTTGTTATTCTTGTGTTGAGTTTTTCTTTTCTCTTGTTATGTTGTGTGCATATCTTTTTCTTATTTCTTTGTGGTCATTTCATCTTCTTTTGTATCCGCTTTGTGTTTTGTTTTTATTTTTGTCAAAAAAAAAGGGAAGAATGAAGAGATGTTTAAGAGTGGTTCTCTACTTACATCTTGTATGATAGCATATCTCCTTCTCTTGTGGCTTATTTATCTTATTGTCGTTTACAAGGTTTAATGCATTGGATATTATTGAGTATTTTTCTCTGCTTATTTGATATGTATCATCATCTTTCACTTTGCTTGAATGCACTATACACGATATACTTGCTTGATAGTCTTTATAGGTACCATTCATGTATATTGGTCTTATGAGAGCATCATGTCTTCTCTTGAGTTGATTGAGTTGTTAGATTATGCCCCTAATGATCTTAGTGGTTTCTTATTCAGTAGTTGTCAACAACTCACTATATCCCCAGCCATATGCTTGTCTTGTGAGCATATGCATTTGGTGGAAAACCCGTTGGGGTTATGAGGGTCATACTTTGACGGATGCACTCAAGAGATGTTAGTTCTTGTGTTGCACGTTACCATGGTGTTGCATTACTAGGTGTGGGAGATATGTCAAAAAATGTAGGTTCTACACCCTACCTTATGTTTATGAAAGATGGAGGTAAATATCCCTCCCAGATGAGAATGATTGAAAGAAGTAGGTAAAGATCCCTACCACATGTGGCAAAATTGGGTGATGATGCACATGTCTTTTTAAATGTGGAGTATATTTTGTTTAATGCCAAGTTCTTCCGGTGTTACTATTATTATGAAGGGGTTGGATAGTTTGTGTTTCATCCATCGATGTGTTCTGAAGTTTGGGCATTGTCTCTCTATCTCAATCATCTTGTAGGGTTAATGTGTTGTTCTTGTTTCCCTAATATCAACATGCATGTGGTGCACGCACATCTCTACTTGTTTCGTATTATTATATTCACACACCAAAGTTTGTTTTTTTTTTTTTTTTTTGGTTGGCAAGCAGGGTTGAGGGGACCCTTACCCCTTTAAATTACGTGTGGAAACTTATATCGACAATCAGTTGTTGACGTATTTCGAACCCACAACCTCTCCACTTTGTGAGAGGGGTGCTACCATTGAGCCACATGCTCATTCGCTTCACACACCAAAGTTGAGGTTATGATACATGTCAAATGCATTGAATTTCCATTCTATTTGTTCGAATGCATTATTCTTTGTTTTCTGATAATCTTTGTGATGTCTACATGTAGATTCATGGTGTGTCTGTCATTCTTGGATGTGTGTGAGGATTTTTTCTTGTTCATATTTTTGTTTTTCTTCTCTTTGAATTTTTAGAAAAATTAATTTTTTTCTACAAAAAAACCATTTTTTGATCTTTTGGTTCGAACAGTTTTTTTCACCGGGTAGGTTTGATATGTTTTCATGGAAATGGTTCTAGGACCCTCTTAAGGGTTTGAAAAGTAAAAATGGCCCGACTAAGATCCTCGTTTCACAATATGCCCGTTTTAGCGAAACACAGAAAAAAAAAACCATTATTAAGAACTAAATTTCACATTCGGCCCTTTTTAATTGATATCTTTTTTAATATATATATTTTGTTTCTCTTTATCCTCCAAATTCATCCTCCTCTCTGCTTTCTCTTTCTCATCGGGATCTCTTATTCAAAAAAAATAAATAAAAAAAATAAAATAAATGCAAATTCTCTCTAGCTTTCTTCTCCCTTTAAGCAACACAGTCTAGTGGTGGTGGTAGACCTGGTTGTCGAGGAAGAGGTGGTGGTGTTGGATATGGTCAAGATTCAGGTAGTAGTGACGTAGTGGTGGTGAAACTTTCAAGCCATTGTTAATATGTTATACTCCCACAGCTTGGTAAAATATTAAATGATTGTTGTTGCAAAATTGAGTGATGTGAAAAGCTTTTAGAAAAATGTTTTAGTTCCGCTTTTATTTTGTGATTCTAATCAAAGTGTAATTGCTATCTTTGGTGTGTTGGCAGGTGACTGCACAATTCAATTCAATGATGCAGAATTGGGTCCAATCTGCTGCTGCAGAGCTTCAGTGTAAGCTGGAGCTCATACTGGGCAATGCTTGGAGTTTTTGCCTAGGTGTATACTGTTGGCTGAGACTGTCAGATTGTGTGGGGGTGATACCTAAGTGTTTTCTATGGCTGTAATGAGGGGTTGAGTATCTCCCTCACATATCTTTTATAACACAGAGTCGTATAGTTTAATGCTGACCCAAGTGATTAACCTTTGGTCCCATCAAAGCGCCTGAGTGGTGTGCATTGTGTGGACTATATTGGGGATGATGGGGAATGCATCATAAATTTGGGGAATGAATTAATTCTACTTTGATAAAAGAAAATAATTGGTTGATTTTGTTTATTTAGTGAGCAACTCTAAGATTTAATCATGAATGTGAGCAAAACGTTTAATGTCTGTTCGAATTTATGGCTCACATAGGTTAGTGAACATGAACAACATTATACCATCAATCGATTAAATTTGAGAAAGATAGACGCTACTAATCAATGAGGACTAGTCTTTGATATAAATATATTCGATCAACCATTTTAGTTGTTTAAATAGTTGACCTTGATGAAGCTTGATACTATGTGTATTATTGCAAGGAGTTTTATGTGTTACAAAAAGATCTATGCATCCAATGCCTTGGGTCGTGTAAGACCACATTTAGGGTAATGTAAGACTAGACTAAGATCACGTAAGATCATTTTAGGTAATGTAAGATTATTTTAGGGTTTATGGGGTACATACAGTATATTCACATTGCATTTAGGGTTAGTAAAATCACATTTAGGGTCACGTAAGACGACATTAAAGTTTGCATAAGACCTAAGTTGTTTTATGGTTCATTTTAGTAGGGTATAATTAAATATATTGTATTTAAAGTCGCATAAGACTTAATTGATTCTAAGGTTGATTGGGGTAGGGCATATATAATTACATTATTGCATTTAAATTCTAAGGGTATGGAAATTGGTATTGTCAAATAGTTTTATTTTGTAAAGAGTTCTATGCAACCAATGCATTGACCTATATGCAACCATCACAACATATACTAACCATACAAAAACTTTCAAGCATCTAATGCATTGAACTCTATGCACCCAATGATTGACCTCTACGCATTGTAAAGAGCTCTATGCATCTAATGCGTTACGCCCTATCCAGCCAACCCAACATACACTAACAAGTTGAGAAATGCAAAGACCTTAATACATCCACTACATTGACCTCTAAGCATTGCATAAAGCTTTATATTTCCATTGCAAAGAGATTCATGCAGGTAATGATAAAACACAAATAGTGCTAAACTAACAGTTTAATATTCAAACAAATCAAACAACACGCAGGAAGTAAATAACACACAGAAATTTTTAACGTGGTAAAACCCAATTTGGGAAACGTCCACGGTTGCCTTGATGACAACAAATAATCCACTAGATGAAAGAGATTTACAAACCTATCAACTACCTGCACTCACTGCGAGTTATTACTTCAGGTTATCTCTAGCACCTTGACTTCACCAGAGCACCTTGATCTACGCACAAGACACTCGACTCCTTGATGAACACACAAGAAGACTCGAAGCAGAATTCACAATGATATACGAAAGATAAGGAATTGATGAATTAGGAAGAAGGAGAATTGAGTTCAATAACCAAAACAACTTCAACACAAAACCTAAACAAAACTCTAACACAAGAGAAGAAGTGGACGGCCAAAGAACTGACTTGTTCTTTGGAAGAGAAACCCTATTTATACTTAGGGTTGGAATACATAGAAAATGGGCCGGAATTGGTGAAATCCATATTGGACGTACGTACGTCGAAACAACGTTCGTACGTCCCCACACCGTAAACGCTTGCTGCCTGCTTGGACGTACGAACGCCCTAACTCAGTACCTACGTCCTGAACAAAAACTTTCCTGCTGCCTAACCTGACGTACGTACGTCCTAACTCGGTACGTACGTTCAACACGATGAAAGTTTGCTGACCTGTTGGGCGTACGTACGTCCTAACAAGGTACGTACCTCCTAAACCAAAAACACACTTTTGATACACAAGACGCAAAGACAAGGACTCGGAATGACGCGCGTACAACGAGGTTTTCCTAACAATGAACTCAAGGCGAGATAACCATGGACATCCAATGTCACAAAATTGATGTCAAACAACTTAGTGCCGGTTTCAATCTCCCCCTTTGACATTGATTTTGTGACAAAAACCTATGACTCTAATAGCACTTATAAAACGTGCTTACAAACCCAAACCATGGCATTTATAAAACATGCCTACAAAAACACTCAAGGTAGAACACATACCAAGTCACCAATTCTTGACATCCAGCTTGAGCAGGAACCTTTCATCATCAGAGACCGAACGGAAGCGAATAATAATTTAGAACAACTCCCCCATACTTCATGAGCTCCAACTTTAGATACTTGCGCTCCCCCATAACTGTACAGCTTCTCAATACCTGAAACATGACCCAAGAATATCCTACCAACGACGAGACGATTGTTAGTATTTAGAGTCATAAATCTCCCCCTTTTTGGCACAACTAGTGAACAAAGAGAATAACCAAGAGAAACAAGTAAGAAACACTGTAACCAAGAGAATAACATGTAAGAGAAACAAGATAGACGAAAAGAATGGCGATGATACAAGAGAAATAAGAACAGTAAGAAGAACCCATAACAGAGAAAACATGAAGAAATAACTAAACCTTAACAAAAATAATATAAAAGAACATGTAGGGATGGTAGGAACCCCAAGACACTTTATTGATATAGCTAGTACCAATGGTCGAGCTAAACACGAGTTCATCCACCAAGTTGGCCAATTCGCAAACAGAGAAACAAAAAGAACAAGACATACACAAAAACCGTAGGGCAGGGAGAAACACTACAAGAATCCAAAAAAAAACGATGTGGTTGCATCCAATAAAATAAAGCAAGCAATATGAAGAGGTTACAAAAACATATGCTCAAAAGGATTGAGATGACACATAATCACAACACCATATACAGAACCAGAACCAGAGAAATATGCGGAACCCAAGAGATAAGGTATCCATGAACAAATAAGAAGGATGCCTAGAAGCACTTAGGCATTCATCCATCCTATGTCCCACCCTTTACTTTAAATCATTCTTTCTATCCCCCACTCCCTCTTTTTTTTATTTTTATTTTTATGTAAATATGAATAAACAGCCATTCCCGTGTGGGAGGAATTGATGACCCCCATCTTTTCAATACACGAGGGTAAGGTGTAGCCTACATCTTTTTGGCAAAAACACACTCAAGAAGTGCAATACCATGGTAACGTGCAACACAAGAACTAACATCTCCTGAGTGCATCCGTCAGCGCATGACCCTCATCACCCCAACGGGTTCCTAGCCAACTGATAATGCGCCCAAGACATTCAAATGGCTGGGGATTTCGTGAGTTATTGACCACTTGCAAGAGGTGACATGATGAGTAAAATCCACAAGACAAAGAGGGAATATAGCAATAACAAAACCGAACATGTAAGCCACTCATTATGCAACGTAAACCAGGAGAGTGACCATGAGAAACCCCAATGACCTTATTTGAGCAGAAAGACTAAGAACCTCAAAATATTGCATATTATTTGAGGACGAGAACCAAAACGATAATCAGAAAAAAAATGCCCTCAACCGAATATGGAGAACCAACACAGACCATGACGACAAAACAAACATGACAATATATATACAGAGAAAGAGAAAAATAGTATACAAGGTAGAAGAGAGAGAAGAGAAGAGACTACCAGTACCATTTAGGAAAGAGGAACAACCCCAATGGACTTGCGTAGAGAATGGAAGCGAGCTGCATCAAGAGGTTTGGTAAGAATGTCCGCTAGCTGATGTTCAGTAGGAATGAATTCCATTGCTATATCACCCTTCTCGACCACCTCACGAAGAAAATGATGACGAATGTCGATATGTTTTGTTCGTGAGTGTTGAACATGATTTTTGGATATACTAATGGTGTTGGTGTTGTCACAGAACAAGTCCATTGCCTGCTGTTGAATACCATAGTCCCGAAGCATCTGACGCATCCACAAAAGTTGTGTACATGCACTGGCTGCAGCTATATATTCAGCCTCACACGAGGAGATGGATACGGATGATTGTTTCTTGCTATGCCAGGAAACAAGATTATTCCCAACATAGAAGCAGCCACCACTGGTACTATGACGATCATCAAGATTACCACCCCAGTCAGCATCACAATAACCTGCCACAACACTATTTGTATCTCTGGTAAACCATAATCCATAATCAAGCGTGCTACCAACATACCGAATGATACGTTTAACAGCAGTGAGATGAGATTCCTTAGGGTTTGCCTGAAACCTTGCACATACTCCAACACTATAAGCAATATCTGGACGACTAGCAGTGAGATACAAAAGACTACCAATCATACTACGATATTCACGAATATCAACAGACTTACCCATAACATCCTTACCAAGACGTACCCTATCACCCATGGGAGTATCTTGACCACTTGAAGCACTAAAACCAAACTTTTTGACAAGTTCTTTGGCATACTTTGTTTGAGAGATGGACGTTCCATGATTAAACTGCTTTACCTGCAAGCCAAGAAAAAAGTTTAGTTCGCCCATTAAGCTCATTTCAAATTCAGAACTCATCAATTGAGAAAAAGATTCAGAAAGAGATGAACAAGTGGATCTAAACACTATATCATCCACATAGACTTGAGCGAGAAGAACATCGTTGTCCTTCCTCAGGATGAAAAGGGTTCGGTCAACACTACCACGAACAAATCTTTTCCCTAATAAGAAGGATGTCAGACGTTCATACCATGCTCGAGGAGCCTGTTTTAAACCATACAATGCTTTTTGCAGTTTGAAAACATGATTCGGAAAGGTGTGATCAACAAATTCCTTTGGTTGTTCAACATAGACCTCTTCATTGAGAAGACCGTTGAGGAACGCACTTTTGACATCCATTTGATACAGTTTGAAATGTAAATGGCATGCCATAGCTAGAAGAAGTCTGACCGATTCCAACCTAGCCACAGGAGCAAAAGTCTCTCCATAATCAATACCTTCAATTTGACTGTAGCCCTGAGCTACCAGCCGAGCCTTGTTTCGCACTACCTGGCCAAACTCATCCATTTTATTTTTAAAGATCCACTTGGTGCCAACCACATTAGTGTGAGTAGGTCTGGGAACCAATGTCCAAACATCACTACGCTTAAACTGACCTAGTTCTTCCTGCATAGCAACTAACCAATCATCATCAGTAAGAGCATCAGTAACATGTTTAGGTTCAATAGAGGAAAGATAACAAACATAGTGAACACAGTTTGTCTCCTTGGCCTTTCGACGAGTCAAACGTTGATCATTAATGTCCCCAATGACATCCCCAATGGAGTGATGTTGTTTAACACGGGTTGACGCTTTTACAAACAACTCCTCAGGCTCAATAGGCACAGTGGAGTGATCTTGAGGCACATCAACTGCCCCTGGTGTTTGTGTGATGACATCATCCAATGTGGGCACATCACTGGTCCTACCGGCCAAGTCCTCTGAAGTAGCCGAAGGTTCATCACCATCATCACCATTATCAGGTAACGGTAACGAAGTGGGACACAAGTCGGCAGAGTCCGATAAGGGTGAGAGAACCGTAGTATCCTGTGTACCAGTAGAAACAGAAGAGTCAGTTATAATGGTGTCGTCAACAACAACATTAAAGGATTCCATAACCTTGCGAGTGTTGTAATTAAATACTCGGAAGGCCCTGCTATTTGAGGAATAACCAAGTAAAAGAGTAACATCACCTCGACTATCAAACTTAGACAGACTTTGTCGGTCCTTGCACACATAGCAAACACTGCCAAAAACTCGCATATATTTGAGATTTGGCTTCTTACCATACCATAGCTCATAGGCAGTTTGCGTAGTACCAGACCGTAGATATACACGGTTTATGATGTAACAAGCAGTATGGACTGCTTCAGCCCAGAATTTGTTGGGAACATCCTTCGCATGTAGCATAGCACGAGCCATCTCCTGAATGACACGGTTCTTCCTTTCAGCGACTCCGTTTTGTTGCGGAGTGTATGGAGCCGAAAATTCTTGCCACGTACCGTTTGCAATGCAATACTCAATAACACCTGTGTTTGTGAATTCACCACCCCTGTCACTTCGAACATGTTTAATTTGAGTATCTTTCTCATTCTGAATATGAAGACATATCCCCTGAAACTCAAGAAACGCATCCGATTTTTCACGCAAAAATGATACCCAAGTAAAACGAGTGTAATCATCAACCATAACTAAGATGTACCGTTTGCCCCCTAAGCTAGGAGTACGAGTGGGACCCATCAGATCCATGTGTAAGAGTTCTAAAGGAGAGGATGTGGTTATAGACTTTTTCTTGGAATGTGGACTGCGTATTTGTTTACCTAGTTGACAACCCCCACACACGGTGTCGCGAGCCCTTCCAAGTCTAGGGACTCCCCTAATATATTCATTTCGAGTTAGATTGTCTAGGAGTTCAAAGTTGACATGACCAAGGCGTTGGTGCCACAACAGACCCTCATTCAGTTTACTAGGTAAGCAGTGTATACCAGGTGCGAGAGGCTGAATGGCATAACAGTTATCCAATGTGCGTTTACCTGTCATGATACACTTACCCAAACTATCAAGGACAGTACATATATTTTTAGAGAAATTAACAGTATGATTAGTATCGCACAGTTGGCTAATGCTGATCAAATTAACACGCAACCCATCAACTAATAAGCAAACATCATTCGAGGACAGACCAATACCAGCAAAAAAGCCTTTTCCAATCACTGGAGAGCGCTTACCATTTCCAAAAGTGACACTTCCACCATCTATAGCAGTAACGGATGAGAAAAGTTTGGCATTACCTGACATATGTTTCGAAGCACCACTATCAAGTAGCCATTCACTGTCTGAGCTCGAAACATGGAGAGCAGTAATCGCTACATTTGAAACATTGCCTGCAAAATTACAAGGAGAAGAGTAAGATGCGTATGGATAAGGCGGATAGACATACGATGGCTGTGAAAACAGCGTCCATGGTTGTGAAACAGGAGCAGTCACGACACACTGAGAGGCCCAATGTCCAAACTGCCCACATAATGAGCAAGCCAAATGATGTTTTCTGCCCTGAGGGGGAGCACGCCTAAACGGTTTCCAATTTCTCCCGATGCCTACCTTGGCCGCAGATTGATGATTGTTAGAATTTTGTATAGGAGGATTGGGCAGAAGCGGAGGTAGTTCCGAAGATGACAACCCATTGCAACTTTCAGAAGACTTAATACGAACCAGTTCCTTTTTGACGTCTTCTAGTTCAGTGGACAAAATACTACACCGAGCTTCCCATTCAACATTGTCATGCTCAAGAGCAGCAAGATTGCTCAATAACTTTACCTTATCAATACGCCAGGATTCAGTTTCCTTATCCAAGGTTGACATGGACGAAGAACTTGAAGATAGTAAGTCCAGTCTTTCTTGAAGAATACTATTATGTGCCTCTAACCGTAGACATTCCTTTCTGGATAATCAGTATAGAGTAGCCCAATCAGTATTGTCAACAAGAATCAATTCCCTGTCACAGTCACTAGAGCATTCTTGACTTGCAGTTGATTGTTCATCAGACAACCGAGCCACAAACGAGACATGTGTCTTACCAGAGTAAATCATAGCACTAAAAGGATCTACGCGTGAGCCATTACGCTCCATAACTAGCGCCCTGCGTCTGATACCAAATGATAAAACACAAATAGTGCTAAACTAACAGTTTAATATTCAAACAAATCAAACAACACGCAGGAAGTAAATAACACACAGAAATGTTTAACGTGGTAAAACCCAATTTGGGAAACGTCCACGGTTGCCTTGATGACAACAAATAATCCACTAGATGAAAGAGATTTACAAACCTATCAACTACCTGCACTCACTGCGAGTTGATACTTCAGGTTATCTCTAGCACCTTGACTTCACCAGAGCACCTTGATGTACGCACAAGACACTCGACTCCTTGATGAACACACAAGAAGACTCGAAGCCGAATTCACAATGATATACGAAAGATAAGGAATTGATGAATTAGGAAGAAGGAGAATTGAGTTCAATAACCAAAACAACTTCAACACAAAACCTAAACAAAACTCCAACACAAGAGAAGAATTGGACAGCCAAAGAACTGACTTGTTCTTTGGAAGAGAAACCCTATTTATACTTAGGGTTGGAATACACAGAAAATGGGCCGGAATTGGTGAAATCCATATTGGATGTACGTACGTCGAAACAACGTTCGTACGTCCCCACACGGTAAACGCTTGTTGCCTGCTTGGACGTACGAACGCCCTAACTCAGTACGTACGTCCTGAACAAAAACTTTCCTGCTGCCTAACCTGACGTACGTACGTCCTAACTCGGTACGTACGTTCAACACGGTGAAAGTTTGCTGACCTGTTGGGCGTACGTACGTCCTAACAAGGTACGTACGTCCTAAACCAAAAACACACTTTTGATACGCAAGACGCAAAGACAAGGACTCGGAATGACGCGCGTATAACGAGGTTTTCCTAACAATGAACTCAAGGCGAGATAACCATGGACATCCAATGTCACAAAATTGATGTCAAACAACTTAGTGTCGGTTTCAGGTAACACATTGATATATATGTTTTTTTACTCTAGTTCCCTATATGTTTCAATGATATCTATGCATGGAAAGCATTAATCTCAATGCTACCATGAATTGTGTTCTTGGAATTTTAGAAATAATTACGATGCAATTATTTTAAAGTTTTTTATTGCTACTCACTCGTGGGATCCCAAATTCAAAATTAGTGAAGAATTGTAAAAATAAACATGCTTAACTTATCCTTGCGAATATGAAATATATCAATTTAATTTCTGACTGTCTTCACTTCAAAGTTTAAATATTGCATTTTTATGTGTTTTACAATTAGGTGACAATTTGGATCTATTACAATTTATGTGTTTACTTGCTTTTACATCCACATTAAAAAATAAGGTTAAAGCTGAAAAAAGAGAATTCTTATTTTTATCATGACGAATATTACATATATGGTACCAAAAAATAAAATAAATTACTTACATATAAAGTGTGTATTAGCTAAAGTATATTAGTGTATACAATTGTTTCATCTAAGTAATTGTGGCATTCCAGACATATTCCTACTGCCGATCACTCATGAAATTTTAATATCTGTACTTTAATTACCTATCTAATAAATCCTAGAATTTCAATTTTAACGAAAGGAAAAAGTTTAATTGATGAAGATGAAAGAGAAAAAACATTGATAGTGGTGAAAATTTGTTTTGGGTTTTTTTTAATACTATTTTTATTTTGTACGGAGATAATAAAGAAAGTGAATCTCGCCCGCGAGGAGTTTTGAGTGTTGAACGTGGGTTAGAAAGAGAGAGGGTCGGCTAACCGCCAAGGTGGGAAAGGTAAGGGTAATTATGTCTAAGATTGCCAGAAATAACGATGGGGCCTTTTTCTTCAATAGTTCCCCTAAGATTGTCGGGAAAATACATCATGATATTTTTGCAGTTTTCGCAAAATTTCGATGTACTGGGGGTTAGGAGAAAAAAAATACACATGTCTTAACCCTGTAGCAAAACCTAATTACAACGTGGATATGATCATGTTGTTTAAGTTGAAACCAAAATAATCCTTAAGATTAAATTCCCGAGCCACTCTATAGTACGCTAATGATCAAATACTGGCAAACGTAGTCATTTTCCACCAAAATTCCACCTATTTTACACAAAACCATGAGGAAAACAAATTTTGACCAAACTTTATAGATCAAGTGATCAACGCATAAACGAATTCCAACTAAACTAACCTCTAGACCCAAAAAAAGTTAAAACAACAACTTAATACAACTTTACTTTATATGATCCATAATTTTTTTTTAATGTTACAATCATTGTACAAAATATCGGTATCGAACAATATATCGTAATGCTAAAAATCCGATATATCCGGATATATCCAAATATATCTACCGATATATTCAGATTCAAAATTTGCAGAAAGATACCATCCCTAACCAAAAAAAAAAAAAAAAAACCTAACCAACTAAAATTAGTACCAAAATTTGAAATCTTAATCAAGATCTTGCAAGATCTCAGTCTATCCAATATGAAAAAAAATAACTACGTACCATAAAAATGTTTGTTTTATTTTTAAATCACAATTCTTTTGAGTGATCCGGTCATTTGGTTCTTCTTTTTCATTTCAAATAGAGAAAGAGATCGGATTCTTCTAGATCATATAAGGAATTAAGATTGGAAGAAGAAATGTTAATTGGAAAAAAATTACTTTCCTATATGGGAACAAAAGATTTAGAATTTGTTTGGAGAGAGATACGGAGATTGAATCAAAATTTGAGGCAAAAGAATTTATGTATTTATTTTATCGTTAATTTATTGTGATATTTTAAATAAAACTTAATATATCGCAATATATCAAATTTATCGTCTCGATATATGACAGATAGTTCGATCAAGTCGATTTTATCGTTAAAATATTCATTTTGTCCCCAAACCGATAGATATCGCGATATTTTGTACTATGGTTACAATAGTTTTCCTTTGAAGTTTTAATTCACAGTTTGTTGTGGATGCAATTGATGGAGTCATATATCTAAACTCATAATTATGCATTTATATTTTGGTGGCATTATTCCTTTTTTGATAGGCATTTTTTTTCTTTACTATAGAAAAGATAAAAAGGTAGATACATCAGCTTTACCTAATCATGTGATCCTTAATTATTCTTAATGTTACAATAGTTTTAATTGTGGATCCAATTGATACAGTCATGTATCTAAACATTTACAATTGTGGATGCAATTGATAGTCATGTATCTAAACTCATAATTATGCATTTACACTTGTGGATACAATTGATAGTCATGTATCTAAACTCATAATTATGTAAATGCAATTGATAGACTCATATATCTATCTCATAATTATGCATTTACAATTGTTAGGTTTTATTTATATTTAGAGGCCATTCCTCCCTTCTTTTATATATAAGGAAAATGACAATTTCCTACCAGACTTGTATTTTCCTACCAAGGAAAAAAAAAGTAATTATGTAATGTAGAAGAGAACATGAAACTTTATAAATAGCTAGAATATGTGTTTTGTAGTAAGCCACAAAGTGAATGCTTGATTGTTGAAACACATTTTAACTTACCGGAAAAAAAAATGTTTCAGTGGCTATTAGAACAGTACGGAATGCAACTTGATCCCATTTTCATTTCCGCGTTTTCCATCTTCCTTGTCACCCTACTCTACACACTCATTAGACCTAGAACTAACAAATTAAATCTACCACCTTCTCCATCAAAACTTCCAATAATTGGAAACCTTCATCAACTCGGTACACTCCCACATCGATCTCTCCAATCTCTAGCTCGCAAGCATGGCCCTCTCATGCTCCTTCATTTAGGACAAACACCTGCATTGATTGTATCTTCTGATGATGCAGCAAAAGAGGTTATACAAATTCAAGACTTTAACTTCTGCAATAGACCAAGAATGAGCTATGCAGAAAGACTTTTATATTCTAGTAAAGACTTAGCTTTCTCTCCTTATGGCGAGTATTGGAAGCAAATGCGAAAGATTAGTACTCAACACCTTCTTAGTGGACATAGAGTGGAATCATTTAGAACAGTTAGAGAAGAAGAAGCTAATATCATGATTGATAAGATTCATGAATATTGTTCTTCTGCATCATCTGTTGTGAACTTGAGTGAACTAATATTTAGTTTCACAAATAACGTAGTTTGTCAAGTTGCAATGGGTAGAAAATTTGGTGCAGGTGAAGGTGCTAAGAAGTTTTCGGAGTTGATAACGGAGTTCATGAATTTAATTGGTGTTTTCAATGTGGCGGACTATATACCTTGGCTTTCTATTATTAATAACTTCAATGGATTAAATGCGAGGGTAAGGAAAAGCTCTAAAGAAATGGATTGCTTTCTTGAAAGTGTGATTCAAGATCATATTGATCCTAAGAAGAAAACTAATAGTGGAGTCCAAGATTTTATAGATGTTTTGCTTGGGATGGAGAATGATAGCACAAATCGGGTTTCTTTTGCTAGAGATAATATCAAAGCTGTAATCCTGGTAAGTACCTGTAAAACATATATATATCATTCTCCAAAAGAGTATATCCCTGTAAAAGAGTATTTAAAATAGCAAGGAGTAATAGATATATGTAATTCTTCTTTTGTAGGATATGTTTGCTGCTGGGACTGATACATCAGCTGTGACCTTAGTCTGGGCAATGACAGAGCTAATCAAACATCCAGAAATAATGAAAGAAGTGCAGGCAGAGATAAGAGAAATAGCAAAAGGAAAATTACATATCACAGAGGATGATCTTGGACAAATGCATTACCTGAAAATGGTGATCAAGGAAGCACTACGATTACATTCTCCAGCTTCTATATTTGTCCCTCACGAATCAATACAAGATACTAAACTGCTAGGCTATGACATTCCTGCCAAAACTAGAGTTTTTATCAACCAATGGGCGATTGCAAATGACCCATTGTTGTGGGATGAACCAGAAGAATTCCGACCGAAAAGGTTTCTAAATACATCGATTGATTACCAAGGAAAAGATTTTAAGTTCTTTCCGTTTGGAGCAGGAAGAAGAGGGTGCCCAGGAATACTATTTGCAACTCCCAATATGGAACTTCCTTTGGCCAATTTGTTATACCATTTTAATTGGAGTTTGCCTAACGGATTAACAAGTAAGGACGTTGATGTTGCCGAAGAATTTGGAATTATACTGCATAAGAAATCTCCACTTCTTCTAGTTCCAACCCCTTGTGGTTTTTAGCATGTTAATGTCAGTCCGTGTGTTTCTAAGTGTTATTTTAAATATGTTCCCTGTGCATCAATATGGTTTGTTAGTCTTCTAACAACCAGCATGTAATAATGTCAAGAGAATCAGCTTTTCACTGAATCAACAATGTTTTAGGGGAAATTTGGTCAAAACCCCCCACATTTTGACCGGGTTCGGCGAGAAACCCCCTAGTGTTTTCCAAGCTTGGCGTAAACCCCCTTCTGTTAAGCACCCCCCAAGTTTTCGTCCATTCATAGTTTGTTTGCCCATTATACCCTTAATTCAAACA
The DNA here is from genome assembly GCA_020826895.1 of Aquilegia kansuensis. Taxonomy (NCBI): domain Eukaryota; kingdom Viridiplantae; phylum Streptophyta; class Magnoliopsida; order Ranunculales; family Ranunculaceae; genus Aquilegia; species Aquilegia kansuensis. Next base: position 36,391,047 of record CM037004.1, on the reverse strand, counting down.
GTTTGTCTAAACCCCCAAAAAATCGTTAACATAACATATTTGACAAAAGTTAAGTAGCCGTTTGGATTACAATTTTTAAATTTTGTTAACGATTTTTTGGGGGGTTTAGACAAACTGACAGAAGTTAAAGGTATAATGGGCAGACAAATTATGAATGGACGGAAACTTAGGGGGGTGTTTAACATAAGGGGGTTTACGCCAAGCTTGGACAACATTAGGGAGTTCTCGCCAAACCCGGTCAAAACTAAGGGGGTTTTGACCAATTTTCCCATGTTATAGTTCTACATAGTAGCTCCATGAAAACCCAATATATGCAATATAACAATAGTAAAACAAATAATAAAGTGATAAACAAGTAAAGAACACACGATATTTTTAACGTGGTAAAACCCAATAAGGGAAACGTCAACGGTTGTCCTTGCGAAAACAAATAAATCCACTAGATGAAAAGAGATGTACAAACCTATCAACTACCTGCAATCACTGCAAGTTGACACTACTGGTTATCTCTAACACCTTGACTTCAGCAGAGTACCTTGATGTACGCACAAGACACTAGACTTCTTGATGAACACACACGAAGACTCGAAGCCGATCTACGAAGCAAGCTTACACCAGAGTTCCTTGATGAACACACAAGGATACTCGACTTCCTGATGAACACACAAGAAGACTCGAAGCTGAACTAGGTACGTACGTCCTTGAACTAAAAAGAGATCTGTCGAACAGGACATACGAACGTTTTAACTAGGTACGTACGTCCTAACCAAAACTAAAAGATCTGCCCAACCGTACGTACGTACGTAAGTCCTAACTAGGTACGTAAGTACTGTACCAAACAACATACTAACAAACTTGAATGAAAGAAAGGATACACGGGACGACGCTCACACATCAAGGTACTTCCTAATAACGAGATCAAGGCGAGATAACCTAGGACACACCTAGTCACAAAATAATGTCAAACAACCGAATGTCAGTTTCAATCTCCTCATTTGACATTTATTTTGTGACAACCTATGACTCTAAGAGCACTTATAATATGTGCTTACAAACCCAAACCAACGACATTTATAATACATGCCTACAAGAACACTCACACTCAATACTAACCAATGAGACGATCATCATCTTGAAAAGCACGTCCTAAGACACCAACACAAGCTTCAAGATAATATGCAATGAATCACCATCATATGATAATCAACGGGAACATGAAGCTTTGACAATCAGAGACGAGGCGGAAGCAATGCAATCCATAAACCAATCAGAGAATCAACGGAAGCTTTTAGGAATTATTCCCCCATACTTCATGAATTTCAAACATGAATACTTGTATTCCCCCACAAGTGTAGCATACCTGAAACATGACCCAAGATAAACTAACAAAGAAGAAGAGGATGTTAGTATTAGAGTCATAATCTCCCCCTTTGTGTCACAAAAGAAGCAATGTGACAAAGGAAAGAAGTAAGAAAAACCAAACCGAGAAGAATAAAACATGTTAACAAGAAATAGATATTGAACACAAGCTATAGAACAAACTCTTGTCAACACAACACAAACACCATTAACATGAGAAAAATCCATAACTAAAACAACTTCACAAGCTTTAACAAGAAGATAAAAGGAAAAGAACCGATGTACCATAGAAGTGAAGAGGAACACATCATGAACTTCCAAAAACAGTAGCCAATCCAAATCCGTACAAAAATAAGAGGCAATATATTGGGATAAACAAAAGATTGAACAAATAAGAGAATTGAGGTGCATCATAAACTAAACCTCGGTGTGCGTAGATGCAATGTAATGCATAAAGAGAGGGAAAGTTCACCACTAGAACACACCCTTTGAAGACCTAGAACATAAAACCATCAACAAGAGACATACGATTAGCAAGTGAGCTTAGAAGAAACAAACTTCAACCCCCTTTGAAACAAACGTTATGAGTAGAAGGCAAATGAATATAAATATGATCTTTCAAATAAAAACCAAGATATCCAAAAGGCAAAGGAATATAAACTTTGTATGCCTTACATAAAAACAATGAACATGTGCTTGGAATTTTATTTTGTCGCATGTGGTGGAGTTTAGCCTACATCTCTTCAATGTCATTCCCGCGTGAGAGGGATTTTTGCCTCCATCTTTTCAAATACACGAGGGTAGGGTGTAGCCTACATCTTTTTGACAAACACAAACTCAAGAAGTGCAATACCATGATAACGTGCAACACAAGAACTAACATCTCTTGAGTGCATCCGTCAAAGCATGACCCTCACAACCCCAACGGGTTCTTAGCCAACTGATATTGCTCTAAAGACAATCAAATGGCTGGGGATAAAGTGAGTCATTGACCACTAAGAAGAGTTGTAAGAGGAAGCTAAGAAAGTTCAATAACACGAACAACAAGATAAACATTAACCAAAACAGAAGAGAGATAGCTCAAGATAACATAAATACTCGAGAGATGATGAAGTTCTATGAGCTCAAAGAATATGTAAGTGGTTTCCAAAAACTCCCATCATGCAAGCATGTCGTGCATTGTGCAAACAAGCGAGAAAAAATGCATGATACATACCAAAACATACTTACAGTTCAGAAAGAGAAAAGGCCCAAACATATTGCAACTTATTTAAAACAATTGAATTAAACCAATATCTCAGAAAAGATGCATCCAACAACACATACATGGAATAATGAAAGAAAAAAAAATAGGTAAAAGAAAACCAGCAACTTTTTATATTTTTTATTTTTTATTTTTTTTAAGTAGCATGATATTCAACCCAAACAAACAAAGCATGCATAAACAGAAAGACAAAAACACCAAACAAATAGCCTATGTGGTTAGAGAAATATGCAATTAAAATAACACAAGACTAGAAACAGACTACATCATCCCAAATATGGGACACCACCAGACTTTTGCAAGTCTAGAAAAACCTTTAACTTATCTTTTCTTACCCATACTTGCTTGATACTCGGCGTACTCATTTTGGGTAAAGAAACGATATGAGATTTCCCCTTACAAAGCTTTGTAAGAGACTTGTCCTTAACTAACTCCACCTTAGTCTTTGACTTCCGTTTGTTGGAGTACCTGTTTTTCTGAAACCTATGACAATAAGCATTAGAGTTCCAAGGTTTAGAAAACGCATGAGAAGGAACATAGGAATCAACATGATTATAATTATAAGGAACACGGGAATAGCATTTAACATGTTGATTAAAATCCCAACAAAATATATCTAAATGACCATCTCTACCACAATAAGAACAATGAAAAACATTAGACTTACTCAAAGAATTCTTATAAGGAGATGTGGTAGTAGAAGATGAAACATGTATGTCACCATTGTATTTGTGACATGGTGCCTTAACAAGACCTATACCTCCATTATGAGAACAATATGGTTTATCAGCAAAAACAACTTTACCATTAGCTTTAGACTTATACTTTTTGCGAGTAACATGCTGAAAAGTATTAATATTAAGTCTAGTCTCAATAGGTGGGGTAGGCAAAAGGCAAGGCAAGCTAGATTGTTCAAAAGTAGTCACACTCGATAAACAACGACTACAATTAGCATTAGGAAGGTCAAATCTGGTTTTGTTCATATCCTGCAATTTGAGTTGAGTAGATGGAAAATCTTTCTTGGTTACCTCAAACTCAACTAAAAGGGATTTATATCTGTTTTCACCCTCATGATTAGCCTTCTCCAGATTTGCAATTCTACACAATAAGTCAAGCTTTTTTTGTTCAAATAATTTAGAATTAGAAATTGAATCATCTGACCAAATGAAAACCCAATATGTGCAATATCACAATAGTAAAACAAACAATAAAGCGATAAACAAGTAAAGAACACACGATATTTTTAGCGTGGTAAAACCCAATATGGGAAACGTCGCGAATGAGCCTGTGGCTCAATGGTAGCACCCCTCTCACAAAATGGAGAGGTTGTGGGTTCGAAACACGTCAACAGCTGATTGTTGATATAAGTTTCCACACGTAATTTAAAGGGGTAAGGGTCCCCTCAACCCTGCTTGCCAATCAAAAAAAAAATAAAAAATATGGGAAACGTCCACGGTTGTCCTCGCGACAATAAATAAATCCACTAGATGAAAAGAGATGTACAAACCTATCAACTATCTGTAATCACTGCGAGTTGACACTACTGGTTATCTCTAACACCTTGACTTCAGTAGAGTACCTTGATGTACGCACAAGACACTCGACTTCTTGATGAACACACAAGAAGACTCGAAGCCGATCTATGAAGCAAGCCTACACCAGAGTTCCTTGATGAACACACAAGGATACTCGACTTCTTGATGATCACACAAGAAGACTTGAAGCTGATCTCAATATTCAATAAGGAAGAAGAAGATGAATGTGGAAAAAGAGAATGAGTTCAATCACCAAAATTACCTAAACCAAAACCTAAACAAACTCCAAGACCAGAGATGAATTGGACGGCCAAAGAACTGTTTTCTTCTTTGGTTGAAAGCATATTTATGCTTAGGGTTTTGAAAAAGAGAGAAAATGGGCCGAAACATGAAAAACACACCACGACGTACGTACGCCCTAACTAGATTCGTACGTCCCTGAACTAAAAAGAGATCTGTTGAACAGGACATACGTTCGTTCTAACTAGGTACGTAAGTCCTAACCAAAACTAAAAGATCTGCCCAACCCTACGTACGCACGTCCTAACCAAAACTAAAAGATCTGCCCAACCCTACGTACTTACGTCCTAACTAGGTACGTACGTACTGTACCAAACAACATACTAACAGACTTGAATGAGAGAAAGGATATACGGGACGACGCTCACACATCAAGGTACTTCCTAATAACGAGATCAAGGTGAGATAATCTAGGACACACCTAGTCACAAAATAATGTCAAACAACCGAATGTCGGTTTCACTCCATACCATTCCACTCCTTAAAAAAGGCTCTGATCTCACCGGCTACCGGCATTCTCAAATAACCACTAGAAATTATTGATTAGGAATAGACGTTGAAAGTACATAACACATAAAAGACGTGATGGTTGCAGGCAGTTGTAAATTTTTAGTGATCGTTTTCAAATTTGCCAACAAATCATAAAAATAATGTTAGGTCGTTACATCATTATCCAAACACCTTTTACAACCAAATTGATAACAACCAAAAATAAAAATGGTGTCTAATCATTACATGGTATAAAAGTGGCCCGTTAGGTCAAACCAAAAAATACGATAAACCCTCAAGATACCCAATTTCATACAAAGCCACGAGACTACCAGACTGACTGCGAGACTAACATATTGAGCATTTTAGCCTCACCAGGGCCAATTGCAGTATCAACTAGCTGAAAGAATTCGTCAGTAAACCATCTGCCAATGCTTACCTTACTCCCCTCTAAGAGCCAAAAGCTTTTCACACTTTAGCACTAGACCATACTTATACACCCACAAAACAAAGCTTTTATTGATAAGCTCAAAGAATTACACAAAAGTGGAGGACAAGTTGCACTGCAAGTCCTTTCTAAATAACAAAACCAATCCTTTTGAAAACATATTCATTCGACCAGCAGTCATGATTGTTACATTGCTATCCATTTATTTATTTATTTATTTTTATTTAAACACCACATGAAGAAACTATTGCAGTATCAGAACTAAGATTTGCTCACCTCTTGGACAATATCGGTATATCAATTGAGTGGCAGCACACTTTTATGATAGAGTTAGAAAAATTGATATAGTTTGCTAATTTTGGGATATGAGACAAAAGACAGATACAATCACAAAAAGTATTTATATGTAGTTATTGCTTGTTACTACTGTATTTAAAACAATCAAAACAAACAAAGTCTCTTGATAGTATTTTGTGTAATCAAGCTGTGCAGCAACTTGCATGTACAGTATTTGGATAACCAGCTGAAAAACAAATTTGTATTAATATATAAAATTAGGCATTTACATCATCTCATATATAACATTAACATCGTATCAGTCAAGTGAATAAGCATCCCTGAAGAACATAAGTTGATCGAGTCTTAGGTTTTTGGGTCTAGGTTCAAGAGGGTGCCATGACCAAAGTAGCATGCATCTTCACTCTACATTTAAGTTGCCACACCTTTCCGTCGGAAATCCAACCGTTTTACTCTCTCCATATGGTCCGAACCAAACCATAATGACTTTTCAGATAATCTTTTCAATGCTAGCAAGGTTTGGACAGCTCCACCTGTTGGAATTTCGACATATAAACCCTAATCCATAATGTGGTCTATGTACTTTTAACCTTAGTTTAATATATAAATAAGCTAATTAGTAATAGGTTATGTGAAAGTCATATCTACCATACATCTAATAGGCTTAGGTTTGTAGATTTAGGTCCTTTCTCCACCTCTATAAATTGGTGTATGATCTCCATCCTCATACACTTACTATTACAACACATATTAGGGTTTAAGAGGCAAGGAGAGAGAAACCTACATCTTGTGCAGCTTATCGGATCATCAATGGCTATGGATAAAGGTATGTGTATTTGTTAGTGATTAATTGCGTAATTCATGATCCTTATCGTTTATTGATAATGCTAATTATGCTTATACGTGGTATCAGTCGCCTCGTATGAATCATATTTTAATTCTAACATCACCGTTCAATGTAATACTGTATTATGATTCCGTACTCAAGAAACAATATTTATTTTAACAAAAGAAAAAAGTTTAATTGATGAAGATGAAAGAGAAAAAACATTGATAATGGTGAAAATTTGTTTTGGAGTTTTTTTAATACTATTTTTATTTTGTGGACGGAGATAATGAAGAAAGTGAATCTCGCCAACAAGAAGTTTTGAGTGTTTAACGTGGTTTGAAGAGAGAGAGGGTCGGCAAATCGCCAAGGTGGGAAAGGGAAGGGTAATTCTGTCTAAGATTGCTAGAAATAACGATGGGGCCTTTTCTTCAATAGTTCCCCTAACTATGGGGTCCGGTTTTTTATTCCTTGTTATTTTTCTATTAAAACCGAGTTTGTCGGAATAGTTTTTGGTTTGGTTCGAAAGGTTTTGTTCTGATTTAGCAAAATTTGGTTTGAACCATGTCAAAATTTGGTTCAAACAGAAAAAACTGCTCTCTGTCCTCTGTTTTCTGTCAGATTTGGTTTGAATCGTTTTTGGTTTGGTTCAAATGGTAATGTTGTGGTTTAAGGGTTTGTCCGAACGGTCGAAAATATGGTTCGAACAAAAAAAAACCCACCTCTCTGTGATCATTTTAGTTCAAAAGTTTTTCCGACATGGTTCGAACGTCCTTTATTTCTGATTTTTGTCAGGACTTTGCAGGCTTCTACCGAACAGCATACTAATCTATTTTTTTATTTCAATTGCTTGCTGGAAAGCTTGGAACGTCCTATTTGCAACCCAATAGACGATTTGCACATTGGAATCCTGAATCGTGAGATACGATCGTTTTTTCTAAGGGTGTCGAATCTGATTTCCTATTGGACAGTCTGTAGGGGAACAACCATAACATTCTCCTGGATGATTGGAATGCTTAGCCGTCTTCTGTGTTGGAAAGAAGACTTACTCATCTTTCCATTGGTGTATGGAAAATCTTCATACTCCGAGTATTCTACTGGAAAATGATCTCGGAAGTTGGACTACTGCTTTGTGGATTGGGTACATTATAATGGTTTGTCTACCTAGTTGGCTTGATGATGCCTTTGTCTCTAGTAACTGGACCTCTCTTCCTTTTCCTTGGTTCCGGTTATTCTTATAAACTGTGGTTATTTCTTCCATTTGATTTTATATGTCAATTTTTTAATTCTTGTGTTCTTATATTCACATATTGACTAGTGGTTTCTATATGTGCTTGACATTTGAATGAGAGTAATGTTTGCTGCTTGCACATTCGTCTTGTGTTTTTCTTGTTTAGAAGGATTAACTGTTGATTCTTGTAGGTTGTCAGGTTGTCTGTTTCGTAGCCACGACGGCACACTTTGATCACCTTGGTCTGTTTGGTAATTTTGAATGTATGTTTGGCCTTTTGTCTTTTGGCAAGCTAATTTAAACATTTCCCATGGTTTTTTGGTGCCCTCTGTCAATGGTGCATGACACGTATTCAATGATTCAGTATTCTGGTTGGAAATTGGCTTCGAAGTTGGACTGTTGTTATGTGTTTTAGTCACATCGATGACTCTGCTCTTTCTCAAGGGTCTATCCTAATTGTTGGTGTAGCTGATTACTTCTTTGTCTCTCAGAAACAAGACCTCTGCTCTTGCTACTTCGTAATTCTTGTGATGAGATGTGTTCGGGTGATGGTGCTTACTCAGATAAGGAATTCTTCCGTGTGATTGAACACCCCCAAATAAATAAATAAAATTAATTTGAAGTGATTGGAAATATTAAAATATGTTAATGGGCAATGCAATAATTAACAAACTTCTTGTGATATAAGATGATGGTGTAACTAGGACCACTATATCATTTCTAAATTGCTCTCTTCATGTTAGTAAACAGGTGGCCACAATTGAGCAGGCACAAAGGACATACAGGGGACACGTAGAAGAAGCAAGAAAGGGGGAGAGTTCTTCTATGGAGTTCTTATCTCATTAATGGTGGAAAAAGAATAACAGGGGAGGAAGGCAGAAGGCAGAAATATATAGCTTTCATTCTAATTTGATCTATTAACCTATTTCTAGATTAATGCATTCACTGGGTCAGGTCGTTGTTGGCCTGACCAAAGGGGGAGTTTGAGATCGGGGTTGGCTGCACCACGATGAGATCGAGATTGCCTACATACTCTAGCTCGAGGGAATGGAACTTAGAGATCAAGCCATCGTAGTTCTGATTATATAGAAGGTGAAGGGGCGAAGATCATGGGATCTTGCGGATTCTCCGACATCTTTATAATTGTGTAATATTCTCCAATGATTGTGTAACAGCTGCCATGATTGTGTAACAGCTGGAGATATTCCCTATGCGTTGATTTAGGGCACGTGCATACGAAGAGGTCGTTCTAGGTCATATAGTCGAGCTGCTCTGATCGGCCTTCAAGTAAGTCGAGCAGTGAACGACCTGTGAGAATGATGAGTAGGCCACGTGTCGTGTTTTGTTTGGTTGGAGGATATAGACCCCTACATAAGCCCCCTCTTTTTAGGTCGATAAAGAATTTGGGCTGAAAAGACGTGTTGAGCTCTTATCGATGTTCGCTGATTTGAAGTTTGCTTTTTGAATTTTTGACTTTTACACGTGGCGGTCATGCATGCTTTTCTCGTATCATCATTGCGCCTTTACGGGGAAGTGGAGAAGTTTCCTCGAGCAGTTACCCGATGAGATTATGGCAACTGAAGCACTCCTTACTGATTTCTCTTTGCTGGACACGCGGATTGATCCGACGGTGGATATGAATCGTCGGACGAGTGGGTAATAACTGCAAAGGTCGTGGGTGCCTTCGTTTGATCTTGCCCGTTGATGCTATGTGATTCGATGGCTGGGATCTCCTTTGTACTAGTATTTAAACTGTAGCTTGTAGGCAAAGTTTCTTACTTTCTTCATTTGCTCTCTCGAACTGCTGCTGCTTTGCCATTGCGACCTGAAGATCTTGAGAGTACGTTTTTTAGGTGAGTTCGTATTCTCTTGCTCTTTTCTTTCTTCTTTCGTTTCTATTTACTTTGTTTTGTAATTTTTGAGAGATGTCTGAGGGTAGTGACTCCCAAAATGCCACCTTAGCGGTGATGGTGCTAGTGAATATGAGTTTGATGATGAACGGACTCATTCTGGTGACGAAACTAGTTCTCCTGATCGAGAGGAAGAGTGCGAAGATGAGGGGAGCCCTGGGAGTAGTGGTTCTCATGGTGAGGACTCTTCTGATGGTGAGATGGTGGAGGGTGAGGACGGGTCCTTCTGTCATGTAGTTAATCCTACTTATGTGAATAGACATATCGCCTTTAGGAAGAGGTATGGGTTAGCCTCCACTAGGCACCTTGAGATTAGGTTTTTAGGAGATCGCTTACTCATGGAGGGGTATCGACCTAACAACCCATTCTCCACTGTTTTCACTTTGGCCCAATTTCGAGCTGGGCTTAGACTATCCCTTTCTCGTTTGGTAGTCGACCTCCTAAATGTCATCAGACGAGCTCCTTGCCAGATGAATGGTAATTTCTAGAGAAACATGAGGGTTATAGATGACCTTAACAGGCTGCATAGGTGGAATATTAGTGTAGACGATGTGTTAGGCCATTTCTCTTTCAAGCGATCTGGGAAGCTCGAGTTGGCGGGCTATAACATGCAGGTCAGGCCAGACCGTTTACCATTGATTTACCCTGTGAGTAGTGAGCCATGGTGGAAGGATCCCATGCTGCTTACCGGTCCGATAACTGAAGGGAATCTTCACTTACGTCATGCCACTAGGAATGTGAATGATAACCGTAAGTTCCTGGTCATTGGTCTTAGATTGTAATGTGGGTGACCTAATTCTGCTGTTTCTTGGTCGTTGACTTTTGTTTTCGCTTTTTTCTTGCAGCGATCAGGGACGACCATCTAGTGAAGAAGAACGACCTGAAGTCCGCCTTGAACGCTTTTGGGTCTTGGACTGACGATCGGAAGATAAAGTATCTTCCTCATCTGAAGGAGTATTTTGTCCCCAAGGGTGGTCCCAAGACTGTTGCGGACGAGCTGGAGAGAAGAAAAGTATTGAAGAAGAGCTTTATGGCTGCGGTGCAGAAGGTTGAGAAGTTTCGATCTGGTACTAGCTCGAGGCAGAAGGATCCAGCTGCGAGCCCCCAGATCGTGTCCCCTCCGACCTCTCTTCCTAAGCTACCTCCTAGCTCGAGTAAGAAGAGGTCGTTGTCTGGTAACCTGAAGATGATGGAACCTCCAACAATGATGCCCTCTCCTGCTCCTCCTCCGAAAACCTTGCGAGCTCCTGACTCTACTCCTTTGTCTAGGAAGACTGCTGTACGACCTTCGAGCAAGGGTAAAGGGGTATCATCTGAATTCTGACGTGGCCCTTTTTATTATCTGGACGGCCAGGGAAGTAAGCACGTTGTGTATGACAATGATAGTGCTATAGATGACCCATGCGTTGCCCGGGCTGTTAACGAGGGCACTATTCTTGATGCTGATGCTCGCATGGTGAAGTCGCAGACTCTTCTGGTGACTTACTCGAAGATAAACTCTGCTCTTTCTCTGGTGAGTTGGGTTTAGACCGATTTATGTGGTTGATTTTGCATATTTTGCCTTCTAATTGTTTCTACTCATGCAGCTGAACGCTTGCTTCCAGGAAGTTCGTCTTGTCGTTGAGGTTGGAGCTCGAGCTGAAATCGAGCCGAGGCATCTGAATGAGAAGCTTGAGCAAGCTAAGAACGTTGCTCTCGTTGCTGAGACGAACGTGAGGGATAGGAATGGGGAGATTGTGGCGTTGAAGGAGGTGATAGAGGGCCTTAGATGTGAGGTTGATGCTGCCAAGGATTCCGCGGCGTACTGGGAGGCTGCGTGCCAAAAGAATGGTGCTGCATGGCAGGCATATTGTGAGGACCTCAAGAAGCAGTTGCTGGGATCGCCCGAAGGAGAAGAGACGCTCATTGGTGATCAGAGTGCACTGGTCCCAGCGCAGGACGCCTCGATGGGCCCTGGTGATGGGGTAGGAGTTGTCCAGAACGAGCTGGTCGACCCAGACGATCATGCTCCGCAGCAGTGACCTCTTCTTTGTCTTCAGTGAATCCTGGTGTTTCTTGTTTTTGTATGCATTCCTTACTGCTGGGCAGTACATCTCCTTCTTCTTCCCACGTTCAGTCTTCATCTTCTTCTCACGTTCAGTCTTCAACTCGATTGGTTGTGAGGTCGAGTGAATATGGTTTTGATCGTTTGTGTTTGATGGGTTGTAATCATAAACAGTAGTGGTCGATCTGCTTCAGTAGGTCGATTACGCCTTTATTTTCTGTATTTATCTTTCTTTGTTGTGGATGATGTAATCTGTTCTTCTGGGCGGCTAGTTTCCAGGGAGTCCTGGTAGCTCGTTCAGAAGGCAGGTAGACGAGATGAAAGGCTGCAAGCAGGGTGGACTGAAATGCTTCCTCTTGTATGCCTTAGTTAATAAATTTGTTTTTCTTTCTCGTCGTTGTAGTTCTGACTTATTTTGCAGGTGACCTCTTGCTTGCGAGCTGGATATGTAGAATGTTTGCTTAGCCTCCAAGTAGTTTAGGTCGAAATAGCAGATAGTTTTTCCTGTAATAGTTGTAAAATGAAATTTTACTTGGTTACCTCGCTCGCCTTTTCATTGCTTGTGTTGTTTGCTTGTAATGATTTGCAAACATGTAGTAAGTCTAAAACTCGACCTGTTATAGGATTTGGTGGATTGAATGTGAGTTCATTATTACTTAGGTCGTGATATAGTTATGACCTAAGTAAGCGTTGTTCGTTGAGTTTCAGATGTCAACTTAACACTTAAAATTATCAAAGGGACTAGAGTATTGATAATTTGTAGGTCGAGAGATTTAGTTAGACCTATTCAATCCGTTCATTTTTTAGCTGAAATGAAGGCAAAATTGAGCTCGTTTATTGAAATATGAGAATGCATGCTTACATGTTATTGGTAAAACTTCTTCAAATGATAAGCATTCCAAGGATTTTTCACATCTTCCCCTTCTGGAGTTTGAAGACGATAAGATCTGTTGCTTTGAACCTTTTTGATTATGTAAGGACCTTCCCAGTTGGCATTGAGCTTTCCAATATTTGCTTTTCTTTTGTTGTGGAACATTTTCCTTAGCACGAGCTCGCCAGGTTGGAAAGATCGAGGTCGGACACCCTTGTTATAAGCTCGTTTGAGCCTCTGTTGGTATTATTCGAGCTTAATGGTGGCGTGATTCCTTCTTTCTTCAGCCAAGTCTATCCCAAAGGACCAAGCTTGGTTATTGAGCTCGGTATCGACCAATAGTGACCTGGTCGTTCTGAATGTCAGTTCGCTGGGGATGACAGCTTCGACTCCATAGCAAAGGCTAAATGGAGACATTCCTGTTGATGTTCTTGGAGTTGTTCTGTAGGCCCAGAGGATGTTTTCTAGCTGTTGTGGCCATTGATCTTCTTGATCTTCGAGTTTTTTCTTTAAGTTAGTCAGAATTTGCCTGTTCGCAGCTTCGACCTGACCATTGTTTTGTGGATATCGAGGAGTCGATCTAGAGTGCTCGATCTTCCATAGTGCGTAGAAAGCCTTGATGTTTTTCCCGACGAACTGGGTCCCATTGTTTGTAAAAATTCTTTTGGGTAAACCAAATCTCGTGATTATGTTTTCCCACATAAATCTTTGCACATCTGATTGAGTGACGTTAGTGAGGGCGACGGCCTCCACCCATTTGGTGAAGTAATCGACCGCGACTAGAACATGTCTCTTTTCAGATTTCTTTTCCTCGATCAATGGGCCCATGATGTCGAGCCCCCACATGTGAAATGGCCAGGGGACAGTGATGTTGATGAGGTCGTTGGGATGCTGATGAGCGTGATCGGGAAATCGTTGACACTTTTTACATTTCAACACAAATTTTTTGGCATCTTCCTTCATCCTTGGCCAAAAGTATCCTTGAGAGATCGCTTTATGAGCAAGTGTGCGACCTCCTGAGTGGTTTCCACATTCTCCTTCATGAATCTGTTGGAAGATGATTTGCCCATGCTTTGGAATTAGGCATCTTAGGAGTAAACCAGTCGCTGATTTTCTGAATAGCTTGCCCTCATGTAATCTGTACATCGTGACCTTATGCAATAACTGGCTGGCCTCCTTCTTGTTAGGTGGGAGCTCGCTGGTTTGAAAATAATTGATGAAGGGTTCCATCCAGGTTCCCTTGATATTCTCTGAAACCGGCACGAAGTGGTTTGACATCAATTTTGTGACATTGGTCGTCCTTGGTTATTTCGCTTTGAGTTCATTGTTAAGAAAACCTTGTTGTACGCGCGTCGTCCCGTGTCCTTGTCTTCGCGTCGTGTGTCACAAGTATCTTGTTTGAGTCAGGACGTACGTACCTCTTCAGGACGTACGTACGCATGGTATGTCAGCAGAAAGCTAGTTTGGTCTGGACGTACGTACCTCTTCAGGACGTACGTACGTATGGTATGTCAGCAGAGCTAGTTTGGTCTGGACGTACGTACCTCTTCAGGACGTACGTACGTATGGTATGTCAGCAGACTTATTTCGGTTTGAGACGTACGAACGTCATATCGACGTACGTACGTCCAATGTTGGTTTTCACAAATTCGGCCCATTTTCCTTGGTTTTCAACCCTAAGTATAAATAGGGTTTCTCTTCCAAAGAACAAGTTAGTTCTTTGGCCGTCCATTGTTCTTCTAGTTCTGGAGTTTTGGTTTAGGTTTTGGTATTGAAAGTGTTTGTGGCTATTGAACTCAATTCCCTTCTTCCCCCTTCTCTCAATTCATAACTTTGTGATCTTCTAAGTTTGATTGTGATTTCGGCTTCGAGTCTTCTTGTGTGTTCATCAAGAAGTCGAGTGTCTTGTGCGTACATCAAGGTGCTCTGGTGAAGTCAAGGTGTTAGAGATAACCAGGAGTATCAACTCGCAGTGAGTGCAGGTAGTTGGTAGGTTTGTAAATCTCTTTCATCTAGTGGATTATTTGTTGTCGCAAGGACAACCGTGGACGTTTCCCTTATTGGGTTTTACCACGTTAAAAATTTCTGTGTGTTCTTTACTTTATGCGTATTGTTTGATTGGTTGAATATTCAATTATTGTATAAGCACTATTTGTAGTTTCTCAATTGGTATCAGTCGCTGGGGGCTGGCTAAGGAGCGTAAAGGCTCACGCTAACGATCAATAGTGCTATGAGTTACTCTGGTAAGACACTTGTCTCGGCTGTTACTCGATTGTCTGATGAACAATCGACTGTTAGTAAAGAATGCTCTAGTGACTGTGACAGGGATTTGATTCTGGTTGAAAATAATGATTGGGCCACCCTATACCGGTTATCCAGAAAGGAATGTCTAAGGTTGGAGGCACAAAATAGTATTCTTCAGGATAGACTTGACTTACTTGCTGCTAGTTCCTCATCCATGTCAACTTTGGATAGGGAATCTGAGTCTTGGCAGGTTGATAAGGTGACCTTATTGAGTAATCTTGCTGCTCTTGAGCACGACAAGGTCGAATGGGAAGTCCGGTGTAATATTTTGTCCACTGAACTAGAAGATGTCAAAAAGGAACTGATTCGCCTTCAGTCGTTCGAAAACTGCAATGGGTTGTCATCTTCTGAACTACCTCCACTGTTGCCTCATCCTCCTACCAAAAAGTCTGACATGCATCACTCTGTGGCCACGGTAGGCATCCGGCGTAAATGGAGACCATTTAGGCGTGCTCCTCCTCAGGGAAGAAAACGTCAAATGCCTTGCTCATTATGCGGACAGTTTGGACATTGGGCCTCGCAGTGTGTTGTGGCTGTTCCTGCTCCACAACCATGGAAGCTGCTTTCACAGCCATTGTATTTTTATCCATCTTATCCATATGCCTCTTACTCTTCTCCTTGTAATTTTGCAGGACATGTTTCAAATGTGGCGATTACTGCCCTTCATGTCTCAAGCTCGGATAGTGAGTGGTTACTTGATAGTGGTGCTTCGAAACATATGTCAGGTAATGCCAAACTTTTCTTCTCCGTTACTGCTATAGATGGTGGAAGTGTTACTTTTGGTAATGGTAAGCGCTCTCCTGTGATTGGTAAGGGTTTTGTTGCTGGTATTGGTCTATCTTCGAATGATGTGTGTTTGTTAGTTGATGGGTTGCGTGTTAATTTGATCAGTATTAGCCAACTGTGTGATACTGATCATACTGTTAATTTTTCTAAAAATATATGTACTGTGCTTGATAGTTCGGGTAAGTGTATCATGACAGGTAAGCGTACATTGGATAATTGCTATGCCATTTAGCCTGTTGCATCTGGCATAAAATGCTTACCTAGTAAACTAAATGAGGATCTGTTGTGGCATCAACGACTAGGTCATGTCAACTTTGAACACCTGGACAATCTAACTCGAAATGAATATATCAAGGGAGTTCCTAGACTTGGACGAAATCGTGACACTGTATGTGGTGGGTGTCAACTAGGTAAACAGATACGTAGTCCACACTCCAAGAAAAAGTCCGTAACGACATCCTCTCCTTTAGAACTCATACACATGGATCTGATGGGTCCTACTCGCACTCCTAGCTTAGGAGGCAAACGATACATCTTGGTTATGGTTGATGATTACACTCGCTTTACCTGGGTATCATTCTTGCGTGAAAAATCTGATGCTTTTCTTGAGTTTCAGGGGATATGTCTTCGTATTCAGAATGAGAAAGATACTCAAATTCAACATGTCAGAAGTGACAGAGGCGGTGAGTTCACAGACACAGGTGTTATTGAGTATTGCGTTGCAAATGGTACGTGGCAAGAATTTTCAGCCCCATACACTCCGCAACAAAACGGAGTCGCTGAAAGGAAAAACCGTGTTATTCAGGAGATGGCTCGTGCTATGTTGCATGCAAAGAATGTTCCTACCAAGTTCTGGGCGGAAGCGGTTCATACTGCTTGTTACATTATGAACCGTGTATATCTGAGATCTGGTACTACACAAACTGCTTATGAGCTATGGTATGGTAAGAAACCAAATCTCAAATATATGCGAGTTTTTGGCAGTGTTTGCTATGTGTGCAAGGACAGACAAAGTCTGTCCAAATTTGATAGTCGAGGTGATGTTGCTCTTTTACTTGGTTATTCCTCTAATAGTAGGGCCTTTCGAGTATTTAACCACACCACTCGCAAGGTCATGGAATCCTTTAATGTTGTTGTTGATGACACTATTGTATCTGACTCTTCTGTTTCTACTGGTACACAGGATGTCACAGTTCTCTCACCCGTGTCAGACTCTGTTGACATGTCTCCCATATCGTCATCATTATCTGATGAAGGCGATGATGATGCTAAACCGTCTGGTAGTGCAGAGGAATTGCCTGGTAGGACCAGTGTTGTGCCCACACAGGATGATATTGTTCCATCCCAAGGAGTGACTGATGTCTCTCCAGAACTATCCACTGTCCCTGCTGACCCTGAAGAGATGTTTAATCTAGCATCACCTCGTGTTAAACAATATCACTCCTTAGGTGATATCATTGGGGATGTTAATGATCAGCGTCTGACCCGTCGGAGGGCCAAGGAGATGAATTGTGTTCATTATGTTTGCTATCTCTCTTCTCTTGAACCTAAAAATGTTACCGATGCTCTTACTGACGATGATTGGCTGGTTGCTATCCAGGAAGAACTTGGTCAGTTTAAGCGTAGTGATGTTTGGACGTTGGTTCCTAGACCCACTCACACTAATGTGGTTGGTACTAAGTGGATCTTTAAAAACAAATTGGATGAATTTGGGCAGATTGTGCGCAACAAGGCAAGGCTTGTAGCTCAGGGCTATAGTCAGATTGAAGGTATTGACTACGGAGAGACTTTTGCTCCTGTGGCTAGGTTGGAATCTGTCAGGCTTCTTCTTGCTATGGCGTGTCACCTGAATTTCAAGTTGTATCAAATGGATGTCAAGAGTGCGTTCCTCAATGGTATTCTTAATGAGGAGGTCTATGTTGAACAACCTAAGGGGTTTGTGGATCATACTTTTCCGAATCATGTCTTCAAACTGCAAAAAGCATTATATGGGTTAAAACAGGCTCCTCGAGCTTGGTATGAACGTCTGACATCTTTTCTACTAGGGAAAGGATTTGTTCGTGGGAGTGTTGATCGGACTCTGTTCATACTGAGAAAGAATAATGATGTTCTTCTAGCCCAAGTCTATGTGGATGATATAGTGTTTGGATCCACGTGGCCAAGTCTTTCTGAATCCTTCTCTCGGTTAATGAGTTCTGAATTTGAAATGAGCTTAATGGGAGAACTAAATTTCTTTCTTGGGTTGCAGGTAAAGCAGTTCGATCATGGAGCTTTCATCTCTCAAACAAAATATGCCAAAGAACTGGTTAAAAAGTTCGGTTTTGGCACTTCAAGTGGTCATGATACTCCCATGGGTGAGAGGGTACGTCTTGGTAAAGATGTTATGGGTAAGTCTGTTGATATTCGTGAATATCGGAGTATGATTGGTAGTCTCTTGTATCTCACTGCTAGTCGTCCAGATATTTCTTATAGTGTTGGGGTGTGTGCATGATTTCAAGCTAACCCTAAGGAATCTCATCTTATTGTTGTTAAGCGTATCATTCGGTATGTTGCTAGCACACTTGACTATGGGTTATGGTTCACCAGAGATACAAATAGTGTTGTGGCAGGTTATTGTGATGCTGATTGGGGTGGTAATCTTGATGATCGTCATAGTACCAGTGGTGGCTGTTTCTATGTTGGGAATAATCTTGTTTCCTGGCACAGCAAGAAACAATCATCTGTATCCATCTCCTCGTGTGAGGTTGAGTATATAGCTGCACCTAGTGCATGTACACAACTTCTGTGGATGCGTCAGATGCTTCGGGACTATGGCATTCAACAGCAGGCAATGGACTTATTCTGTGATAACACCAGTACCATTAGCATCTCCAAAAATCCTGTTTAACACTCACGAACAAAGCATATCGACATTCGTCATCATTTCTTACGTGAGGCGTTCGAAAAGGGTGATATAGCAATGGAATTCATTCCTACTGAACATCAGCTAGCCGACATTCTTACAAAACCCCTTGATGCAGCTCGCTTTCATTCCTTGCGTAAATCTATTGGGGTTGTATCTCTTCCTTAAGTGTGTTGGTCCTTCTCTTTTCTCTCTGTTCTTACCTCACTTGTCATGTCTGTTTTTGTCATAATGGTTGGTTGTTTAGGTTCAGTTTCTTTTATTTCTTATTGTTTGTTGATATTGAGGACATACTACTTTCTCTATTGTGTGAATTCCTTTTACAGGTGTTTCTAGTTTGGCGTCCTCAACTGTTTTTTTTGTGTCGTGCATAGTTGTAGGGTTACATCATACTCTCTTTGTCTTGGTAGTTTCTTACATGATGCATTTACATGTAGTTGGACTGTCATTTTATATACCTGTATATCTCCAGTCTTATATGATTTTCTTTCATGGTCATCGTCTCCTTTTATATTTCTACACCTCTTGTAAGTGGTCAATGACTCACAAAATCCCCAGCCATTTGACTGTCTTGAGAGCATGCTCATTTGGCTAAGAACCCGTTGGGGCTGTGAGGGTCATGCTCTGACGGATGCACTCAGGAGATGTTAGTTCTTGTGTTGCACGTTACCATGGTATTGCACTTCTTGAGTGTGCTTTGCCGAAAAGATGTAGGCTACACCCTACCCTCGTGTTCTGGTAAAAGATGGAGATATTATATACTCCCACACGGGAATGGCATTTGTCTCAAATGTTTTTAAACAAAAAAAAAAAAAAAAAAAAAAAAAAACAAAGGTGGGGTGACAGGTGACTCTCACACTTGTCTAGTTGAAAGGAAAAGAAGAAAAACAATGCTTTGTGTTTCCTTGGTTTTGTTGTGATCCGGTTCACTTCACATTGGCCTTGTAGCAGGTGACTTTCAATATACTCAATGATCATGTTTTTAGTTTGTTTCCGGAGGTTGGTATTGGTCTGTCAGTTTCTTCTACATGCTTGCATCATTCTAGTAAGTACCATGGCTTGGTGTATGATGTCGTTCTTCGATTTTGCATTTTCTTGTGGTTGAGGTTTGTTTAAACTATATTCGGTCGTAATTGGAATTCTTATGATAGGTAGAAAAGTTTTTCTTGAGATGTATCTCAATATGTGGTTGGGTTGTTAGTCGGTCTGCTGTCTGGTCTTTAGGTTGTTCTCTCATCTAATTTAAAAAAAAAAAAAAAAAAAAAAAAAAAAACAAAAGGGGGTTCGTACGTACGTCTTCTAGACATTCGTACGTGGAGGGGGACAGATCTTTTTGCAACGTACGAACGCTCCTAGGAAGTTCGAACGTGGTGTTTGACAGAAGTTTTTTTTTGGGGCTCGACGTACGAACGTTCTTAGAACGTACGAACGTCTTTCATACAGTTCGGCCCACTCGCTGTTTAAATTCAAATTTTTGTTAAACCAAAGGCCAACTGTTATATCAATCGTGTTCCTTTTTCCTGTTGGCACACTACAAGCTGTTAGCATATTGGGTTTCCTTACTCTTGTGCTATCTCGTTTTTTAGATGTTGTGGATGTTATTGGATATTGCTATGTTTCTATTAGTGATAACTCTTTTCTGTTTTGGTGTGAATTTCTGCTACTTAGGTCATGGACCTTTCTAATTGGGCCAAGTTAGGTTCTACTTTATGTTCTCTATATATATAGGAGTCTTCTCTTATTTTTCTCATCTTGTGTCTTCTTATCTCCTTCTAGTTCTGTCTTTGTTTTTCAGAATTTTCAATGGCAGAGTATGAACTTCATGGGGTTTTTGTTCCGGCTGTTGGTTATGTGTCGTTTATGGTAATGGAGTACAAAAACAATGCAAAGGTTTGTCGTTTATGTCGTGTTCCCCATGGGTATGACTATATTCATCGACCTTTCCTTAATCCATGCTTGGTTCATGTCAATCATTGGGAGAGACTACCGGGACATCTTCAAAATCACATCTTGGAGTTGGTTGGGTACCCGAAGGTTCAAGGACTTGCTGCTCCTCTCACCGATTGTGGCTTGGACAGCAGAATTGAGGAGTTATTTTGTACGAGTGAATGGCTGGAGGATTATGATGATCATGTGATAGCTCAGTGGAATAGATCTTCGGCTCGTGCGGAAGCTTATTTTTCCAAGCTTCCTCCAGGTCATTGGGAACGAGTTTTTCGAATTCGTTAACTTCAGCTTTATGCTCTTTCTTTATTGTTTCTTATGTTTATGGATTAGTGTGTTTGGCTGTTAATTGTTTTCCTGAACCTTAAGAATTGGGATAGGTTTTATTTTGTTTTATCTGTTTTTTTTTCTTGCTTGTTTGGTATTGAATTCTTTTCTTGGGTATTTGTCTATTACTGTTATTTATTGTTCTTCTTGTTGATTAGTTAGTTTGTTCACTTGTTGTGACAAAAAGGGGGAGATTTATGACTCTAATACTAACAATCGTTTCTTTGTTGTTAGGATATTTTTGGGTCATGTTTCAGGTATTATACACGTATGGGGGAGTGAACGTATTAATGTTTGTAGAGGTTGTACAGTTATGGGGGAGCTCGAGTGTCAAAATTTTGGAGCTCATGAAGTATGGGGGAGTTGCTCGAAGGAACCTTTGTTGATTCCTTGATTGATTCGAAAATTCATAGTTGCTTCCGTGCGGTCTCTGATGTTTAAAGCGTCTTGTTCAAGCGTCTTGTTCAAGAATTGGTGACTCGGTACGTGTTCTACCTTGAGTGATTTTGTAGGCATGATTTATAAATGCCATGGTTTGGTGTTGTAAGCACGTTTTATAAGTGCTATTAGAGTCATAGGTTTTTGTCACAAAATCAATGTCAAAGGGGGAGATTGAAACCGGCACGAAGTGGTTTGACATCAATTTTGTGACATTGGTCGTCCTTGGTTATTTCGCTTTGAGTTCATTGTTAAGAAAACCTTGTTGTACGCGCGTCGTCCCGTGTCCTTGTCTTCGCGTCGTGTGTCACAAGTATCTTGTTTGAGTCAGGACGTACGTACCTCTTCAGGACGTACGTACGCATGGTATGTCAGCAGAAAGCTAGTTTGGTCTGGACGTACGTACCTCTTCAGGACGTACGTACGTATGGTATGTCAGCAGAGCTAGTTTGGTCTGGACGTACGTACCTCTTCAGGACGTACGTACGTATGGTATGTCAGCAGACTTATTTCGGTTTGAGACGTACGAACGTCATATCGATGTACGTACGTCCAATGTTGGTTTTCACAAATTCGGCCCATTTTCCTTGGTTTTCAACCCTAAGTATAAATAGGGTTTCTCTTCCAAAGAACAAGTTAGTTCTTTGGCCGTCCATTGTTCTTCTAGTTCTGGAGTTTTGGTTTAGGTTTTGGTATTGAAAGTGTTTGTGGCTATTGAACTCAATTCCCTTCTTCCCCCTTCTCTCAATTCATAACTTTGTGATCTTCTAAGTTTGATTGTGATTTCGGCTTCGAGTCTTCTTGTGTGTTCATCAAGAAGTCGAGTGTCTTGTGCGTACATCAAGGTGCTCTGGTGAAGTCAAGGTGTTAGAGATAACCAGGAGTATCAACTCGCAGTGAGTGCAGGTAGTTGGTAGGTTTGTAAATCTCTTTCATCTAGTGGATTATTTGTTGTCGCAAGGACAACCGTGGACGTTTCCCTTATTGGGTTTTACCACGTTAAAAATTTCTGTGTGTTCTTTACTTTATGCGTATTGTTTGATTGGTTGAATATTCAATTATTGTATAAGCACTATTTGTAGTTTCTCATTCTCTGAGGTCGTGGCTAGTAGATCGCTTATTTGGTTGACAACTTCTTCCTTTTGCAGATATGCAGGTAGCATATTTACTGCTATGGTTAGAGCTCGAGGTCGCTCTGATTCGATCTTGGATGCAAGGAATGCTAATGAATCAGCATGTCGGTTATCATCTCTTGGAATGTGTTCGATGGTGAAAAAACTGAATTTATTGATCAACTCTTTTGCCTTGCTTGCATATCTGATCAAATTGACTCCATGTATTTGGTAGTTTGTAACTTGATTCACTACCAGTTGTGAATCGCTTAATGCTTTGAGTCGAACTGCTTGTAGGTCGATAGCCATTTGGAGACCTTGAATTAGAGCTTCATATTCGGCTTCATTGTTAAAGATCGAAAAGTCTAATCGAGTTGACCTTTCGAGTTGTGAGCCCTCAGGTGAGATGAGTACGGCACCGATGCCACTTCCATTCAAGTTGTGTGAACCATCCACGTAGAGTTGGATTCATCTGGTTTTTGGTTCTGGTTCCCAGCTGAAGTTTTCGGCAGGGTAGTCTACTAAGAAATTAGCTACGACCTGGCCCTTGACGGCCTGGCGGGGCACGAACTCAAATGTGTAATCACCGAGCTCGGCTGCCCATCGGGCCATACGACCTGTTTTGTTTTTCTTTTCTAGTACGTGTCGTAGTGGCTGGTCGGTGATTACTTTAACGGTGTGTGCTTGGAAATAAGGTCGAAATTTGCATGCAGCGTAAAGAAGAGCTAATGCTAACTTTTCTAGTGGTTTGTACCTTATTTCTACTTGTTGCAACACCTTGCTTGTGAAGTAGATTGGTTGCTCGACCTGATTTTCCTTTTTGAACAATACTGCGCTGATCGCAAAATCTGAAGTGGTGAGGTAGATTCCAAGCACATCTCCATCATTAGGCTTTGTGAGAACAGGTGGAGTGGATAGGTATGCCTTCAGCTCGGCAAAGGCTTTTTCGCATTCTTCTATCCATTGATATGCAGCCCCCTTTCTAAGAATATGAAGCATTGGTCGACATTTATCGGATACTCTAGAAATGAATCTATTAAGAGCCGATACCATGCCGTTGAGCTTTTGGATTTGCTTCTTAGTCTTCGGGCTGGGCATATCGACCAGGGCTCTGATCTGGTCAGGGTTTGTTTCAATACCTCTTCGTGTGACTAGGTAGCCAAGGAATTTTCCTGATGCTACTCCGAATAGACACTTTTCCGGGTTAAGTCTCATCCTGAATTGCCTTAACCTTTGAAACGTCTGATCGAGATTGGCCAAATGATCTTGCTCTTGGCTGCTTTTTACTAACATGTCATCGATGTAGACTTCCATTGTTCAACCTAGTAGGTCGTCGAACATTTTTGTAACAACTCGCTGGTAGGTTGCTCTAGCGTTTCTTAAGCCGAAAGGCATAACCTTGTAACAGAAGATTCCTTGCTCCGTTGTGAATGAAGTTTTTTCTTGATCTGGTTCAAACATTGGGATCTGGCTGTAGCCTGAGTACGCGTCCATGAATGATAGTAGCTCGAAACCACAGGTCTGATCGACTAACCTATCGATTCGTGGCAGTGGGAATGAATCTTTAGGGCAAGCTTTATTCAAGCTTGTGAAGTCGATGCAGACTCTTATTTTCCCGTTCTTCTTTAAGACTGGGACTATGTTGGCCAACCAATCTGGTGTGTCAACTTCCTTGATGAACTCGACCTGTTTAAGTCTATTGATTTCATCATTGACTGCTTGATGAAATTTTGGGGCAAGTCTTCTTGGTTTTTGCTTGACAGGTCGATAGTTTGGATTGACGCGTAGTTTATGGCATGCTATTGAAGGGTCTATTCCAGGCATATCGATATATAGCCAAGCAAAAACATCTTTATTTAAAGAAAGAAAGTTTACAAAATCATTATACTTATCTTCCTCTAATTTCGAGCCCACATAAACATATCTCGGGTCGTCCTGTGACCCTAGGTTCACTCGCACTCCTGGGTCTGTGCTTCTGAGTGACAGCTGGGGGGAGGTCGCTTGTTCCTGCTCTAATTGCCATTTGGCTGCTTCAGCCTTTCCCTTCGACGAGCTCTTTACTTGCTTCTCGACCTCCTTTGCCTCCGAGGTCGGTTGACTCTTCACCTGTTTTTCAGTGTCCTTGGTTCCCGAGGTGGATGGCTTATCAGTCGCCACAGCTTCAAGAATTCCATGGCATTCTTGTGCAGCGTTCTGATTGCCCCTTAGTTCCATTATCCCATTGGGGCCAGGATAACGGAACACTTGATGGTACGTTGATGGTACACCTCGCATGGAATGGATCCACTTGCGACCAAGTATCACATTGTACTTACTTGGGATGTTGAGGATGCTGAACTTTGCGGCCACGACGACCTTATCTTCTTTCCTGCCCACAGTGACGGGCAACAGTATTTCCCCTTTTGGATCTTCTCTCGATCTGTTGATGCCCAAGATCGGAGTGAAGTCAGGAATGAGAACTGAATCAGGAAGCCTCATATCCTTGAAAGTCCTGTACATCAGTATGTTACAAGATGCACCTGGGTCAATGAGGACCCTCTTGATGATGTAGTCAGCAATTCTTAACTCAACGACCAGAGCGTCGTTGTGTGGTGTAACGACCTTTTAAGGTCGTCCTCGGTGAAGCTGAGGTCTGTTTCCTGCCGAGCTGGGATGTTGAATCGAGCTGCCCGGCCTGTGATTGAGTAAACATGGTGGAGATGCTCTACTCGTCTCTTCTTCTCTCTGGATACTGGGGTGGAGTTGGATTCATAGATCATGTACACGACATGACTCTCTGTTTCACTATCACTATCAATCTTGTTTGTGACATGCTTGATGATTTGGTCGCGGAGGTCGCATGTTGGACCTAATCTTATTGAGAGGCCACGCCCTCTGCTGCGTGTTGGACTTGCGGAGACCGTTCTAGCCTTGCTGTGAGGTCGTTTATCATAACGTGTGGGTGTTCTCGATCTCTTCTTCATTATCTTCTCACCGGATTCTTCTTGCCTGCTGTAGATCCAGTTATTTAGCCTTTTTTCGTCGGCCCAAGTCTGAAGAGTTCGCTTCAGTATACGGCAATCATCAGTCTGATGGCATCTGACCTTGTGGACCTTGCAATATGGACGACCAGATGTGTTTTCCAATTGTGTGAAGTCTGGAATCTTGCACCAATGGTTGTGCTTGATGCGCTCATAGATATAACCTGCTGGTCTTGTAAATCGATGGTACTCTCGTTGCTCAGTGGGCAACGCCTTAGCTTTGAATCTTTTGTTTTCTGATCGAGGTTTTTTAGTGGAACCTCCCTCCACGTTTGCGATGACATGAGTTTTCTCCCTACCAACTAGGGCTTCCTCGAGCTTGATGTAACGATCTACCGTGAGGTAGAGCTCGTCTAGAGATGTTGGCCGCTTCATGGCCAAAGACTTGTGCAGATCTGATCCTTGAATCAGACTGTGAGAGAATGCGATGGTTGCGAAGGGCTCGTTCTCCTTTGCAAAATCCTGGATGGAGTGCAGTTCTGTTTTGAAGCGAGCAAACAAATTGCTCAAAAGTTCACCGTCTCATTGCTTCACCTTGAACATAGCGTCGATGGTCACTGGACGCTTTTTGTTGTGGATATAGAAAATGATGAACTACTTCTCCAGGTCGGCAAATGAACTGATTGATCCCGGTTTCAAACGGTGAAACCAATCAAGAGCAGGTCCGGTGACGCTGGACTGGAATAGCAAACATAACAAGTGATCCACCTTGATGAGTGGAAGCGATTTGCGGAAACCCTTGATATGGTCTGTTGGATCTCCTATCCCTGTGTTCTGATCGAACTTTGGAGCGTTGAGTTTGTTAGGCAACTCTTGCTCGAGGATCTCCTTGGAGAAAGTGGATTCCTGGAAGTGCCGTAGAGATTGGACAGCGAGTTGTTCAGCTGTGTGGTTTGCTTAGTTGAATGGCGACCTGAAAAGCTTTGAACTCAGCGAGCTGCTGACTGAGTTCTTCATATTTTCGATTGCTGTCGTCAGCAACGATAGCCCCCTGTTCAGGGTTTGTTTCTGCAGCTTGTGCAGCCTTTAGATGGGCATTTTCCTCCTGGAGACGATTGAGTTGGTCTCACAGTTCTTGGATTGTTACTTCTTGGGTAGTCATTTGAGGAAATGGTAGTGGTGAGATGACTTTAAGTTGGGTGGGAGGGCTGGTTTTTTCGATATAATCGAATCCTTTTAGTCGGCGTCAAATGTATTAACCTATTTCTAGATTAATGCATTCACTGGGTCAGGTCGTTGTTGGACTGACCAAAAGAGGAGTTTGAGATCGGGGGTGGCTGCACCTCGATGAGATCGAGATTGCCTACGTACTCTAGCTCGAGGGAATGGAACTTAGAGATCAAGCCATCGTAGTTCTGATTATATAGAAGGTGAAGGGGCGAAGATCATGGGATCTTGCGGATTCTCCGACATCTTTATGATTGTATAATATTCTCCAATGATTGTGTAACAACTGCCATGATTGTGTAACAGCTGGAGATATTCCCTATGCGTTGATTTAGGGCACGTGCATACGAAGAGGTCATCCTAGATCGTATAGTCGAGCTGCTCTGATCGGCCTTCAAGTAGGTCGAGCAGTGAACGACCTGTGAGAATGATGAGTAGGCCACATGTTGTGTTTTGTTTGGCTAAAGCATATAGTACCCCTACATATGAATTGGTGATCGATTGGCACAATGTCGATTGTCAAACAAAGGGGATATGAAAGAATTTCTTAACAATACTCAACTTCTTGTATCAATACTAGTTGGCTTTGGTTCGGATGGGTTGGTTGTGTTATTGGAGCATAGATTTAAGGATTTTATATATGTTTTCCATTCAAATTCGCTTTGGGGAAGTGACAATGATTTTGCATGGGTACGTGTATGAAAACAAAGTTACGAGTGTATACACGATACAATCGCATGGGATTAAGTATATGTTTACTATTTGATTTGTAAAGCAGTATTGAGATTTAATGGGTTCTCTTCTAGTTGTGATATTGTATATATGATTGATTGATAGTAAATCCTAGGATATAATGATATCTGATTTGTTTTCGCTTTCTCGTTTAATTGCTATAAATCATTTCAAAAAATTTACTTGAGTCACTTGCTAAATTGTGATATTTATGTTTATAATTAATTTCATGCCTCGGAATGGATTTTAGGATTTTCGGGGCGTGATAGTGATTGGTTATTATTTCACTTGTTTGGTATAAGTTATCATCGTTTTTTTGTTCCCACTAAGCTACATGCTTCTGGGTTGTATTTCATGTCTTTGATTAATTGTGTTTGAGATATCCTTGTATTCTCCTTGGTTATGAATATCTCTAATAATTCTTTATGTTTGAATGAGTTTTGACTTGTTTCAGGAGCATATATGGGTTGTTGTTTCTCGCTACAAGCTATAGGTTTCTCTTTCATTGTCAATAGGAGCATTTGAATGAGAGGTTGTCGGGTTCTTTGTTTCCTAGACCTGAAGGTGATTCGTTCGTGTGTTGGTGAACTTCTTCTTTATAATTAATGGATGATGGTAGCGGTGTATGTTGCTGACAGAGCATACTTTCAGGTTTTTCGGTGCCTTCTGAAATATGTTGCTCTTTTGGTGGTAGGCATTCCAGATCATTGAGTAGTTTGAGCTTAGTTTGTTTTATGGGAAGTCATTTACTAGACTCATGGTTTCTTAGCTTTCATATCACATTCATGCGTATGATTTTGCATGTCTTGTAATTGTTTCTCCATGTTTTCTTGTTTTTCTTGTACATGGCTGTTTAGAGTCGTGATTAGATTTTCTTTTTCTTTACATGCCTAATCCTGTTGATACTCATAATTATCTTATTTTATTGTGAGTTTGTGTTCACTCTATGTGAGTGGTTGATTCCTCTTGGTCTTGGCTTCTATCTATGATTTATTTCTTGTCTATCATGTGTCTGACAATGGTGTGTTTCATAGATAAGTGATTCTTCTACGTGATTGGTTATTACTTATCTTGTTTGACATTTGTTGCAATCATTTTGTCTTAACTAAGTTATCGTCTTATGTTTGGGATAACTCTCTTCTTCTTTTGATTATGAGACTCCCTAATACATCCTTGTGGTTGGATGAGTTTTGTTTTGTTTCAGGAACATGTATGGGTTGGATTCCTTTCGGCTCTCACCATGAAAAGACTCATTGATTGTTTAGACTTGAAGGTTATTGTATGTTTATCTACCGTGTGGTTGATCAAGAATCTTCCCTATCTCATTTATTTATTTTTTATTTATTTTTATTTATTGTTATTCTCCTATGTCTAATTCTTTTATGTGAAAGTTTTTTCTTGCAGGGATAATGTACTTAGTCTTCCTTGTCTTTGCTAGATTTGTGATCCTCTTGGCCAATTTTTGGTCCATGCTTGTTTTGGCTTTGGTGTTTACTTTGTGTTGCATGTCAAGAAGAGTGATTTTTAGTTGATCTTTCATGTTCTTATCTTAGGAGTCTTTGGTCCGTCTTATGCTCATGTTTAAGTTATTCGTATATCTTACTCTTCTATGTTTTGATTAGGTTCTTGAGGTTTGGTTATGCACATCTCCTGTGTGGTAGAATTTCTAATCCCTTCTATTTATTAAGAGCTACTTTGATATCTTTTTTCTCTCTTTTGTTCTAAGTTGTTCTCCTTTCTCTTTGTGAGCCTTCATTCCTCAATCAGTTCTCCTTGTGGTTAAAAAGGGTTTTTCTTTGTATGTTTGTTTTTTAGGATGTTTTTTGTTTAATAATAATTTCTCATGCTTTTCTTCATAGTATTGTTGATGATTATTGTTACTTTTTCTTTTACTTTGTGTTATCTCTTTCGTTCTCTATCATGTTTATACTTCCGTGTTGATTTCTACCCTTGTCCATTTGTGACAAAAAGGGGGAGATGTATATTGATTCTAATTCATTCTTTTTCTCCAAGTGTTCTTTCTTGTTTGTGAATTGTTTCAGGTATGCAACAATTGAGGGGAAGAAAAAGCTCGAGGATTCTACAAGTCAATAATTGAGAGGGAGTTCGTCTTAAAGACCTTACTACATTTGCTTCCGTCGTTTTCTCCGGGTTCTTCAAATGTGTTTTGAAGAGAGTGAGTGTGTGTGTTTGTAATGACTTTATGACCATAATATTTTATCACTTGAGTTTGGGATGCTCATGTAGTGAGAGATTAGAGTCATAGGGGTTTGTCACGAAATGTGTCAAAGGGGGAGATTGTAACCGCCAGGTTACAAAGTCTTGACAGCATTTCGTAGAATTTGGATCTATTGGAGCTGAAGCTATTCAAGCCTAAGTGTAGTAATGGGCCGACATGGATATAAGGCCCATTGTAAAATATATAAGGGTTTTCTCTAAAACAGAAAACCTTAAGGATTCAATTTCTCTCTAGCCTCCTTCTACCATTAGAGAGATTGTTTATCTGTGTGATAATTCTTCATCATTATCCCAAATCGTCATCAACAAAAATAGATTTGAGAGTTGTTTCTTAGAGTGAGTTTAAGAAGGTGTTGCAGTGATTGCAGAGATAGAAAACTATGTGGAACATTAGTGAGTGTACTTTTATATTTCATATAGTGGATTATTTATCGTCGTGAGGATGGTCGTGAGTCTTTCCCAGTGATTGGATTTTACCACATTAAATCTCGTGGCTCCATATGAAACCCCAATATGTGCAATATAACAATAGTAAAGCAAACGATAAAGCGATAAACAAGTAAAGAACACACAATATTTTTAACGTGGTAAACCCCAATATGGGAAACGTCCACGGTTGTCCTCGCGACAACAAATAAATCCACTAGATGAAAAGAGATCTACAAACCTATTAACTACCTGCAATCCCTGCGAGTTGACACTACTGGTTATCTCTAATACCTTGACTTTACCAGAGTACCTTGATGTACGCACAAGACACTCTACTTCTTGATGAACACACAAGAAGACTCGAAGCCGAACAATGAAATAAGCTTACACCAAAGTTCCTTGATGAACACACAAGGATACTCGACTTCTTGATGAACACACAAGAAGACTCGAAGCTAAACTATGAAATAAGCTTACACCAGAGCTCCTTGATGAACGCACAAGGATACTCGACTTCTTGATGAACACACAAGAAGGCTCGAAGCTAAATCACTATAAACAATAAAGGGAAGATGAATTAGGGAAAGATAGAAGATAGATACAAAGATCAATTGAGGAAGAAGATGATCTTTGTGGAAGAGCCAACAAACAAACTAGGGTTCTATGGAGGCTAGGTTGGAACCCTTGCCTTTCACATAACACCAACGACCTATTTATAACCTAGGGTTAAGAGGGAAAGAAATATGGGCCGAAATAACAAAAAGGCTCGATGATGTACGTACGCCCTAACGTGGTACGTACGTCCCTGAACAAGAAAACCAACCTGGACACTTCAACGTACGTACGTCCTAACATGGTACGTACGTTCCAGAACATGAGAAAGGATCTGCCTATGACTACGTACGTACGCCCTAACTAGGTACGTACGTTCCTGAACAAACTGGAACCTGACAATCCTTAGAAGGAAGAGAATGAAGACAAGGAACGACGCTCACACATCAAAGTACTTCCTAACAATGACGTCAAGGCAAAATAACCTCGGACACTCCTAACCTAGTCATAAAATGATGTCAAACAACAAAAATGTTGGTTTCAATCTCCCCCTTTGACATTCATTTTGGGACAAAAACCTATGACTCTAAACGCACTTATAATACATGCTTACAAAACCCAAACCAATCCCAATGACATTTATAAGATATGCCTACAAGAACACTCACACTCAATACTAACCAATGAGACGATCATCATCTTGAAAATCAAGTTCCTAAGACACCAATACAAGCTTCAAGGTAATAAGCAATGAATCACCATCATATGAAAATCAACGGGAACATGAAGCTTTGACAATCAGAGACGAGACGGAAACAATGCAATCCATAAACCAATCAGACAATCAACTCAAGCTTTTATGAACTACTCCCCCATACTTCATGAATTTCAAACATGAATACTTGTGCTCCCCCACAAGTGTAGCATACCTGAAACATGACCCAAAATAAACTAACAAAGAAGAAGAGGATGTTAGTATTAGAGTCATAATCTCCCCTTTTTGTCTCAAAAGTAGCAATGTGACAAAGGAAATAAGTAAGAAAAACCAAACCATAACAAATAACAGAAAAGAAGAGAAGAATAAAACATGTTAACAAGAAATAGGTATTGCACACAAGCTTTAGAACAAACTCTTGTCAACACAACACAAACACCATTAACATGAGAAAAATCCTTAACTAAAACAACTTCAAAAGCATTAACAAGAAGATAAAAAGAAAAGAACCGATGTACCATAGAAGTGAAGAGGAATACATCATGAACTTCCAAAAATAGTAGCCAATCCCAATCTATACAAAAATAAGAGACAATATATTGGGATAAACAAAAGATTGAACAACTAAGAGAATTGAAGTGCATCATAAATTAAACCTCGGTATGTGTAGATGCAATGCATAAAGAGATTGAAAGTTCACAACTAGAACACACCCTTTGAAGACCTAGAATATATATAAAACCATCAACAAAAGACATACGATGAACAAGTAAGCTCAGAAAAACAAACTTCAACCCCATTTGAAATAATCGTCATGCGTAGAAGGCAAACAAATATAAATATGATCATTCAAACAAAAACCAAAATATCCAAAAGGCAAAGATATATAAATTTTTTATGCCTTACACAAAAACAATGAACATGCGCTTGGATTTTTCATTTTGCCTCATGTGGTGGTCAATATCTTTTCAATGTCATTCTCGTGTGGGAGGGATTTTTTCCTCCATCTTTTCAAATACACGAGGGTAGGGTGTAGCCTACATCTTTTTGACAAACACAAACTCAAGAAGTGCAATACCATGATAACGTGCAACACAAGAACTAACATATCTTGAGTGCATCCGTCAGAGCATGAACAACTAACTGATATTGCTCTGAAGACAATCAAACGGCTGGGGATAAAGTGAGTCATTGACCACTAACAAGATTTGTAAGAGGAAGATAAGAAAGTTCAATAACACGAACAACAAGATAAACATTAACCAAAACAGAAGAGAGATAGCTCAAGATAACATAAATACTCGAGAGATAGAGAAGTTCTATGAGCTGAAAGAATATGTAAGTGGTTTCCAAAAACTCCCATCATGCAAGCATGTCGTGCATTGTGCAAACAAGCGAGGAAAAATGCATGATACATACCAAAACATACTTACAGTTCAGAAAGAGAAAACGCCCAAACATATTGCAACTTATTTCAGACAATTGGATTAAACCAATATCTCAGAAAAGATGCATCCAACAACACACACATGGAATAATGAAAGAAAAAAAAAAGGTAAAAGAACACGAACAACTTTTTTTTTAGTTATTTTTTATTTTATTTTTTTAAGTAGCATGATATTGAACCCAAACAAACAAAGCATGCATAAACAGAAAAACAAAAACACCAAACAAATAGCCTATGTGGTTAGAAAAATATGCAATTAAAATAACACAAGGGTAGAAACAAACTACATCATCCCAAATATGGGACACCACCAGACTTTTGCAAGTCTAGAAAAACCTTCAACTTATATTTTCTTACCCATACTTGTTTAACACTAGGCTTGCACACCTTGGGTGTTAAAAAGAATTCGAATTTGTCATTGGTAATCATTCCCTTAGACTTGTCCTTAACTAACTCCACCTTGGTCTTTGACTTCCTTTCGTTGGAGTACCTGTTTTTCTTAAACCTGTGCTGAGAGGCATTATAATTCCAAGGTCTAGAAAACGCACAAGAAGGAACATAAGAATCAACATGATTATAACGATGAGGAACACGAGAATAAGATGTAACATGTTGATTAAAATCCCAACAAAAGATATCCAAATGACCATCTCTACCACAATAAGAACAATGAAAAATATTAGACATACTCAAAGAATTCTTAACAGAAGATGTGGTAGTAGAAGATGAAACATATATGTTACCATTGTGATTGTGACATTGTGCCTTACCGAAACCTGTACCTCCACTATGAAAACAAGATGTTTTACCAGCAAAAACCACCTTACCATTAGCCTTAGACTTAAACTTTATACGAGAAACATACTGAAAAGTATTATTATTAAGTCTAGTCTTTATAGGAGGGGTAGGCAAAAGGGTAGGCAAACTAGATTTTATAGAAGTAGTCACACCAGATTGACTAGTAGAACTAGCAATAGGAGAGTCAAATCTAGTTTTGTCCAAAACCTGCAATTGGATATGAGTAGACGTCAAATCGTTTTTTGTTACCTCATACTCCACCAATAGAGATTTGTATTTCTCGTCAACCTCCTGATTGACTTTATCTAAAGCTGCAATTCTACATAACAAGTCAAGTTTTTCTTTTTCTAATAATTGAGAAATAGAAATTGCATCATCTCCAGCATAAAGAATTTGTTTTTCAAGAGTCTCAACTTTATCCTGCAAAGAAAGATTAGCCTTTTCCAACTTTTCAATTTTGGATTCATAAACTTCCCCTTGAAGCATATAGTCTTCTGCACAATATCTGAATCGTTGTTCTAGATAATCAACCTTAGTCTGCAAAACATCATTATCTTCAAAACAAAAATTATCAGAAATAGTAGACAAATTACAATTAGTTTTATTTAACTTTTTCTGCAAAACAATATTAGCCTTTTGTAACCTTTCACATTCTTTTGCAGAAAGCCTGTAAAGTAGAGCCCAATCATTATTGCTAAAAACATACAAATTATCATCCTTTTTCAAATTAGATTTTAGTTTTGTGGATTTAGCAATAAGATTATCATAAACAAACTCATGAACAATTATTGCACTTATAGGATCTATGCGTGAGCCATTACGCTCCATAACAAGCGCCCTACGACTGACACCAATTGAAAGCCCAATATGTGCATTATAACAATAGTAAAGCATACGATAATGCGATAAACAAGTAAAGAACACATGATATTTTTTAACGTGGTAAAACCCAATATGAGAAACGTCCACGGTTGTCCTCGCGACAACAAATAAATCCACTAGATGAAAAGAGATGTACAAACCTATCAACTACCTGCAATCACTGCGAGTTTACACTACAGGTTATCTTTAACACCTTGACTTCACCAGAGTACCTTGATGTACACACAAGACACCCGACTTCTTGATGAACACACAAGAAGACTCGAAGTCGATCTAAATAATCAGTAAGAAAGAATAAGATGAATGGGGAAGAAGAGAATGAGTTCAATCACCAAAACAAACCTAAACAAACTCAAGAAGAAAAACTTGGAATTGGATGGCCAAAGGACTACTTTCTTCTTCACATCAAAACCTATTTATACTTAGGGTTTAGCAAAGAGGGTAAATGGGCCAAAAACTCTGAAAATAGCCGATGACATATGTACGCCCTAACTAGGTACATACGTCCCTGAACCGAAAAGTAATCTAGAATGAACAACGTACGTACGTCCGTCCTAACTAGGTATGTACGTTCTGACACACGAGAAAAGTTCTGCCCAACTCTACGTACGTACATCCTAACTAGGTACGTACGTACTGGAACAAACAACAATCTGACAGACTTTGAACGAGAGTCAGAAGACACGGAACGACGCTCACATATCAAGGTACTTCCTAATAATGACGTCAAGGCGAGATAACCTCGGACACTCCTAACCTAGTCACAAAATGATGTCAAACAACCGAATGCCCGTTTCACTGATCCCTAGCTTGTTCTTAGCCAACATCATATGAATTCAAGAAGTAACCTTTCAGATATATTGTGATGATCAAAAGCGTCTTTGAATACACCTAAGAGACATACAATCGTATCGTAACAATGTGGGAATGTAGGGAGAGCCAAGGTGAAAGTAATTAAAGATGTCATAGCGATGGCTTTAGTTTATTACATACTACCCTTTTGCAGGCCGTAGGATTAGAGAAGGATCTAATGATAAGCTAATTGTTGAATGCATCGGTGAAGGTCTTATGTTTATTGAGGCTGAGGCTTGTGTTAGGTTAGAGAAATTTGATGATGTTATTCTACCACCTATCCCAGCGAGGATGAATTTTCAGGCTCTAACAGAATCCTTTATTCTTCACACACCTTTGTTATTAATACAGGCAGGTAGGGAGATTGGAATCCTTAGGTTTCTTTGTTGTAGAGAAACCCTATTAATATTCTATAACGGGTGTTGAACCAAGTCGACCCATTCCACACTTGGGGTTGTAGCTTCAACTCTAATAGTCCACGAATTGTGTCTACGTTGTAACCTGGGGGGTTACAGCACGCACTATTCATCCACTACCAATTACATTATCGATCAAAGAATAAATGCCATGACATTGAGTGTGATTAATACCTAAAGCCCTTAAAAGCCTGATATTTAGCATAACTAGCAACTACCTCACAGCTCGACAGCTGGTTTTCGTGCAATATTTGTTGTTGTTTTTTCTCGCACTACGTACACATTGAATTATTAAAGAAACACACATACATTCTTGCAGCAGTCTCATTTTTAGTTTTCATCGATTAATTAAATTCCATTCTTCATTGCTAAAGGCTCTCTCCCAAAATTATTGTTTTACACAGAATCCGATACCCATTTTATTACGTAAGGAAAAGTTTATGCAGTTGGGTGAATGGCAGACCAATGTAACATCCATGCATGGGAGGATATATTAAATACAGAGACTGTTAGCTTCTTGAAAAAGTATGTGTTGGATCGAACTGATGAGTTATTTTCTATTGTTGATCATCAAAATTTTCTGTATTAGGTGAAATATAAAAGCTCGGTGAATATATTGAATTAGTGTATTATATTAATCCTATTTACTCTTGTTTATAGAAACTTTCAAACTTAGCAAATGGTCGAGAAGAATGGGGACTACACTTGTCATTCAACCTCCAGTGCTGTTTTGATGGATGATAGGAGTTTAACTACATTAAAGAACTTAAGAGATGTGAGAATGATATCCGATTACTTGAGCCTATGGCAGAGATGGCAAAGACTAACGCTTTAGAAAACGTTGATATGAAGCTGGTAAAGATTCTACCACGATAGCCACTATGTCAAAAACAGGATATTGGTTGACTGCTCAAAGCCGTCAGAAAACTTCAATCAATGACGGTTTCAGATGTGACTAGAGCTGTCAATAATATTGCTGTCCATTTAAAAAAATGACTGATGACCATCACTAAATAAAAGTCGGATACGAGCCATTGTAAAATGCTTACTTAAATGCCAGTTCTTGGGTGTCATAGTTTTATTTGGCTGACATAAAAAAATTTAGGCCTAATCATAATTTCATTTCTGGCCACTATTTCTACTAACTGAAACCAGCATTGGTTTCATGGTTTGACATCATTTCGTATTTGTGTCATTGGCTATCTCGCTCGGAGTACTTCATTTTTAGGTTGAACCTTGGTATGTGTCTCATTCCTTATTCCTTTCTCTATCATCTTGTGTCTCAGGTTCCTTAGTTTTCAATCTGTCGGGTTTTAGTTCAGACGTAACTCTTTGGTTCAGACGAATTTGTTCCAGATATTTTATTCATGCAGAAACTGGTATTTGGTTCGGACAAAACCTTTGGGTTCGAACGAAATTCTTCCAGCAAGTTGTTTAGTCCTTTGGACTTGTTTTTATTTCTAGAGTTCATATAAATAGGTTTTCTCTCATTAGAAAACCTAACTCTCTAGCTGTCTCTTCCTCCATTGAGAGTGTTTGTTTGTTAATGGAAAAACATCATCTTCATCTTCTATCTTCTTCTTCTTGATTCTTCCTTCTCCCATTATTATCCATATTGTTTTGTGAGTGCATATTGGCTTCGCGATCTCCTTGTGTGACTGTGTGACTATCAAGGGATACTAAAGGAGTAATCTATACTTTCTAGACATCAAGATCCTTGTGTGTTCAGGGGCAGATCTAAAGGTGGGCTCACCAGGGCTCAAGCCCGGGGTGACTTTTGAAAAAACGTTTACTACTACTATAGTACTATGTATAGTAGTAACTGATATATTAGGAAAATCCAAAATATTTGGGATATTATCAGGGATTAAAATATATATCAGCCTATTAATTAAGGAAATATATACATTTGGTAAAGACCAAATCAATCAAACAAAATTACAAACTTAATTTAGAATTTAATTAGGCTTAGGCTTCATTTTCTTTGTTGCAACTAATATTTTATTTCTTTAACTACAACTATCACTATTATTTTAAAGGAAAAAAAAAGGTGGTGTAACTGTCAAATCCTCACATACATGAAGCAAGACTTAAGAACTTATCCATGTACTAAGGCCAATTTTGATTTCCAGTAAATTATTCTTCCCCATCTGTTTGTGTTGCATAAGATGATTAGGCATTTAGCAATACATGGCATCCAACCCTCCATACTTTTATTTGCATTAAACGAAATTACATGTGCTCTTTGTAGAAATATGTGGATTTTTAATTTTTTACTAGCAATTGTTCTATATTATGATCAACTTGGATTTACAAGGTTGATTGCCTCTATAATGCAAATCTACAAAAAAAAATTCTCTTTCTTATTCAAGCCCCCCTTAATATAAATTCCTGGATCCGCCACTATGTGTTCATCAAGGTTCTCCGGTGAAATCCAAGGGTGTTAGTGATAACCGGTATTTTCAAGTAGCAGGTGTATGCAGTAGTACTTGATAGGTTTGTAATCTCTTTTAACATAGTGGATTGATTTGTTACCGATTGAGGTAACCGTGGACGTTTCCCAGTTTGGGTTTTACCACGTTAAAACTTCTTGTGTTCTTTACAATTCTTGTT
Source organism: Aquilegia kansuensis (assembly GCA_020826895.1). Lineage (NCBI taxonomy): Eukaryota > Viridiplantae > Streptophyta > Magnoliopsida > Ranunculales > Ranunculaceae > Aquilegia > Aquilegia kansuensis. The sequence goes on along the minus strand of CM037004.1, from coordinate 36,352,799 downwards.
GATTTATTTACTGTTTGTTTATTCCATTATATTGCACTTGTTTGGAGTTTCAATTGGTATCAGTCGCAGGGACCTTGTTATGGAGCGTAATGGCTCACGCGCAGATCCGTCAAGTGCTTTCTTTTCATCTAGTTGTGTTTTAAAGTGCTTTATTGCAAGCTTGTCTGATGAACCTTCCCTTTCAGCTAGTGATGATGATAATGAATTACATTTTGTTGATAATGATACTTGGGCCACCCTTTATCGTTTGTCTCAAAAAGAATGTCAATGTTTGGAAGCATCTAATTCTATTCTACAAGAAAAGTTGAACTCTCTCACTCCTAATTCATCTTCATGTTTGGCAATGGACAATGACATTGATTTGTGGCGTGTTGAAAAAGTTAAATTGTTAAACAATTTCGCAACTCTTAAGAATGCAAATGTCGAGTGTGAAGCTAAGTGCAAAGTGTTAATGGGCGAACTAAAGGATGTGAAAAGGGAATTGATTCGTGTTAGGTCTTCAGTTAGTAATAATGGGTTATCTACATCAGAGTTACCACCATTGTTGCCTACTCCACCAGTGTCGCAGGTACTTAGTTTGCAGCCTACTTCGACCATGTTGAAGGGTAAAACAATGTTGCCTTTTCAAAGAGAACCTAGGCAAGGGCGTCGTACTCCACCAGTCTGTTATTCATGTGGTCGAACCGGTCACTGGGCTTCTCAATGCAAGCTTGCCATTACTAATACTCTCAGGCCTTTATGTTCTATTTCATCTCCGTTCGCATGGCCAGCCCCTCACTCCTATTTGAATATGAATAACTCTTTGTATGCTCCATTTTCATATCCATCTTACTCTTGTTATTCTAGTTTTGCTGATGCGTCTGGCATAGATGAAAGTTTAGAAGGTAAATCCAGCATGTTGAAAATTGAATTTGAAAAGGAGAAGATTGATTTTAAGGCACGCAGTGCCTCTTTGGAAAAGCTAAATTATGATTTGGAGTCCTACTTGTTTACTGCTAATAAGCAGTTGGCAGGTTTTGGTAAGGCTAGTTCTAATCTTGATAGTCTATTGGGAAGTGGTAAATCTCATTCTGACAAAACTGGTTTGGGGTATGATAGTTCTACTCGTGTTGATACTGCTTCTAGCTCTGCTCGTATTACTTTTGTTCGACCTGTTGGTTTTATTTTACCATTTTCTTCTCCTATACAGGTTGTTGCTCCTACTTCTCGTGTTGTCCTTCCAACAACAACACCCACACCTGCCCGTCGAGCTAAGAACAATACTAATAATAATAAAAGGTAAAAAAATTGGAAGTGTCTTACTTGTGATCGAATTGGTCATACATCCGCTTTTTGCTGGAATAACTTGTATGGTTCCTATGCTTCTCCTTTTGCAGGTTCGGGTTATTGGAACAAGTCTAGTAGTTTTTCCATGGAGGTACCTTAAACTGTGGAATAATTATGTCCCATGGGAACTTCCACCCTCATCTCGTTATGGTGGTTACTCTCATGCTCGTGCACATGCAATGTCATATCCACAGGTTTGTAAAAGAAGTGCGGATGTTCAAAGAGGCATGGTGGCTCACATGGCAAAAATTGTTGAGTGTGGAAGCGCTCAATGGTATCTGGACAGTGGTTTCTCTCGCCACATGATTGGTGAGTTGTCTCTCGTTTCTAACCTTGTCATTGGCGAAGGAGGTAAGGTTACCTTTGGGAATGGTAAGATTCTACCACTGGAAGGTAAAGGTACATTTTCTGAGAATGGGTCATTGAGTAGCCATCCTCTCTTGTTTGTTAGGGGACTGAATGCTAATTTACTGAGTATTAGCCAGCTTTGTTATGCCAAGTTTAAAGTTGTTTTTATTGTTGATTGGTGTGATGTTTTTATTGTCGGGAATTCGTTACATTGACAATTGTTATGTTGTGAATCCTCGTTTTCCTCACCTTTATAGTTAGTCTCTTCTTGTTTCTTGTGTCGCGATTTGTGGTTTTGGTTATCTTCTTTTCGTCTCTTGTATTGGTTAAGCATATCTATTCTAAGTTATTAACTTCATTCTCTCTTTAAGACAAGTGATAATATGTTTGGGCATTTTTTGAATTGTTAGCTTTCAAGTGTATTGGTTTGTTTCATGCTTCTCTTCTCGCTTTTATTGCACCTTACGCGTCTTGTATGCATGTTTGTAGTTATGGCGTGCTTCTTTCTCTCTTCATTGAGTTCTTTGAACAATTCCTATCTATTGAGGGTGTTTTATATGTTGAGCTATCATCGTGTGTTTTTCAATCTGTTGTTATTGCTCTTATTATGGGCTTTGTGTTTTTGTTTATTACCTCTCTTGTAAGTGGACAATAACTCACGTAATCCCCAGCCATTTGACTGTCTTGAGCGCATAATCAGTTGCCTAAGAACCCGTTAGGACTGTGAGGGTCATGCTCTGACGGATGCACTCAAGAGATGTTAGCTCTTGTGTTGAACGTTAACATGGTATTGCACTTCTTGATGGTGGTTGCCAAAAAGATGTAGGCTACACCCTACCCTCGTGTAATTGTGAAGAGATGGAGGCAATCAATTCCTCCCACACAGGAATGGGATGTTTATTGTTTGTCTTTTCGTTCCCCTTGAATCTCATCTCAACCGCAGTACTTTTTAAATAAATAAATAAATAACCAAAAAAAGGGAATTGAATTCCATTAGTTTTCGGGAGGAGATTTGTTCGGTAGTGGTTTTTCCATATTTTGTTCTTGATAGTACATAGACTTTGTTTGTGCTTCATGAAGTTGTTTATTTGGTTACGGTTTTTGCTCTCATCTTGTCTCACCCCTCTTGTTGATGGCTCTTTGTTCTAGGCTCTCAAAGTTTTGTGAATCGCAGTGCGTTCTCTTCTTCATGCATTGCATTTTTATCACACACACGAGAGGTTTGATGTATGATATATATCAATTTCTTACTTGCTTCATTTTTGTTTTTGTGCATTGATATATTGTCTCGGGTTTTTGTTTGGTTAGAATTTTGTCAATGTCTTGGTTTTTATTGTGGTATGATACAATTTCTTGTTTGGTCCTTCTACATTTCTCTATTTATTTTCGAAAAAAAAAGGTTGTGTTAAGTCTGAAAATTCGTTTAGACGTAACAGTTTCGTTTGAACGATTTTTTCCCAGTTTTTTTTCTTCTTTTTCTCTTCCTGTTATTTTGTTCGGTCGTGACTATTTCGTCTGAACGAAAATGTTCCAGTTTTTTTTTCTTGTTGTGTTGTCTGTTATTTCGTCCAGACGGAACCCTTGCGTCTGAACGATATTTCGGTAGTTGGACTACTTAGTTGGTTTAAAGCTCATTTGCACCAACTAATACTCTCTTGCTATAATAAATTCGTGATTTCCTTTGTTTGAAATCTACATTTAGAAGTTTTTCAATTTTGAAAACTCTTTTTAAGTTTTGGTAACCGCCAGAAATCGTGTTTTCTCTCATTTCTTCTTCGTGGTGTTTTGGCTTATGTGTTCTCTCTTTTCTCTTTTATGAATGAAGTTATTGCCAATATTTATGTTGATAGTTTTTTGGAATTTCTCTTAACATGATTCAACTGGTTGTGTCTTTAGATTGTGTTTAGATTCAGGGAATGGACAAGCAAGTTCGGCACTCGATGTCTAAAGTTGGTTTGTTGTGTTGTGCTTCGGTCATATCATATTGTTTGGTCCTCCTAGTTGGTGTTTGTCTTTTCTCTAAGAATTGGCCCTTGACTTTCATATGTGTGATCTCTTATTCTTTTTTATTATATTCACATATTGACAAGGTTTTCTCTATGTGCAGGGCATTTGCATGGGAGTTGTAGCTGTCAATTGCACTGTATTCTTATGTTTCTCATGTTTACATGGATTAACTGTTGATGCTTGTAGGTTGTATGGTTGGTAGACACGGAGGCATGTTTTGATCTTTTTACCTAGCTTAGTAATATTGAATGCTTGCTCGGTCATTTTTTTTTTCAAGCTAATTTCACATGTCCCATGTTAGATGACTCAGGTGTCGACCTTCTTCATTCCAACTCTTGGATAATGGGTAAGTGTGATGGTAAGAGGTTTATGTTATAGACATAGAGCATATTTCAGGTTTTTTCTTGCATAGTTTTTCTTCTTTCTTGTATGTTGGTTCTTTCTCTCCACTTCCCTTCTTCTTTTTATGAAGTCATACCTCTTTTATTCTAATTTTTTTTCTTAGTTTTTTTTTCTTGGTTTCAACATTTTCTTGGTCATGGAAGTTATTTGTTCATGATTTTATCTCAGTTATGGATGTAGATGGATCATGAGACCCATCTTTTCGGTGTTGGTATTTACTTGATCGGGTTATCCTTCTTGCTTTTGTGTAATTGGATGGAGTATATGTGTTTCTTGTGTTTAATTGATTCAGGTGATATATTAGTGAGTCTCTTGTTTATCATCTTATCTATATATTCTCTTAATTCTTTCTTGTTAGCTCTTTTCTCCTCTTATTGTGATCATGTTTATCTTGTCTTTTCTCTACGTTTTAAATTTGTTTGGTTTTCTTGCATGGATTCATAGCTCTCTTTGGTATTGATGATCATTGTCAATTATTTTTTCTTCTCGTTTGATCTAATTCTCATTATCTTCTTCTATGTTGGTGGTTCATTCTCGTTCTCTTGTTGGGTTTTCGATTTATTAATGAAACTCTTCTTGTCTCTTTTCTTTTCATTTTTCCTTATGTTAGTGTGTTTGGTAGTTGTTTCCACCTTGTTAGTCACTTTGTGCTTCATTTGTGACAAAAAGGGGGAGATGTTTATGACTCTTAACACTAATACATTTCTTCTTCCGTTAGTGTATTTTGAGTTGTGTTTCAGGTGTGCTACACTTGTGGGGGAGAAAAATAATTGGAGTTTGGAGTTCATGTGTTAAGAGGGAGTTGTTCATAAAGGATTATCATGTTAAAGCTTCCGTTGATTCTATGATACGGTTTCTGGCTTAAAGCTTCCGCACTACCTCTGATTGATGAAAGTTTTAGGTTTGATGTTCTACTTCTTCTCCTTTGATTGTTCGGTTGTCATTGAGGCTTATGTTGGTATTCTTGAAGATTGGTTCTTGAAATTTAAAGCTTCGTGTTTGGTGAAGGGTTAAGTGTAATGATGTAAGCATGATCTATAAATGCTAGTGAGGTTTGGTTTGGATCTTGTAAGCACATATTATAAAAGCATTTAGAGTTATAGGTTTTTGTCACGAAATGAATGTCAAAGGGGGAGATTGAAACCAGCATTGGTTTCATGGTTTGACATCATTTCGTGTTTGTGTCATCGGCTATCTCGCTCGGACTTCATTGTTTGGTTGAACCTTGGTATGTGTCTCATTCCTTATTTCTTTCTCTATCATCTTGTGTCTTAGGTTCCTTAGTTTTCAATCTGTCGGGATTTGGTTCGGACGTAACTCTTTGGTTCAGACGAATTTGTTCCAGATATTTTATTCATGCAGAAATTAGTATTTGGTTCGGACGAAACCTTTAGGTTCGAACGAAATTCTTCCAGCAAGTTGTTTCTTCCTTTGGACTTGTTTTTATTTCTAGAGTCCATATAAATAGGTTTTCTCTCATTAGAAAATCTAACTCTCTAGCCGTCTCTTCCTCCATTGAGAGTGTTTGTTTGTTAATGGAAAAACACCATCTTCATCTTCTATCTTCTTCTTCTTGATTCTTCCTTCTCCCATTATTATCCATATTCCTTTGTGAGTGCATATTGGCTTCGCGATCTCCTTGTGTGACTGTGTGACTATCAAGGGATACTAAAGGAGCAATCTATATTTTCTAGACTTCGAGATCCTTGTGTGTGCATCAAGGTTCTCCAGTGAAATCCAAGGGTGTTAGAGATATATAGCCGGTATTGTCATGTAGCAGGTGTATGCAGTAGTACTTGATAGATTTGTAATCTTTTGCAACATAGTGGATTGATTTGTTACCGATCGAGGTAACCGTGGACGTTTCCCAGTTTGCGTTTTACCACGTTAAAACTTCTTGTGTTCTTTACAATTCTTGTTGATTTATTTACTGTTTATTCATTCCATTATATTAGACTTGTTTGGGGTTTCACTAAAAACTTGTCAGTTGTCAGTGTGATGTGCATACCAAGAAATTTACAACTTCAAATGTCAAATGATACAAGCCTAGCTAGGATGAACAAAACTAATGTCAACCTGATGAAAGCATACAACATCAATTGATCAAATCATAGAAGGTTCTTATATATTGAAGCAGCTGCTCTATAATGCAGTAAAAACAAAGTTCGAAAACTTAAAACCATTTAAAATAAACTTAAATAACTAAAATAACTTATTTATAGAAGTAGAAATAACTTAAAACCATTTAAAATAAACTTAAGATCAATATAATCATCCACTATGTGAGACTTTGATCATAATCTGTATCCTTTCAACGGCAGTAGGTTCGTTCACTCGTTCATGTTCATTGTGGTACTCATTAGTACATGGTCGTTCTTCACAAACATGTTTTTCTTTATAGAAGTAGAAACCTGAGTACAAGCCAGATCAGTGTGCCTGTCAGATCATTGAGCTAACAACAGACTGAATTCCTAAGACCAACTCTTGTGGCCACGATCATTACCGTGTTTTCTGCCACCCCCAGCTGCTGCTCTTCCACCAGCTTCCAACTTCCAAGGTTGAAGAAGCAGTTTGCAGTTTTGTCTGCACAGAACAAAGTGAGCTTACCTAATCATGAAATGATAGCGCGAACTTATAAAAACTATGCATTGACCACTTAACTGCGAAGCCATAATTATAATGCAATAGTGCAATACCAAATGCAATCATTTCCATAACTTTTTGTGAAACTTGTAGCTAGACATTGGCTGTGCTTGTTTACCCGGAAAGAGACGGGAATGCAAAAACACGTCATTCATTTTATGTTTTTTTGCTTTTCCGGTTGCTTGGTGATTCATGTTTATATGGGTCCCACTGCTAAAAAAATTATTAAACCGTAAACCACGTAAGCATATACTACGGTTTCAGTAAACCCGGAATTCTAAATAAAACAAAAAATCAAGTCTCTTTTTGTGGTCCCCACTAGTCTTCAAAGTTTTTTATCTCGCCACGTCTCTTTTTCCTCTTTTATGATTGTGCTCAAACAAGCAACCATACCTGTAATAAAAGGAAAGTGTGGAATTTTTTTTTGAACTGGCTGTGCTTGTTTGCACGTAATTTTGAGGGAAAATAGTTTAAAAATATTTTGCTAATTTTTGTTTTGCCATTTATTTACAAAAATTATATCTAAACGTGCTTGTTTAGTTTGGGCTAAAAATTCGGAAATGAGGATAAAAAGAGGAGAGAGAAAGAGAGAGAAGCCCGTGATTCTCAAAGATTCCGGTATTTTCAAAACAACAAAAAATGTTGAGCTGTTTTTTACTTTAAAAAAAATAATTCTGGTAGGGCCCACTATAAATGATAACTACCAAGCACCATGCAAATCTGAAAAACTTTCTAAAATCCAACATGTCACGACTCTCCGGGAGATTTTCGTGCAACCAAGCACAACCAAAAATTTAAACGTTTCCATTTCCGTTTCCCAAAACTTCCGGGGAAACAAGCACAGCCATTATCATTCTAATTCCGTAAAAAAAGTTATATACCACAACTTTCCCACATGTGATGACATGCCAATCTGCAGTATTTAGCTTTAACTAAGCAGATCTTATGAACACAACCCTGTGACTCAACCCTGTAGTATAGCATTGTCTGGACCCAACAAGCCTGTGAGTTTTTTTTTATTTTTTTTTTTCGTTTTCACCCAAACCGTATTTAACTCTTGAAAAAAAAAAAAAAACCTCTTGAAAGTCGGAAAGTTGTGAGTCTTTGGGCTTGGGACCATAGTCCATACGTTTGCACTTAAAGTTGTCCATTGAAATCTACATGAATTGTTGATTAGGGTTTAGGGTTTTAGAGGTAAAATCATCATCACCATTCACCATGGAAGAAAACAAGTTACAGTGTTCAACAATTAGAATATTCACCATGGAAGTAAAAACAGTTCATCAGATAATTCAATAATGAAGAGAAAGAATAGTGATCCAACAACTTGTTTGGACAAAATAAGTTTTTTACCTGATTCACTTCTACATCAAATCCTTTCACATCTTAATATGAAACAAGTAGTTCAAACATGTATCTATCTACAAAATGGAAAAATTTATGAAAATCTTTTCCATGTTTAAATTTTGATTACGTGTTTAAAGGTAAGGCTGACAATTTTGTAACTCGCGTTTTGTCTCTTCGTGATGATAAAATTTTGTAACTTGCGTTTTGTCTCTTCGTGATGATTGTAATATTCAGAAACTTAGGTTGTGCTGTTTGTTTTTTTGTCTAGTAGCTTAGAGCTTATAAGCTACTAGCTATAAGCTTGAGGATGGAGCTTATAGTAACCGCCATCTTTTTAGCCAATTTTTACTAGAAAAGCTTATAAGACCCTAATTACAAGTAAAAACAAACATACATTTGGGTTTTCTAATAGCTTATAAGCTATCAGAAAAAACAAACAGCCATCTTAGTTCCTTCTGATATAATGACTTCTTGGCTTATTCAAGCTGTCCAACAAAATGTAAAAGAGCTTCAACTTGATATTCCTATAATAGCTTATAAATTGCCTTACATACTGTTTACTTCAACCATTAAAGTATTTGAGTTGAAATCAGTACTGTCCTGGAATGGCAGTGGACTCCCGAATTCAATGTGTACTGCTAACCACCTTAGGATATTGAAATTAGAATATTGTACACTTCCTAAAGGTAATGAAGTATTGTTACCATCACCGTCTTAAGATTTTAAGCATACATGCTCTTCAACTTAGGAACTTGATCCTTAAACTTCCTTTTGGTCATGAATCTTGCAAGATAGAGTTAAGTACGCCAAATCTCGCATCACTAAACTTCTGTAATGTCTTCTATACCTATACGGAATATTCTTTCGAGAATCTCTCCTCTCTAGTTAGTGCTAGCTTCCAATGATGTTCAAGCTGTAGCGATGTTATTGAAGAGCTGTCCTTTTATACAAACTCTTGTCATTAAAGTCGTCAAGGTATTTAATTGTACTGCGAATGTTTATATTAGTCAGGTACTTTGTATGTTTTTTTTCCATCATTTAAATTGTATTTTGTGTATTATGTTCGCATACAACAGGAAATGAAGATTCGGGAAAAAGATTTATTAGAACAGTTATGGTGCCAGTACACATTCTACAACCTCAAATGTTTTAAGATTCAGAATCTCAAATGTAGCAAGACTGAAGTCAAGCTGCTGGAATTGATACTACTGAATTCTGTGGTCTTGCAGAATGTAACTTTTAGTTGCACCAAGGATATAATGAATTCGAACGTACTCGATGTATTCAAGGAGAACTTTCATGCTCTACCTAGAGCCTCTTCAGAGGTCAGAATAATTTTCTGTGAGGACCTTGATCATCCCTAAATTTGAAGACCTTTGGAATTATTCCGCACATGATTTTTTTTAGCATATTATTTTACACTTTCATGTAGCTATATATTATGACTAGCTGTGGACCCCCGTGCTACGCACCGGGATTAGAGATTTTGCAAGAGAAATTTTCTATAAATTTTAAATTTATATAATATTAAATTTATCTGTACTAATTTTTTTATTTATATGTACATATAATAAATTATTATATTTGGTTATATTTAGTTGTATTTGATTAATTTGTGTTTTGAGTATATTTATTGGTTTGATTTTATTTTTATTGAAATATTTATGTTTATACTTTATTAGGAGAGCAGAGAAAGTAGGTAGAAATTTTTTGGGTTTAGTGAAAAATGGGGAAAAGTGTAGAAAAATACAAAGTTTAGTTATATAACCAATTAGTATAATTTTTTTTTATTTGTTTTATAGGACAAAATTTGTGAGAGCTTGATGATCATATAGAGTGCCACATAGGAAAGAGAGTGTGGGATCCATTGGGTCTAGCTATTATATAGATACTAGCGGTAGACCCGTGCTACGCACCGGGGTAGGAGATTTTTGTTTATTATTAAAAAAGTTATGTTTACATTGCAAAACAAAAGAATTAAAAGAACGTGTGGAATGCGAAAACAATGTATGGATGATATTAAATAATACAACTATTTAATTGAATTTAACCATTATATTTTAAGTAGAAAATCATTAGCTTTCATATTGAACTCCAGAGAGAGAGAGGGAACTAAACATAATGTAATGTTAGAACCATATTCCATACGCCAAATGTTTTTTTCCAAATGCCTAATGGGACTTAGGAAGATATGTGATGCATTCGTGTATACACAGTATCGGTCAAATGCCTAAAGAAAGTTTAGGAAGAGAGAGATTAACATAAAAATTATTATTGGTCAAATTCCTAAAGAAGGTAAGTTGAGAGAATGAGAGAGAGAGAGAGAGAGAGAGAGTTCTTTTAAAATTTTCTTAAAATTTACAACATTTTTTTTCCCTTGCAAGTAGCTTTCCGAAATTACTCCACCAATTTATTCTGGTGTCGTATAGGAACGTGAAGCTTGGTGCATTAGTTCTTGTGTAAAACTGCACAAAACAAACCATGCTTCAGAATTAAAAGATAGTATACTATATGACTTGATACATTTCAGTATGAGATGATAACAAAGTCCATGTGACCATGTAATTGTGTGCATCAGATCACTAACTAATATAGTGATATGTGGACAATAGAATGGTCAATGGTCAATTATTTCACACAGCTTGCAAATTTACCACATTATTTCAGAACAACAATAGTTGCGAACATTAAATGCCACAATACTTGGGACTGCACACTCTTAGTTGTTATTACATGCCTCTGCAAAACAAATGCCAAACACATATGTCACATAAGAAGTTTTTCGCTGACCATAAGATGGAGATTACTCTCACAATTAATAAAATTCTTTTATTGACAAAAAAAAAAAAGATAGGGTCAAAAGTGCATTGAGCAATGAAAGACATAATAATAAGAGGAGCAACAAATACACTTATGAATAAAAGGTGCTTTATCTTTGTGATAAAAGGATTTCTACGGTGGTTACTTCTCATTGTGAATTTGATATTTTTTTATTTTTTGTATGGAAAAGGTGAACCATGTCCAAAAGAACAAAAACATTGTAACTGTTAAGACTATTCAAGTATGAACATTGATTATATTAAATGAGTGGCTAATCTCTTTACCCTTTGACTAAATAGAATGGAAAAGCTTGTGAATACCCTTTGACTAAATAGTGGCTAATCTCTTTACCCTTTGACTTAAGAAGTGCCTTCGACTTTTCCCTTGAAGCGCCAGTCCATCAAAGAAATGCAAATATCTATGATTTCAGTCCATATATTTGCATACCTTTGATAGGAAAAGCTTGTCATATCTCTTCACTCCTTCCCATACTAATAGCAAACTCTGAAATTATATCTTTCATAGGAATTACTTTTCCTAAAAGCAAGCTTTCAATAAATGGTCCAGTTTGCTTCAGTTTGCTGGGGGCCTTAAGAAATAATATGTCGTCTTCATATGTACGTAGTTGTGTGTATTCCTTCAGCAACAGAGGTGTACTGCATATTTTCTTTGAATTGACATTCTCTTCATCTCCCACTATTAGTTGTTGTTCCTGGCCATCTCTCATGTCCATCATCCTTTGTTGCATAAGCTTAGATACAAATGCTTCAGAAACGCGTACTTACAGTAATCCTGAAGGTGTATACAGTTATTATCAGCCAAAACAACCTACAGTAATTATGAGCCAAGAAACATCCAACAAAGACAAAACCTAGAGAGTGAGATTAAAACAAACCTTGGTTGGTCTAGGTGCATATATCAGGTATACTATGATGTATATGGATTCGATGATGCACCCTATAATGTTAATAGTCAAGAGCATACATCCATCAGGCTTAAGGAAGCATAGAACAGTCACAACATGACACTGAATGGTGCTACCATTTGAATTATAGAATTATATAGACTTTGACTTTTGAATAAGATTTAGAATGGATCAAGATCCAAACAATTTTTTCCGGTAAGATTCATTACTTGTTTGAAAAGCATGAGTTAGAAGAAGGCTTTTAAGCGTCATGAGAACACCACAAAGAAAAATATAGAGGATCTTTACGATAAACACAGCCCAGACTTTCAGTTTCCAACCTAAAAGCAATTTGTAGTGAGTGGGGGGTCATTTTGTCGACCAATTCGAAAGGAAAGTCTCATGTATATTACCAATCTAACCTTTTCAAGTACACAATCTAATAAGTGGAATTTGTTTTCCAGCAGATAGGGGAGTAAGTATCACCTGCACCGAAGAGTGCTTGAATAAACAGAGTCTCCTCATCATGTGTTCTCATGAGTCCATCCTATATAGCAAGAAACTCTTTAAACAATTTTCAACAAAGCATCTGTATGTTAGTGCTTGGTACAAAACTTTAATTTGAAAAACGTGTTGACGAAAGTGGAGATCATCAAATGATTTGAGAATACAAAGCTAAGCAAAACTTTATTAGAAACAACATTTGAGATTTTTAGCATTCTTTTTACTGAAAGGAAAAGGAAAAAGGTAAAGAAATTGAAGAAAGGCGTATCAGCCCACTATGTTATCAGCCTATGACACTATAAATACTCCTTTTACTTTTTTAGTAAGGTAACTATATTAGAAATTATAGAATACTAATCTTAAGCCAATTATGATAATGGACTGCTACACCTAAGAGGCTAAGACTCATCATAGGCAGATAGCAATTTTCTTTTCCTAAGATGAATAAGCAGATCTCCTCTGTTGGTAGACAAACAAACAACTTCAGAAATCCTAATGCATCATGCTGATACATACTTCAAAATCAAAACCATGGAAATTTTCAACTTTATCAATTATGAAACTGATTAACTCCTTTAAAATCAATACATACAGACAATCCTTTTAGAGTGTTTGTGTTACCCACAAACGCAGAGCACACATTGATCTAGCAATATTATTCAAGTCTATGACACAACTGCTTCCTTACTTAAACAGATTACAGTAGTAATAAATTCTAGTGTAATTAAGGAAAAAAAAAAAGTAAAAGAAGATGAAAAGCTTCCATGGTCCCAAAGCAAGAGTATATGGAGTTAAGGAATCTAAAAGAAAATATCATTAGTTACCACACAACTTGGAGGCAATAAACCTACTTTGAGTATGAATATCAAAATCATTATTCACAAACTTACACTCAAAGAACACTTTAATGATGTAGCAGGCAATCTAGTTAATAATTATCTTTGTAGATATTGAACCTAAAGTTGTTCAGGAGTTCTATGTAAGAAAAAATTATACATCTTTCCTCCATTTGCTTCTGAGAATAGAATAAAGCCGAATCATTGATACAGAAAGAGTTGGTAAATTACCGTTTCATAACCCGGGATGCCTATTGAAGTAGGATCGTCCCATATAAGCAGCAGCTAGTGAAGCGTGTCATGTGACTCTTTATGATCGATTGAACAACTATAAAATTTCAAAAGAATTGAGAGGCTGGAATTTAAGCATATAGTGAATGATAGTCACTACTAAAGTTCTAATAAACAACTATGATACATTTAAAAAAAAAAAAAAAAGACTACGGTGATTTCAGGAAGAGGTACCTTACAGAATACAATAGTCTCAAATTTTGAGTGATAATACAACTACAATGATAATCGTTTCTCAATACTTTGGAATTTTGATTCACAATTAGGTTACATATTAGGATTTTTATTCAAAATTATGATAAATTAACAACTAATATAGTAATATGAAGATGCACAAAAATAAATATAATCAGGGGATCCCTATAATCAGTATAACTGAACAACAAATCCACAAATTACATTCAACAAAAAAATATAGAAAAGAAGATTACCTCAATTAATAGATACTGTAGGGAATTATATTTGATTTGTGCAAGAGTGATTCAGAATTAGAATAAAAGAGATTAACAGATGATAGAACATCTTTGAGAGACTGGAGGATTCGAAGAGAGGAGAGACGATAAATAATTAGATTTTGATTTCAGTTTGAAATTGAAAAAGTACGTGGAAGAGTTTGTAATTAGTTGCAAGAGTTCACGACTCCACGTTCAGTTCAAACAGGAAGAGTGGGATTAGTGGTAAGAGTTTACAGCTATGTATGCACGTACATTCTAACCAATTAAAAAAATTTAGGAGTGTTTTTTTATTTTTTTTATTAAGCAGAATTAAAATGCTACAAAAATGGAGAGAGCTTTCTCTTCAGATAGACACCCACGTAGGAGAGAGAAAGTGAGACCTCGTGGGTCTAGCTATTATATAGATATATAGACTAGTTGTGGACCCGTGTTACACACCGGGATTGGAGATTTTGAGAGAGAAATTTTCTATAAATTTTAAATTTATATAATATTAAATTTATTTGTACTAATAAATTATTATGTTTGATTATATTTGATTAATTTGTGTGTTTGAGTGTATTTGTTGTTTTGATTTTAATTTTATTGAAATGTTTGTGTTTGTACTTTATTAGGAGAGTAGAGAAAGTGGGTAGAGATTTTTTTGGGTTTAGTGGGAAATGGGGAAAAGTGTAGAGAAATACAAAATTTAGTTATAGAATCAATTAGTATAATTTTTTTCTTCTTTTTAATTTGTTTATAGGAGAAAATTTGTGAGAGCTTGGTGATCGTATAGAGTGCCACATAGGAGAGAGAGTGTGGGACCCATTGGGTCTAGCTATTATACAGATATATAGATTATGACAAAACTCTTTTTAAACTGATGAAATAATTGGTGTAAACCCCCTACTTTTGTAGCCACTTCACACTTAACCCCCCTAACCTTTTTTTTATTTGGAATAACCCCCCGAACCGCCGGTCCAAACCAGTAGAGTTTTTTAATGGCAAAACTACCCCTTAAGGTCTGGGAGGTTTACACAAAATAAAAAAAAAATGGGGGGTTAAGTTTGGTAACAAAAATATACCTCAAAATATTTTTTAAATCCCAAAAATACCCTTATAATAGATCTGTTGGAACTCATTTTCCTGTAAATAACAGCTATAAAAACAACAAAGTACATCTTCAATTCACCTTCAATTCAACTATCAAACAAACTTTCAAGCATGGGGGACAAGGTAAAAACTTACCTTAGTGTTTTTTTTTTCTTCTTCTTCTCCTTTTTTTTTCTTTTAAACAACATAAACCCTAACTTCCTTTTGATATCAATGTTCAAAATTTGAGTGAAATCATTAACTCTCACCAAGAAAATTGTTTTCTTTCTCCAAATATTAAGTGAAATCGTTCTTCCTCCTTCAAAAATTGGATGAAACACTTCTTTCTTCTTTAAAATAGGGTTGCCTAACCTTGGATCAAACTTGAAATCGTTCAGATTCATTTTCCATAACTGATGTGTTAGGATTTTAGATTCAACACCCAAACAATTAAACTCAAGGCACCTAATTGAAGTAGCAATTTCTGGTTCTTAATTGGCATACACTTACCATATATCTATGCATGTCCAACAATTATTCTTAGCTTAACTCCAGATCATCATTGCATGATAATCGCCATCTGACCAAAGAGGAATTCAAATTGTCATCCTCTAAGCTTTTTAATTTCAAGAGTCCAATTTCAGTTGGTAGGCAATAACGTCAAAATCGTCCTTATGGTGATAAGCTTAACAATAATTTTACCTTTTCAATAGTCTGGAAGCAAAGCAGCAGGAAAGCAAATATTTGGATCGGAGTCTGTTGCTGTTGTGATAAAGCAGGAAAAATGATGTAGATGATCCTACTATCATTACCTTCACAACAAAAACAATACAATTTTCAAGAAAAAATTACGAATTATGGCATACACAAACCTGTAACGTTTTCATTTCAGCAGTGATCTTATGAACCTAAAATTTATATCCGGACAGTATAATTTTCTCATAGGACCTTAATGATCCTAGAATGCGAAGAACTTTAGTGGTACATTATTATTTTAGGTTGATATTACACACTTACATTGGATACTCATTGGTTGATATTAACCTCTCAAGGGACATGTAAAATGTTGCAACTTGCAAAGCTTCCACCTTGATTCCCCCACCACTGTTGAAGAATGAAGATTGTTACACCCAAACCTCCAATGGTAATTCCTTCAAGATTGCCTTCTTCATTTCTTAAAACTGCACCCCAGCCTTCCAATCCGGGATTACTCTTTGATGCTCCATCTGAGTTTACTTTTATCCATCCCTGGGGTAGGAGACCCCAATAGCACTCAATAATACCCGGTGGTGCTTTGAACCTTGTTGGCAGTTGGAGCTTCCAAATGATCTGCAAATCATGCATGTTGTTGTCCATGTGTTTCTTGGATAGATTGTAGGCCCTGCTAGCTGCTTTCCTTACAATGTCAACCATGATATTAAGATTAACTGGAAGTTCTTCATAGAGTCTTTTGTTTCGAGCTCACCACATTTGCACCATTGCACTTATGACACATGCTTGCCATAGTTGTTTAATCAGTGGACTGTGCTTCTTCCTTATTATCGTAGCCGCCAGGCCTACAAGGTTGACACAATTCGTAGGCTTCAATGGAGCTTGTGTGATTCAAGCTCATGTGTAGTAATGGGCCGACATGGATATGAGGCCCAATGTGGAATATATAAGGGTTTTCTCTACAAAAAAAAAAAAAACCCTAAGGATTCAATATCTCTCTAGCATCCTTCTACCATTAGAGAGATTGTTTATCTGTGTGATAATCCTTCATCATCATCCCAAGTCATCATCAACAAGGATCGCTTCTTAGAGTGAGTCTAAGAAGGTGTTGCTTCTTAGAGTGTGTCTAAGAAGGTCTTGCAGTGATTGCAGAGATAGAAGACTACGCGGGGCACTTCTACAAGTATTAGCTACTTGATTGGGTTAATCTGAGATTATATTAGCGAGTGTATCTTTCTATTTCATATAGTGGATTTGTTATCGTCGTGAGGACGATCGTGGATGTTTTCCAGTGATTGGGTTTTACCACGTTAAACAACTGTATGTCATTATTGCTTTCATAGTTAGTTTATTTCTGCTAGTAGTTCATTAGACTATTGCACTATTTGGGGTTTACAAGTGGTATCAGTCGCAGGGTGTTTTGTTCAAGAGTTTAAATACTCAAGAGTAGATTCGTTAAGTGCAAACATGTCTATTGATAATGTTTCTGCTCATGATGATGATAAATTGGATTTTGTTAGCAATAATGATTTCACTCTTCTTTTTAGGCTTGCTACTAAAGATTGTGAAAGTCTAAAGAAAGCTAATATTGCTTTGGAGGCACAATTAGATAAACTTAATTCTACTTTGTCTAATATCTCTGATAAAAGTTGTTTTTACAGATAATGGTGTTTTGCAGACTCACGTTGATTATCTTGCACAACGAATCAAATCTTGTGCAAAAGAATATATGCTTCAATGGGAAGTTTATGAATCCAAAATCAAACACTTGGAAAAGATTAATCTCGCTTTGTAGGATAAAACTCAGATTTTGGGAAAACAAGTTCTTTGTGATGTAGTTGACACAAATACTTGTTCTGAAGTATTTGAAAAAGAAAATTTGGAATTATTGTGTCAAATTGCGACCTTAGAAAAGGTCCATCAAGAAGATGAGGAAAAATACAATTCTCTTTTAATTGAGTTTGAGGCAAATAAGAAGGATTTGACTTTTTCTTTAATTTTGCAGGGTTCTCTCAAGGATAGTACTATAGTTACTTCTATCTTGGCCCCACTTTTGCCAACTCCACCTGTTGAGAATAGACTAAAAACTCATACTTCTAATCAAAGTCAAAGTCCACCAATTAAGAAGTCAAAGTCTAATGCTTCTAGTAAGATTGATTTTCGTGGTAAGTCCAGTTCTAATGCCAATTCGTTTGGTTTCAGGAATGGAGGTAAATGTCACAAGCATAGGAGTGACAAACATGTTCCTCACACTATTAGCTCAAATTCTTCTCCGACTTATTTAAGAAAGTCCAATGATTTTCATTGTTTTTATTGTGGTGGAGATGTCCACTTGGCTAGTTTTTGTTGGAATTATAATCAACATGTGAAACGTTATTCTTGTGTTCCTTATAATTATAATCAAATTCTTGTGATTTTTCTATACCTTGGATTTCTAATGCTTCTTATCCTAGATTTCAAAAAAACAAGTAGTCCACCAGAAAGAAGACAAAGAAAAATGTGGGGTTAGTGAATGACAATTCTAGTGTAAAGATTGTCAAAGAGAAGTCTCATCTCTTTTCTACTCAAAACATGGGTAAGCCTAATATCAAGCAATTATGGGTAAGAAAAGATGAGTTACAGGTTGTTTTAGATTTGAGAAGGTCTAATGGCATTCCGTCTTCGGGATGATTGTTGTGTATTTTTAGCTATGTGTTATATTCCTTGCTATATCTTTTCTCACATAGGCTATTTATGTTTGTGTTTTTGTTATTCTTGTCTACCTCTTATTCTTGTGTTGAGCTTTTCATCTCTCATTGCTATGTGGTCCTCTTCTGGTGTTTCACCCTCCTCCAAGTCCTTTATTTTTTATTTTTTTTATTGTCCGTGCTTTGTGCGCATTTATCCTGTGTGGTTTTTGCTTAGTTCTGATTGTCGCTTTGTATTTAATTTTTAATGTCGTCTTATGTTTTTCTCTTTCATTTTTCGTTGTTTAGAAAAGTGTTTTGAAAAAACTCTAAAAAGTGTCATGTTTGCGGTCAAGTTTTTCTATATGTATAAGGATTGGCTCTTCTATTGCCTTTTTGCATGATAGCATATCTCCCTTCTTGTCGTTTATCTATCTTACTGTTGGTTTCTTGGTATAATGCGTTGGATATCATTGAGTAGTTCACCATGCTTATTTGATATGTATCATGATCCTTCATTTTGCTAGAATGCACTTTGCGCGCAATACTTGCTTGTTAGTCTTTATGGGCACCATTCTTGCATTTTGGTCTTATGAGTCCCTCGTGTCCTCTCTTGAGTTGATTGGATAGTTAGACTATGCCCCTAAATGTTCTTAGTGATTTCTTTTTCGGTAGTTGTCAATGACTCACTATATCCCCATCCTTATGCTTGTCTTGTGAGCATATGCATTTAGTTGAACGCCCGTTAGGGTTGTGAGGGTCATGCTCTGACGGTTGCACTCAAGAGATGTTAGTTCTTGTGTTGCACGTTACCATGATGTTCTTCTACTAGGTGTGGGAGTTATGTCAAAAGATGTAGGCTACACCCTACCTCATGTTGTTGAAAAGATGGAGGTAAATATCCCTCTCACGTGAGAATGACAAAAAGATGTAGGTAAAGATCCCTACCACATGTGGCAAAATTAAGTGTTGATGCATATGTCTCCTTAAATATGAAGTTGTGTTCCTTTTTACCGAGCTCTTTTGGTAGTACATTTATTATGAAGGAGTTGGATGGTTTTTGTTTCGTCCTTAAATATATTCTAAAGCTTGGGCATTGTCTTTTTTTTTTTTTTTTTTCTCTCAATCATCTTGTAGGGTTGATGTGTGGTTCTTGCTTGTCCAATTTAGCTTTGCATGTGGTGCACACATTTCTACTTGTTTTGTATTATTTCCACACACCAAAATTTGAGTTATGATACATGTCAAATGCATTAATGTTCCAGTCTATTGGTTCGAATGCATTATTCCATGCTTTTGACAATCTTTGTGATGTCTACAGGTCGGTTCTTGATGTGTCTTTCATTCATGGATGTGTATGTGAGGGTTCTTCTTTTTTCATATAGTCCTTCTTGCCTTCTTCTTTGTCCAGAAAATTAGTTTTTCTCTTTAAAAATCTTTTTTTCCGAAAATTGGTTCAGACAGTTTTCTTGCGGTTCGGATAGTTTTTTGTGTTTTCTTGGTCGGTTCGGTTTTTCCATAGTTGGACCGGGCGGTTCGGTCTAAAGTTCAGCGGTTTTAAGTCCGGATCCGGACGTGTGGATAAAAAGAGCTCTCTGCTCTTCAACTAAGTGCGGACGTCTGTCTGTCAAGGTGCGGACGTCTCAGTTTTCCGAATTTTTTGAATTTTCTCGATTTTCTGTCAGAACTTTGCAGGCTTCTACAGAACATCATACTAATCTATATTTCGAGTTTTATGGCTTGTTGGAAAGCTTGGAGCGTCCTCTTTGGAACTCAATTGACGGTTTGCATATTGGACTACTGAATGGTGAGATATAATCGTTTTTCTAAAGGGTAACGAATCTGATTTCCTATTGGACAGTCTGTAGCGGAACAGCCATAACTTTCTCCTGGATGATTTGAATGCCGAGCCGTCTTCTGTGTTGGAAATAAGACTTACTCATCTTTCCATTGGTGTTTGGAAAGTCTTTATACTCCCAGTATTCTAGCGGGAAATGATCTCGGAAATTGGACTGTTGCTTTGTGGTTTGGGTATATCATAAGTGTTTTGTCTCCCTAGTTGGCTTGATGATGTCTTTGCCTCTAGTAACTGGATCTCTCTTCTTTCTCCTTGGTTCTGGTTATTCTTATAAACTGTGGTTATTCCTTCCATTTGATTTTATATGTCGATTTTCTAACTCTTGTGTTCTTACATTCACATATTGACGAGGGGTTTCTATATGTGCTTGACATTTGGATGAGAGTAATAGTTGTTGATTGTTCATTCGTCTTGTGTTTTTCTTGTTTACAAGGATTAACTATTGATGCTCGTAGGTTGTCTGTTTGGTAGCCACGGCAGAACATTTTGATCTCCTTGGTCTGTTTGGTGATACTGAATGTTTGTTTGGCCTTCTGTCTTTTGGCAAGCTAATTTAAGCATGTCCCATTGTTTTTCGGTGCCCTTTGTCAATGGTGTATAGCACGTATTCAGTGATTCAGTATTTTGGTGGTAAATTGGCTCCCAAGTTGGACTGTTGTTGTGTGTTTTGGTCACATCGACGACTCTTGCTCTTTCTCAAGGGTCTATCCTACTTGTTGGTGTAGCTAATGACTTCTTTGTCTCTCAAAACAAGACCTCTGCTTTTGCTATTTCGCAATTCTTGTGATGAGATGTGTTCGGGTGATGGTGCTTACCTAGATAAGGAATTTTTCTTTGTGATTGGTTATTACTTCACTTGTTTGGTATATGTTACCATCATTTTGTGTTTCTACTAAGCCACGTGCTTCTGGGTTGTATTTCATGTCTTTCATTAATTGTGTTTGAGATATCCTTGTATTCTCTTTGGTTATAAGTATCTCTAACAACTCTTTGTGTTTGAATGAGTTTTGACTTGTTTCATGAACATACATGGATTGTTGTTTCTTGCTACAAGCTATAGGTTTCTCTTTCATTTTCAATAGGGACATTTGAATGAGAGGTTGTCAGGTTCTTTGTTTCCTAGACCCGAAGGTGATTCGTTCATGTGTTGGTGAACTTCTTCTTTCCAATTCATGGATGATGGTAGCGGTGTATGTTGCTGACAGAGCATACTTTTAGGTTTTTCTATGCCTTCCGAAATATGTTCCTTTTTTGGTAGTAGACATTCCTGATCATTGAGTAGTTTGAGCGAAGTTTACTTTATGGGAAGTCATTTACTAGACTCATGGTTCTTTTAATATTACATTCATGCCTTATATATGATTTTGCATGTCTTGTAATTGTTTCTCCATGTTTTCCTGTTTCTCAGGGACATGGCTCGTTAGAGTCGTGATTAGATTTTCTTCTTCTTTACATGCCTAATCATGTTGATACTCATAATTCTCTTCTTTTATTGTGAGTTTGTGTGCACTCTATGTGAGTGGTTGATTTCTTTTGGTCTTGGCTTATATTTATGATTTATTTCTTGTCTATCATGTGTTTGGATAAGTGATTCTTCTAAGTGATTGGCTTTTTAGTCCTATTACTTATCTTGTTTTGCATTTGTTGCAGTTATTTTCTGTCTTTACTAAGTTATTGGCTTATATTTGGGATAACTCTCTTCTTCTCTTGATTATGATTCCCTAATATATCCTTGTGGTTGGATGAGTTTTTTGTTTTGTTTCAGGAACATGTATGGGATGGATTTTTTTCGGGTTTCATCATGAAAAGACTCATTGATTGTTTAGCCATGAGGGCTATTGTATGCTTATCAACTTTGTGGTTGTTCAAGAATCTTCTCTATCTCATTTTTTATTTTTTCTTATTATTCCCCTATGTCTAATTCTTCTATATGAAGGTTTTGTCTTGTAGGGACATCGTACGTTTTGGTTCATGCTTGGTTTGGCTTTGGTGCTTACTTTGTGTTGCACATAAAGATGAGTGATTTCTAGTTTATGTTATGTTTTAGGCGTTTTGATCATTTTTATGATCATGTTTATGTTATGCCTATATTTTACTCTTCTCTGTTCTGATTAGGTTCTTGAGATTGGTTATGCTTACTCTTGGTGTTAGCAGAGTGTGATCATCATTGATGAAAGTGTTTTGTGAAGGATATATGGTTATCTTTAGATTTCCTTGATTCCTCCAGGTTATTGCTTACATGGGTTGTAAGTATGTTGTGTGCTATTGTTTCTTCTTCAGTTGTTTCTTTCTATTGTTTGATTAGTTAGTACTTTGATTATTTTTCCTGTGTAGTAGAATTTCGGATAAATTTCATTAGTTAGTAGTTTTCTTAACTCAATCAATTCTCTATGTGGTTACGAAGGTTTTCCTTTGTATATTTATCTTCGTCTAGGGTGTCTTTTAATTTAATGATAATCTCTCATGCTTTTCTTCATAGTATTGCTGATGATTATTGTTATTTTTTCTTTTACTTTGTGTCATCTCTTGTGCTCTCTATCTTTATACTCCCGTATTGTATCCTACCATTTGTCCATTTGTGACAAAAAGGGGGAGATGTATATTGACTCTAATCTATTCTTTTTTCTCCAAGTGTGTCCTGTTTGTTTGTGTATGTTTCAGGTATGCACCAATTAAGGGGGAGAAAAAACCCGGCTTCTACAAGTCATTGATTGAGGGGGAGTGTTGCTTGAAGATTATGAAGCTTCTGTGTGATCTTCATAAGGTCTAGGTGAGAGTGTTTTTGTTTGAGTCTGTAAAGGCGTTATGACCTTATTTTTATTACTTGGGTTTGCGATGCTCATGTAGTGAGAAATTAGAGTCTTAGGTCTTTTGTCACAAAATGTGTCAAGGGGGAGATTCTAGCCGCCAGGTCACCAAAGAGTCTTACTACTCCCCACACCATTACAACCATATGAACAAAACCAAGTCACCAACACAAACTCCATTCCTTTAAAAAAAACATTAATGCAGTACTTGGATGGGCGTGGGTGCTAAGCCAATTGCGTGGTCTTGCAAAGTTCTGGTCAAAACAATGTCTTCGTTAATGCCTTTTTCCTTTTCTTCCGTTGAAACTCTTCTTCAGTAGGCTTCACTCGCTGCTCTGTTTCTAGCTTTCTGCTCTGTTTTTCAATTTTATGAAAGTTTCAGATCTTTAGGATATTTTAGAAATTGCAAATTTTCAGTTTTAATTTAGAATGTGGAAATTAGGGTTTGCTTGCATGAATGCCATATGAGGTTTTGGAGAAGACTAGTAACTAGCTAGGTCAACTTCTGCACCTTGAAGCAGCGTAGAAGGGTGGGAGCAGAAAATCTCAAGCTTCTTTATATTGTGAGTGAAGTGTATGTGTGTCTGTATCCAATAGTGTACTGTAAAACATTCGGATACGGGGACACATGGAGTGTAATTTACTTGTAACTCATGATTTGGCCAGGGACTCAGGGAAGATGATAACTGTCCTTCACAATCATCTCCTTTTGTTTTCATTAAATTACTGTTTTGGGATATAATATGATCATTGGCTCTTATTCTGAACAAATATAAGTTACCATGTTTATAGTCTTATTCTGAACAACCTTTTTCGCTCTGTTAAAATAATATGTGGTTCATAATAGGTAAAAGCTCAATTCATATTTGTCGAATAACTGCTGATAAGGTGATTATCACAGATAGGATATAGTTGATGTAATATTATCGGCGGAAGCAAACAATAATAAGAACACCAATTGAAAAAATGGTTTGAACACCCAAAAACTAGGGTTCTTCACAAAAACGAATTTAATGTCTCAAGACATAAACAAATCTTCAATCTAAACTACTTAATAGGGTTTGCAATCCCCTATTTATAATAACCTAAACCTAATCCTAACTATATTAGAAAGCTAAGTAAATAGAAACTACTACTAGGGATGTTCTAATCCATATAGGAATCTGCAGGAACTATGAGGCATGTGCCTTGCAGATGCTATCTTTATGCATATGCATCAAATCCCCCCAACTTGAAAAAAACTCGTCCTCGAGTTTGTGTACTAACATCCTCCAACGTTCAAAACGACTTTTGTACATCAACCTCAACCTTACTTTGGTGCAGAAAATCCGGCCATGGATCTTTTCCAGATAGTTGCTCGCAGAAAGAATGATGGACATTAAAGTCATAGGTGGATCATTAGGACAACCCAATTGATTGAAACAATATAGCCGCATGTCAAGAAATAAGAATTGAAGGTGTTTGTCCTTCTATGGAGAAAATCCATTCTCATCTTGGAATAGATAAGGATCAACATAACCACCAAACAAATTACCAATTACTTTTATGGGACGGAATTTGTGGGGATGATAAAAATCATCAATTTGTCGGTCGGAATCAATGGAATTCATCGATTCATGGGAGTGATGAGCGAAATTCCGAGAACGTTCATCCTCTTTACCATTGTCCTGGACAAGAACCAGGTTTCCTTGCTTGGGCAACAAATAGAACTTCTTATTTATCTCCCTTGCAGATTTTTCAATCAAATCTTCTACTTGATCCACACATGCAACTTCTAACTCAAGAAACACAAAACTAGATGTATCATCACTATCATCACCAAAAACAAAAAAGAAATCAACAAGATTGTAACTTTTTAAACCACAAATTCGAGTACGAGTGACGTATTTTTCTTCTTCAAACATGTTGAGTAAGAAATTAATCTCCGCTTCTTTGTCAAGTCGTTTCTCTTCTTCAACAAATTCTTCCTTAAAAGACGCAAATTGACTTTTTAATTTAGTAAAGCAATTTAAAAGTTCCTTCAAACCTTTTTGTATGTTTGGTGACGTCATGGAGGCATCATCCGGATAATGAGGCTGCTGCAGCAGTAAAATCTGCTGGTTGTCGCTATTAGAAACTTGTGATGGGTGAACAACTGAGGTGGATGTGTAAAGGTTTGACGGTGCAAGGGCTGCAATCAAACTCTTGTTAGAGTGGGCATCACCAAACTCAAATTCTGCACTAGTTTCTCATCAGAATATTCAACACACAAAGAATCATTATCATCTGAATAATAATCTTTATAATAACTTTCTCCGTCAGAAAACTCATCTTCTTCATAATCAATCATGGACTCATCGCTCTTAGAATCAATTTCAGATTCAATATAGTGTGGGGATTCTCCATACGGAGTAACCTTAGAATTGCGACTACGAAGACCATCATGATCATAAGTCTTTGGACGGTTTCTATGGGAATATTTTGCACCATAAGCAACATATTGTTGCTGAAAACCACATCGAGGAGGGTGCGTGTCCTGCTTGTGGTGGGAATAATATCCATCGTCATAATAACTATGACGTCGCCTGCGTGAGGGGGAAGGGGAACGAGAGAAAGAGGGAGGTTCATACCTTCTGGAAAGAGGAAAGCGGCGGCTAGGATCAAAGTTGGGAGTTTTATATTCAGAATCGGTATAGCGTTTCGATTCTTGTAAACTCCAAAGATCCGACGGCGGCAAAAATTATCTTTGACCTCTTCTACGATAACCCATCTTCAAATCACCAACATGAACGCGGCTCTTATAAAAAAAATCAGGTTTTTATGTTCTAAACCCAGAAAAAAACAAGCTCTGATACCAATTTTGATGTAATATTATCGGCGGAAGCAAACAATAATAAGAACACCAATTAAATAAATGGTTTGAACACCCAAAAACTAGGATTCTTCACAAAAATGAATTTAATATCTCAAGACATAAACAAATCTTCAATCTAACCTACTTAATAAGGTTTGCAATCCCCTACTTATAATAACCTAAACCTAATCCTAACTACATTAGAAAGCTAAGTAAATAGAAACTACTACTAGGGATGTTCTAATCCATATAGGAATTTGCAGGAACTATGAGGCATGTGTCTTGCACAAGCTATCTTTATGCATATGGATCAATAGTTGAGGCATGTGTACTAGCTAGTGAGCAATCTGGTATTGTTCACCTAGGTATGTAGTGTTACAAATATCTTGGATGTACTAAAATCAATTATACCCATGTCTTGGCCTTAGAAAGAAATTTTGAGATGCAGAAGAAATGAATTTATACGGTAGCACAGATGTTTGTAACGTTGGGTACATTACTTAACCTCCTGTAGCGAAGCCTATCTTTGTTAAATGTTGTAATAGGGATCTGTCCCAGAATCTATGATGGTAGGGGTACTTTGATATTCTAACATAGGTAACAGGATTACCAGATACTGTCCTACCTGTCCAACGAAAAAAATATAAGCTTGGGCTATCAGGATCTTTGATCATCGGTGTTAAGGCATATGGCACTACTACATCAGATAATTTTGCATTTTCTTTCCAAGTTCTTGTAGGTGTATAATGAGCATCTACCAATTGACAATTTTTTCTTCTGGTTCCTGTACATGAAGTAGTAGGTCGACAATATGAGAATTTGAATCCATACTTGGGTGAGAGTTGGGGACTCATCGAGTGGTTGTCACGAGAAAAATCTATAAGCCATGCAGACTTCCCAAACAGGCCTTGGGTGTCTTGCCCACGCCCATATACAAACTCCTGTAAGGTCAGATTGGATCTCGACACAATATCAATGTATCCTTACTCAAGAACCCAACTAAATACGAACGGGCACCATATTATACTTGTTGGGTTTTCAATTGGTATCAGTCGTAGGGAGCTTGTTATGGAGTGTAATGGCTCTCGCGTAGATTCTATTAGTGCAATTATGATGAATAAAGCTAATTCATTTGTTTTTGCAAATCTATAATCTCATATTTTTTTTTTTTATAAATTTTATTTTGGAGATAATCGTATTTATTTTTTTTTTTTTGCAGGTTTGGGATGATTGATTTTGTGTTAAGCCTTATGTTATGATTAATGCATATATTTTTTTCACATATGGCTATTTGTTAGGGTTTTAGTATATAATTGTATGCTTTGTGTTTTATGCTGTGTTGTAAATAAATAAATAAAAATTTAAAGGTTTTGCAGGAGAAAAAAAAACGGACCCCTTTAAGTTACCATATTGCAAGATTGGCCCGGTTAGGGAACTTTGTGCAAAAAAGGCCCCAACGTTAATTACGTGTTCTTAAGACCAATGTACCCCTATTTTCTCCAACATTTTTTTTCTTGTTTTCTTTCTTCTCTCCTCATCAACCATATTTTCTCTCCTCCTCCACATAACAAAAATTGTAGATCCAAGTTTTTAGCAATAAAACTGAAGATGATAATTTATAATTGAATTATAAATTTTGATTTTACATCAAAAAAGATTATAAAGAAGAATTAGTAATTCGAATGTAAGAGGTTGATTAGAATTCAAATAATTCCTTCTACCAATTCTAAAGCTTCCATATTCGTCCTCTTCTTCATTGAATTGTTAAGAAAATTGATTTTTCTATAGATTTGAGAGGATAAATAGAGAAGAGAGAGAGATGATCGAGGTGGAACCCCATGTCTTTGTTGAACAGAGATTATGGTGGAAAAGAAGCGAACCGTTTGATTTTCGATGGTAGACTCGATTTACTGTGATTAAAAGGATAGTTGAAGCTGGATTTAGTGATGGATTTTTTTTTTAATGGATGTAAAGACTTGTTTGCATCAGTCTCAAACACATAGACAGACTTTTTTGCATCAGTCACAACAAAACATAAAATGCAAAGACTTATTTGCATACTCACAACAACAACCATATAAACCATAAAATGTAAATATTTGTTTGCATTAGTCACAACACACATAAACATTAAATGTAAAGACTTGTTTGCATACTCACAACAACAATCACATAAAACATAAAAATGTAAACAAATGTTTGCATCAGTCACAACAGACGTAAACATAAAATGCAAAGACTTGTTTGTATATTCACAACAACAACCATATAAACCATAAAATGCAAAGACCTGTTTGCATAAACCAAAAGGGTATTATCGACAGTCAAAAGATCGTTTTTACAATTTGAACATTAAATGGGTACTTTCTTATTCAACAAATGCTTAATGGAACAAAATTAATTAAAGAAACCAAAACTTCAGACATACTCCATACATAGGAGGGAAGGTTTTTTCATATTTCAAACTAGTCCCTTATTGTCTCTTTGTTTTCGTTCCACAATGCCAAGAAATGTTATTATTATTATTATTATTATTTTGGAATAAGTACAGGACATGGTTGACTGTGAAAAGCGTTGTCACAATGCTATGCATTCTTTCTCATTCGAGTCATTCTCAATGATACTTTGGAGCTTTTTGATCATGTGAGAAATGTACATAATAAGACCATCCCCATTCAACTATACCCGAGCCACTAATAACTTAGTTCCTTTCTTACTAAATGGGATTGTTAATAGATTCCGCAAGGTTACAATAATACCAACCATATAGTATATGGTATCATATCATTGTATAATAAGATTACTTGTCTTCAAGTCTCCTCAAACACACCTTAAATTTCAATTAAACAAGACATTTATAGGTCCCCCACCAGTATCTGGTAGAGATCTTGAGTAGTTCACTATAACCATGTATGTGAAGGAAGACAGTGTCGTCACATTTAAACTTAAGGGTGCATGTCTTATACTAGCTTAGGCCATGAGTATATCTTTATGTCACTCTCTGTCTAACTACCTATTGAACTTTAATAGATAATCAACTGACTAAATCTTACTATCAAAGTAATATCATGTTAGTAACCTAATCTCATGTTCTAAACACTATTATGTTGGACATGCTCGCATGTAAGGGGCATTAAATTAACCTATTTAATGTTAAGGGCTTAGGGCTCATAATTGCGGCCACCCTAGTTGTCAATTTGAATATTGTTCACGTTAAACTTTCATGCACACCCTATGTGCTATTTAATTATTTTCCTTTCTAGTACTGCAAACACATTTCTTCGCAAAATGGCGTTTCCTTTTCTGTTTTCCTTATAATTCCATCTCATATGTATTATTAGCTAACCTTAAAATCCTTATAAGGTCATATCTCCCCCCCACCCCCAACCCCATTTATTCTTTGGATATTTTAATGGACGTGTAGGGGTCAAGCCAAAACCCATTTTCCTTTCCGAAGGGAAAAACAAAATCTTTATACAGTAAGGTTTTTCAATTTAATTAAATTCATATTGTCTGCCAGTTTTTTTTTTTTAGTTTCGCTAAAACGCCAAGAGCTATATAGATCGAATCATCTATATCTCAAAGAACATTCTAACATATTCTTATTGTAAGAATTTGGTATGAATTTTGAATACGTACCTTCTAAAAAAGATTATGTATAGTTGATGTGTATATGAGTTGGATTATTCTATTTGGTAAGTGGGGGTCAGAAAATATGCTTCCAAATTAATTATGATTCCAAATTAATAAACTTAATATTAATGAGAATGTAATTAATTATGATTCCAAATTAATAGATTCTTTTTATGGTTGAATTAGTTGATATTATTAAATCTTTCCATTAAAACATTAATATTTTCACTAAAATCAACAGTTCTTCGGAAAGTGTTAGCTATTTATCTTTCACAAACTGCTTATAAATACTCTCATGATCTTGAGACAGACCACTCAACTCATTTTTTCCCGTTTGTGTTCTTGTCAAGAGCCTTTGCTAGATTTTATTTTTTGTTATTTGTATTTTTACTTCTCTTGTTCGCTCTTAGCTAGGCTTTTTCTTCTTCTTTGCCAGAGTTGACGCTTCTATTATTCTCTCTCTCTCTTAATTTAATTTAATTTTATGAAAATTGTTGCAGTTTTTTAAGATCAGATCGATTTAGATCTAGAAGGAGAACGATAAGAAAAAAATTCAAATCAAGCTAGAACGGGCATAACTGCATTACATCAAGAGTTGAGCTTGTTAGAAATCTATGAACTTTTCTATTTTCTTTTGTTTAATATGGTAAAGAAAATTACCGATCTATAAGTCTATTATCTATAATGGATTGTTGTTCTTGTATGTATATTGTAGCTTTTATTTAATTTTTGTTGATATGTTTGACTATGAATTTTGATTTGTGTCAGTTATTGAATTAAAGTGTATGTAGAACTCGAATCACAACATAATTGTTATGGTAAACAATAAACTTAAACTTTTTCAATTGAACTTTTCTTGCTTTGGATATGGATGTTTGGGGTTTAAGGTTTAGGTGATTTAGAATAAAAAAGGGCTCACTTTTGACTAATAGGAGTAGGCTTAAGTGTGAAATCTAGAATTCCGATTATTATTCTTCCAATCACAAATGATCTCTAAATAATGGATGGTGGTTTAGAAGCTTGCATTTAATTCCTATAATTTTAATAAAATTTTATTTTTGAAGCAATTGTTGTATGCTCAACCAGGATAGGCATCTAAATTAATTCCTTTAGAATTTGGATGTTAAGAGCTAAGAAATTAAATCTCCTTCGTTTGTATAACCTATTGATAAATTTATAGCTAGACTGAAGTATATTACCTGACTCAATTTATTTTAGGCACTTTGTTTTTTCTTGTAGGTTACCTCATCATACATTGTCCCTTTATTGATTTTTTTTTTATTTAAGTTAGAGGCATTTCAATTTATAATCTTGTTCAGTTATTATTGATTTGAATTTGACATTCATCTATTATTCTCCATATAGGTGCGCCACAACGAAAGAATGAAAAATGAGTATTTTACCAAGAGATTATTAAGTAATCAACAAAAGCAATGGTAGACTTTGGAAATCTCTTTATGCAGAACAAGCCGAAAAACACATGGAAGAAAAACACATACTGAAGCAGGATTGTAGGAATGAATATGCAGAACAAGCCGAAAACAGAGGAGGTAATATGTAGATACATTAATAAAGTCACTTCACTATGTCGTTTCATAAAAAATTTCAGTTGTTATGTTTGCTTGGCGTTAAATTAAGTGTGATGGTTTGGTAGTTTTTACTCTATAATATGGTCTTGTTTTGTTTATTACTATTATTCATGCGATCTCTACTCATATGTTATTAAAGTGAAAGCTTCATTTCCAGTTTCTTATGAGTTATGTCTTTCATTTAATAGATGGAGAAGGTTGTACAATCTTTTACATCAAATTTTTAAGGTCACTGGTCTGATCCCAACGCCCTAAAAGTGAACCATTTGAGGTAATATCGTAGTTCACTTTGGCCAAATGAATTAATGTATATAAACATATAGATTTTTTTTGTGCTTCATTTTATTCTTAATATATACATATATCCCCCAGGTCATTCAACAATCATAAACTGATATGGATGCCCAAGGGAAAGGACAACATACCCTGCAAGAAGAAGACACATACATGTCCAAACAGGATATACCTCCGTTTTCCCATTCTGACAATCTCTAGAAGCTCCAGCTTATAAACATTTTCACCAAGAAGGTTGAAGAAGCTGCAATGGAATTCAGAGATAGTGTTGTTGTTATTGAACATAGGGAGCAAGAGCCATGGAAATTGAATGAGGATCGGAGATGGCGAGGTTTGGGGGGAGGGTAGATTTCCATGACAAACAAGCAGCTCATACTCGAACATAATCTGCATAAATGAATATATAACTTGCAATTAAGAGTAGCAACTCTGGAATTAGTTTGGACCAGTGGGAAGGATTGGTAAATTTCTTCTTTGGCGGCGGTCGGAATAAGAAAGACTCGAGAATTTTAGTAGACAAAGGACAACAACACAACCATCACTGTAAATTGGGTTTATGTTCCAGGACAACATAGGAAAGATCTTTAGCTGCAATTCTGCAAAGCAAACCAGGGAAACTAATAAAGAAGAAATATTTGGCAGCATAATCTGAAATGATGTCAAGTCTTGAAGTATATAGTGAATTGTCAATTACTGTATTTTAGAGATGTAAATTATGCTATGTTGACTCAATTGTGTAATTTGTGTTGTCAATCAATCTCATCAAAACACACAATTCCAAATAACAATGGGATCCTCTGGTGGATTCTAAGTACAAGCTTAAGCTTATAAACTGAAGTTAGGTAGATCACTAATAAGCTTCAGCCAACACTGCTCACTTTATATACTTTCAGTCCCTTAACCTTTGTTATTCTGGTCTAACCCATTCTCAAAATATCTATAACATTTTACTCACCTTGCTCATGCCTTCCACAACAACAATCTCTAATTCTAGATGATATTTTCCAAGTGACTGTTACCTTATTATATTTGTTTTTAGGACATCTGGTTGGTCTAAAAGATCTGCCATATCGTCACATAAATGAGGTAATAAGCACTCAAGGCAAACCTTGAGCAACCAAAATCATATACCTTATCACATTTTTCGGTTACATCCCAATATGATTAACTCTGGACCGTCAAATGAATCCACAGTTGGGTAACGATGCTATAAGCACATTCCTGCCAACAAACAAATATATCAACAGTTTGCATTTAGACTGGACTCAACGACTATCACATAACAAGTCCAGATTACTCCTGCCAATAAATATATAAACATTTTGCGCCAACCTTTTAATTCAAATACCGAACCATGGGAAGCATGGACACTCCTGCTAGTTCCCCTAAAACAACCAGTTTTGTTATAGATATTTTGAGAAGAGTTTGCGGCATTCAGTTCACATCAATAATCCAAAATTAATGTTTACAAAACCAACTTAATAGAAACTAGGATTCGAAATGTTCACAAGAAGGGGAAGAAGCATTCCATCACAAAAGAAGCCCATACTAATTTATAACAAAAGCTGATCAATTGTGAGATAAGGGGTGGTTCTAGGAAGAGAATGCAGCTTCTTGCTGAAGTCTTTTAGCCCGTCTCTTTTCATTGATGATGAAGTAATAGTGAGACGACCAAAGCTTTCTTCAACAAAATTTCAAGAAACTTGAGTTCAACTTCGTTACCCACGAGGCGCTGGAGCTCAACGGACTTGAGATGGTGAAACCCACAATTGGACGACAATTTTTCTTCGCTATCATCCGTGATCTTTATTGTGTCCAGCTAAACACAAGTATATAATGAAAATAAAAACATGTAATGATCTTCTGAACCACAAACATAGACACAATTAGAATGAAACATGCAAGATTATACTAAACTAGTAAAACCCGTGGCACTGACACGATTGCCAATTAAATGTATGCTACAATAAAAAGAATTGTACGCTAAACTTAAATTTAGATAAATAAATATGTATTGTGGATTTTGTTTGTTTAATTATAAATCCAAAAATTACCTATCAGCACTGTCTAAGTTTGCATATTACTTAAATACTCAAGGGACAAGAATCTTGACCAATCAGTACTGATTTTGCAAAGTATAGACCAATCAGTACATGACCCACATGTCCCCTCTATTTTCGGACTTCCTTGCCCCTGGACTAAAGGTCAAAACTTGTTGACTCTGATGTAACCCATTCCAATTATTTGATATAACCCATTCCGATTTTAACTTACCCATTCTACAAAAATTCATAGTATCTACTTCAACCCATATCATTAACCCCAAATTCAATTTTTCCACAATTAGTTTTCCACCTTTTATCAACTAAAAATTCTAGCTATCTAATTCTAATTTCCTCCAATCTTTCTAGGGCATAACTGCATTAGGTTTATTGGTTCTCAAAGAAGATTGTGACAGCAACTATTGTATTTCCCTTCAATTAGTTTTATTTAAATGTTTTTGGTAGTCGATCGATCACTAATTTTGTCAAAATCTTCCGCTTAATAATTCAATATGTTTTTTATTGCAGAAGCAATTCCTTTGGGAATAGGGCTATTCCCTTGTCCCAGGACCAAATATCCACTCCTGTATCGAGAGAACCGTCTGAGTATGCAAGCACATCGAAAAAAAACAAGGCGTTACTTTTAAAGCAATGGGAGAATGATCTGGTCGGTATCGGGCAGGTTTTTGTAGTGACCCAGCCTATATCACCACCGATATTGTCCCCACTTAGCCACTGCGGACATCCGACAGTGTGGGGTTTTATGGCCAGTAGCCTGCTTCCCAGGAGGTCACCCATCCTGAGACTACTCCCACCCGAGCACGCTTAACTCCGGAGTTCTTTCGAATCCTGGAGCCAAGTGAGCCCAAAAGTCCTCGGTGATAATATATGACGGATCTATACCTATATTCCAATATCAGGACATCCTCCTCCCAAGTATCGTAGGACCCACCCCCTCGGCAAAGCACTTGCCGACCCAGGGTGTTACAATCCCATCACCTTAGAGGAGAGTCGTCCTCGGCTCTGGAATATACAGCCCCAGATCTCCTTCGTTCCCTGCCCCTCGCGAGACGAGTACCCAGCGCAAACGTCACCCCTTCCTGGGCTAGGCGCATTTCCAGCATACTCTCCCACCCTCGACAGGTAAACCGTCGTCGGCTCTGATACCATTTGTAGCGACCCGACCTATATCACCACCGATATTGTCCCTACTTAGCCACTGCGGATATCCGACAGTGTGGGGTTTTATGGCCAGCAGCCTGCTTCCCAGGACCAGAGTTAAGCGTGCTCGGGTGGGAGTAATCTCAGGATGGGTGACCTCCTAGGAAGCAGGCTGCTGCCCATAAAACCCCACACTGTCGGATGTCCGCAGTGGCTAAGTGGGGACAATATCGGTGGTGATATAGTTCGGGTCGCTACAGTTTTTAAGACTACGGACCAATTTCGTCAAGCTCTTCAGAAGTATGCCATGTGCTATCATTTCGAATATAGGCTTAAGCGCAATGATATGGCCTACATAAAGGCAGTATTGAAGATGAAGCATGTCCCTGGCTTTACAGTGCCAACGCTGGCGGTGAAACTGAAGGTATCTTTATCATCTACCAATTTTTTGATGATCATGATCACACTTCAACCACTGACTTTACTTCGAAGAGGAAAGTGTCAAAGTCTCTGATTGGAGCACTTTTTCATGAAAAAATTCGCGATACTCCATCTTATACACCAACACAAATTGTCAACGACTTTAAACAAGATTGTGACATCACGTTGCCATACAAGCAAGCTTGGCGTGCGAAGGAATTTGCTAAGAAAATT
Source organism: Aquilegia kansuensis (assembly GCA_020826895.1). Taxonomy (NCBI): domain Eukaryota; kingdom Viridiplantae; phylum Streptophyta; class Magnoliopsida; order Ranunculales; family Ranunculaceae; genus Aquilegia; species Aquilegia kansuensis. Next base: position 36,317,597 of record CM037004.1, on the reverse strand, counting down.
ATACATGGCAAAGTTGACGATACGTACTGTAGGCTTTCTTGGTATTGTGACAGAATTTGGAAAAACAATCCTGGTAGTGCCGCTTTTGTTGAAATGGACGGTGAACAGAGGTCCCGTCGGCTCTTCGTTGCTTTTCATTGATCGATTACTGGGTTCAGAAGAGCTTGTCGCCGAATGCACTTTAGTGACTGCACCCATCTTAAAGCAAGGTTCAAAGGTACGTTGTTATCTGCGTGTGGCCCTGACGCAGATAACTGGTTGTTGCCAGTTGCCTTTGTTGTTGTCTCAGGGCAGACTTTTGATGACTGGGAATGGTTTCTAAGGAATTTGAAGCAAGCAATAGATTTGCATGAGGACATTGTTATTGTTTCAGATAGGCATCCAAGCATTATTTCTAAGCTTGAGCTCGTTTTCAAGAAGGAACTCCCACTGTTATACTGCTTTCACCATATTGATAGTTAAACAACTAAGTTCACCAAGAAAGAATTCCACGTTTACTGATAGTTAAACAACTAAGTTCACCATCAGCTTTAAAACGACACTATTCAACTGATTATATTAGATTATATATATAACCATTAGACATGAATTTTTAAATGTGGGCCTCTATTTTGTCTCACTAGCGAGTAACACCCCACTCTGTCATTATCGCCTACAGGTAAATGTGTTGGAGTATGTTGTTAGTCAAAAAAAAAATTACAGCCAAAGAAAAAGATCTTATCAAAAAATCAATTTGGCAAGTAGCTTATACACCCCTCAGTGTTGATTACGAGCGTTTGTTGGACGAGCTTAAGGCAATAAGTCGGGGTTCTTATGACTACCTTCTATCGGCTGAACCAGAGCATTGGGTCGTAAGTAAATTTCTTGTCAGGCGCTATAACATGCTTACATCCAACCACGCGGAGTCCAACAACAATTGGATAAAGGATGCTCGTGAAATGCCTATTCTCCACCTGGTTGATATAATACGTAAAAAGATCATGAAAAGACATTACGAAGAGTTTACAGACAAGTGGAAGACAAATGTCGGTCTTGTCATTGATGTGAAATTGAGGAAGAATCTATGGAGGGCCAGAAAGTTTTATCATTATCAATCTGCTGCCGATTCGTTCGAAGTCTTCGGCGATGATTTCCTTGGCCACACTGTGGACATGACCCGTAGGAAATGTTCCAGCTTCGTCTGGTGTCATACTGGTTTACCATGTGCGCACGCATGCCATATTATGTATACATTCAAACTAGACCCAATTTTGTTTGTTGACGATTGCTATACATTGAGAGCCCAGAACTCAATCCACATGGATCCTATCAAGCCAATGGAAACTTGGAACATCCCTGGAATCATTCCAGACCCTTTCCTTGAATCAAGTGCACACATTCTCCCACCTCACGTGCGTAGGGGTTCTGGTCGCCCCAAGAAACGAAGGATCGAGTCTCAAAAGCCATGGATTCAGGAGTTGTGATGCAGTACGTGCAGTGAACCTGGTCATAATCGTAAAACGTGCAAAGTGAGGCATGGGCCACGTCAATGATAGGTACCAGTGAGGTATGATCTCTGCAAATCCCTATGTGTTTGTCTGCTATGCACTATTGCATGTTCAAGGATTTCAAACCATTGTTGTCCGGGTTAACTCCTAGGCAATGTTTGGAAGCTTACATCAGTTAAGATCGTTCGGAAGTAACAGTAACTAATGATTTCAGAACAGTTAAAAATGAGGTTTGGCATGGACTTCTACATTTTTTTGAAGTAATGTGGGCCAAGGCCCATGATACAAGAGGTCCAAAGGATAAAGGGGTGATGGGCAAATGGTCCCAAACAGGCTTGGGCCAGGCCCAGAGTACAGAAATGCTAATGTGAAACGTCGGCCCAAAAGTGATTTGTAGACTAGAGCTTGAGTGCCAGTTTGAAACCGTCTAGGAAGTTGAAGCGCGCACTTAAACCATTTTATCATCAATAGGTTGTCTGTTTTTTCAAAGTATTGCTTAGAGCAATGCGCTTGATAGGAGAAACCATCATGGCATCTGTGAGTGAAGTGAAGAAGGAGGAAACCTCTGCAACTTCTGCTAACCAAGTGAAGGAAGAGCAGTTGGACGATGTTAGGCTTGAGATGTAGGGTGACTTCTGTGTTGCAGGGGCTACTTTGTGATGCTCATTTAGTAGAGATTCGAGAGATGATTCACAAGAAACTTGTTGATTGTTCTCCCTGCTCCATTGTGATGAGGAGGAGTGCTGCTTTTTTGACCTCTCCATTTCCTAAGGTTGAGGTCAAGGAAGAATTGCTCGTTCCAAAACCGGTGCCTTTGGAGGTTCCCATCCCCATGATTGAGGCTGTGAAGGATGAACCTGATGAAGATGAGGCTGAGTTTAGTGAATTTTTCCTGGAGGATGATCAAGCTGCAGATTAGGTTGCTGATGAACCAAATCTAATTCCAGGTAATGAGGCTGGTGATGCTGATGATGAAGCTTAGGACGAAGATGGTGAGTCCTCTAACCCAATTTATGATGGATATTAAGATCTGCAAAACAAGATTAAAAAATTTAGGGTTTATGATATTCAGATTATTGGTTAGATGACTTAGGGTAGTAGAGAATAACATCCCTTTGTTTCTATGCTTGCAGAGGAAGAAGAAGATGATGATGACGACGACGAGATGAAAAACTCTTCTTTTTCTGATTCTTCCGATTCTGGTGATCAAAAGGGTGGTGAGGATGAGGATATGATTGGTCCAAATTATGTGACAGAAGTAGATGAGCAGTATTATGGCGAGTTGGCGAGGAAATCCCTTGCAAGAGAGATGGAGGAGGAGCCCGAGGAGGAGGAGTATGAACCTACCGACTCCAATGCTGAAGAGGACTGAAGGCATCAAGAAGAAAAGTATGTTTTTTCAATTATGTTATGATGTTTAAGACTATGTTGTAGTGATGGAATGACGAATACATTCTAAAGACTATGCTATTATTAATTGTATGAAAACCTAGTTTAGTAGTTTATGATGCAAAATATGAATGTAGCAAGATATGTTAAGAGGAGTGTGAATGAAAATGCTTAAGTGTGTGTTGATGATAGATGATAGGAAATCCCTGATGAATGCAATTAGTGTAGTGAGTTTCAGTAACTTCCGTGAATTAGGCTTGTAGTCTGATGTAGGGGATATTGAGGTTATCTCCAGTGAGGAATTGTTTAACCTTTCTATCCTTGTTGATATTAGCAGTTCCATCAGCTTTGTAGGATAGGCTTGGCTTGCTAGGTAGTCAGCAACTGCATTGCCTTCCCTGAAGGTATGTTGAATCTGAATATTGAGGCCATCAGTTAAATCTCTAATTTGTCTCCACCACACTTTAAGTTGCCAAGGTATAGAAAAGTCTTTGTTGAACCACTTGTAAACCAACATAGAGTCTATGAGGATTAGGATGTTTTGGGCCCCAATGTGTATCAAGAGGGTTAATTCATCAAGAAGAGCTCTGGTTTATGCAAAGTTGTTGGAGCCTTCACCATAATAGGAGAAAAAAATTCCAATATGATGCCCTAGATATGTTCTGATTAATCTCCCTCCTAATGCAAATCCACCTTTAGCTGCTCCATCAATATTTAAGGCAAGATGTCCTTCAGGTGGTCTGGTCCAATAGACAAGGAGTGGGGGTTTGTGAGGGGGGTTCTGGTAGTGTAGACCTAACTGATGAGCCATGTTGTTGAAGTTGTCAGAAGATCTGGTCTTAAGCACCAGTATCTGATTTTAAGGACAATGGTTTTCTTCTGATAAGAGTTAGGGTTGTAACCATCCTCCATTCTTCTTTTGCACCTCTCTTTCCAGATTTCCCAAAGAATGGAAGTGGCAATAGTTGTGTGAATGAGTTCCATATATAGAGCCTGTTTTTCCTTTAGAAAGCCAAGGGGAAAGGATAGTTTGAGGGGTTCTTACCCAGGGCCAGTGAAGGTTGGAGAGAGCAAATAAATGGTCCAAACATAGGATGCAATGTCACTAAAAAAGAAAAGATGGTTGATAGATTCAAAATCAGGGTTTTGGTCACAACTACACTTAGACACAATAGGAATATGACAAGCTAAATTTTCAGAATCAACAGGTATGGCCTTGTGTAAGAGTTTCCAGATAAAAAAAAGAGACTTTGGTAGGGATGTAGGGATGTAGGGTTTCCAGATTTTTTGAACAAAGGTTTGGGGGTTGAAGAGTCTTCAAGTTAAGATAGGATTTGATGGTGAAAACCCCAGAAGGATCATGTGTCCATCTTCTAGTGTCTTCTCAAGAGTTTGTTGCCAAAAGGTTGTAGGCTTCTAAGAGATTATGTTGATTTTCTCTAGAAAGGTAGGGAAGGTCAAACTGAAGAGAAACAGCTTCAATTCTCTGAGAGTGATAGTTATCTCATGAGGGATGATGATAGGAGAGTGACAGCCAACTCCAGTCCAGTTCTAATGCCCCAGGCTTACGTTTCCTGGACCAAAGTCCAAAGTAGAGAGGTTGATGAGTTATTGGATGCATTTCCAGCTTTCGCTCCAGGTTTTGGAAGACCTAGCAACAAGCTCAATAGCTTTGAGTGATTTATTTTTAATATATTTGTTTTGTATGTAGGTAGCCCAAAGAGATTTAGTTGCTAGGATTTTCCAAGTAACTTTCATTTTGATGCCCGGCCAACATGACTGATATGAGTGGTGATTTTGTTCCAGGCTACCCATTTCCCTTTCTTTTTACCATCATTTTCCCCCATAAGAAAGTGGAAAAGGTGGATGTGTGTACCCTAGGTAAAATACCCGACATGTGTCATCGGTGGCTGTATAAGAAACTAAACCGAGAGCACCTGAACGATAGCCAGCCTGATCTAGACTGTCGGGTAGGGCCCAACCCGGTCTCAAGAAATCCACATACGCTCTGTGGATCTTGATCCGCCGGATGGTGTGGAGACCCGGTTACTGTATAAGAAGTTGAACCGTTGGCTTTCATACGTCAGCCAGACCCACCTCAATCAAGTAGGCCAGGTCTGGCCCATTGAAGTCCATCAGCGATGAAGGCTTATCCAAAGGCTTGTCATAGAAGTCCAAATGACCTGGCCAGGGAGTATGCAATGTAGATTGGGCCTCCGGTCCGAGGAGTCTAGCCCAAGTTTTTACTTTCAAACTTGGTCACATCCAAGTCCCAACTAACTGTTCTAGCCCGCTGGAAAAGATAAAGGAAGACCCAGGTTGAACCAGAGCCTATCAGAGAATGCCACGTGGCAGTCATTCTGGTCAAAGGGAATTCAAACCGAGGGATAACCTCCTGAACTACGAGTCTTTTACTAAGAAAACTCCATTAGAGCTTGGTGGAAGCAGAGACTTGATTCCGAGTTCATCACTTTGGATACGTAGGCTGCATGATCCCATCAGGTCCAGTCTCATTGTATACCCCCATGCCATCTCAGTCCGTACAAGGCTTTCATTGTAACCATTCGACTAATCAATACAAATCTCGAGTTTGTGGATCAAATTTTTGCACCCACACTCTTTTGCTGAATCTCCCATCAGTTCCAGAGCCTTGAAAAAATCTCAATCCAGTCATACCGGAGAGTCGTTGCAGCAATGGCTAGGAATAAGAGACGTCTAACTCGTTCCAACAATGGAATGAGTCAAATTACTGAAAGTCGGACTGAGAACCTTTCTCCTCTGTCTCCGGTCCTTGAAGCAACAGAGCCCGTCAATCAAGAATCAGGTCTCGGGAGTGAGGGCCATTATCATGGATCACAACATTCTGAAAGTGGACAGTCGGAGGCAGAAAACTTAGTGGTGCAAATCACTCACAATCCTGGTGATCCGAATACAGTTAGCCGGACTGTCAGGATACCAGCATCGCAAGACCCTGGACCATCCAGAGTAGCCGCTCCAAGAAGAGACCAGAGAACCACTTCCCAAGCCGCGGGAGGAGATTTTACTGAGCAACAGAAAGGGAAAGGGCTAGCGGCTGAATCCCCAACTGTAGTTATCAAGCAGCTGACAAAGGAGAATGCAGAACTGAGAATAAAGAAGAGGACCAGGGCCGAGGACAACCAAATGTTTTCTGCCCCGTTTTCAAGTCCATCTCCCCCGAAGAAGATAAGGTCACGATCAGGAAGTGACCGGAGTCTCACCTCTCATAGCCACGATTCCCGCCCTGTTTGGGCCAGGCTAGCACCAAGGAGGGATAGGAGATCTATCACTCCAGTTCAGAAACATCGTCGTGGACGTGCAAGAACACTCGGGCCACGTCATGGCCGCAGGGTAACCTGTAGCAGGTCTGTAGAGGAAGTCACTCCACCAGAAGGACTTCGCCAGAGGAGGCACCAAAGCACTACTCCCGCCCGCAACTATCGAAGGGGAAGAAGTCCCCAAAGGGTTCGCACCCATCAGAGACAGCAGGAGTCGAACATGGAACAGATGAATCAACTCAAGCTGCAAGAGATGATTGATTTAGCTGTTACCAACAAGGCTAACTGGGACGAACGAATCAGGAAGCTCACTATCTCAAGGTTGGTGGTGTCGCCTCTGGCAGAAGAGGTCAGGAACCACACAGTCCCGGCCAGCTTCAAACAGCCGTCCTTTGAACAGTTTGACGAGACAAGCGGTTGTCCGGTTCAGCATGTCATGAACTACAAGAGCACCATGGCCATCTGGGACCATGGTGACAAGTTACTCGCGAAGATGTTTGCTACTTCCCTCAAAGGCGAAGCACAGACGTGGTATCATAACATGTCGCCCGCATCCGTCCGCACATTCGTGCAACTGGCCTAGTTGTTTGAGGAAAAATACCGATTCAATGTAAAGACAAAGAAGGGAACTGAAGTCTTGTTCTCCCTGCAGATGGACCGGAGTGAGAAACTTAGGATATTCGCAAGAAGGTTCCAAACCCTACTATCAGAAGTACAAGACTCTTCTCATAGCGTCCTTATTCAAGCTTTCAAATATGCCTTGAACAACAACCATGAAGAACTGTACCGGTCACTAACGAGAAAGCCTCCATCCTTTGTTTCAGCTTTGTTCGAGAAAGCAAAAAGGTATGCTCAGGAAGAGGACGATCTAAAAGCTAGGAGAAAGAGACTGGCTAGAGGCCAAACTTTTGAAAAGCCACAAAAGGCAAAGGAAGAAAGCTCTGGCAGGGATCACAAGGAAGAAAAAACCCCTGACAGGAACAAAGACAGGAAGGGGAAGGCACCAGCTCGGTAGCCCGACTGCCGGTCAGAGAAATCTACCGGGGGCGAACGCAAAAAAAAGGAATTCACACCCTTGAGGTTCCCGATCGAAGATGTGTTCAAGAAGATCAAGAATAGAGGATTATTCAACAAACTTGCCCCTCTCCCGGCAGACCCAGAGTGAAGGTGGGATAAACCCAAGAGATGTGACCATCACAATGATTATGGTCACGAGCTGAACAACTGCAGATCATTGAAGTATGAAATGTAGCGTTTGGTCGATGCCGGCCTCATCCCTGACATGGTGCATATCGGAGCAGTCGAACAGGTAAAACCTGGAGATCGTATTGTGTATGCTGCCATGTACAGGCACCCGTTTCTTCCAAAATGGAAAGAAAGAATTGTGCGCGGGAGAAGCTCCGGTGGATAGGACATGTCCATGAAGGTTGACAACTCAACTTCAATGAAGGGACAAACATTGACTCCATTATCCCCGGGGGTTTGGCATTCACTGAAGAAGATGAAAGGGACGTGCATTACCCACACAATGAAATCCTAGAGATCACAGCATGGATTGGCATCTACCGGGTCCGGCGAGTCATGGTCGACGCCGGTAGCACCTCCAGTGTCATGTTCTCATGTGCTTATACAAAGCTATGGAGTTATCTAAGGGTCTCATCGAATCTGATGAGATTCCTATCTATGGGTTCGACGGGGAGCCAGCACAGTCCTCCGGGCGGGTTCATCTGCCAATCATGGTAGGATTTAATACCCTTGGGATTGACTTCTGCTGGTCGACTCCCCCTTCTGCTACAATGTCATCCTGGGGAGGGACTAGATTCATCAGATGAAAGCAATCATGTCCATCTTCCACCAAAGCCTCAAATTCCCTACTCCCAACAGAATTTGCAGGGTTAAAGGAGATCAGGGGATGGCTTTCAAATGCTATCTTCCTGACAGACTCTCATCAATAGCAACCAGCTCCCGGCAAGTCTATCAAGGGGAAGCCAGGCTTGAAAACCGAGGTATCACCAGCAGTCGATGAGCTAGAAGAAGTCATAGTGGGACTGGAGTCTCACAAAACTACTTACATCGCTTCCGGCCTACCTAGGGCTGAGAAGGATCTCATAATCACACTGCTCCAGCAGAATCATCATATTTTCGCATGACGTGTCAACAAAATGCCAGGAATTGACCCTTCGGTCGCCTGTCATAGACTGGACATCGATCCTCAACACAAGCCGGTCAAGATGAAACGAAGACGAATGGCGACAGATTGAAAGCTGGTGGTCAATGAATAAGTCGACCGGCTACTGTCAGTCAACTTCATCAAACCGGTCATCTACCCTACCTGGGTCTCTAACATCGTGGTTGTCCCAAAGAAGAACGGTAAGATTCGAGTTTGCATCGATTTTACTAATCTTAATAAAGCATGTCCTGTGCACCCATATCCATTCCCCAGGATCACAGACATGGTGGACGCCACCGCTGGTTACCAGAGGTTATACTTCATGGACGCCTACTCTGGATACAACCAGATTCCACTTCATGAAGAAGATCAGAAACATACTGCATTCATCACTGACCGGGTGATGCCATTTGATCTGAAGAACGCAGGGGCAACGTACCAGAAGCTGGTCAACACCATCTTCAGCGAGCTCATAGGCCGGACCATGGAAGTCTACATAAACGACATGGTGGTCAAAACCAAGGAGAAAGACCATCATTTGCAAGATCTACAGCAGACATTCGATATCCTGGCACGGTACAACATGAAGCTGAAACCAGCCAAATGCTCATTTGGTCTTTCTTGGCAAGTTTCTTGGCTTTCTAATGACCAACCGGGGCATAGAAGCCAATCCAGATCAGATCCGGGCAGTTCTGGAAATGGCCGCCCCAAAGACAGTGAAGGAATTTCAGAGGTTAACTGGGAGGCTGGCTGTTCTCAACAGGTTCATCTCCCGGTACTCAGAACGGTGCAAGCCGTTCATCAATGCAATCAAAGCTAATGCAGAATGGAATCCTACTTGTCAGCAAGCGTTCGAGGAGATCAAGGCATATCTTACTCAACCTCCGGTCCTTACAGCACCTCAAACCGGGCAACTAGTCGGTATCTACCTGGCCGCATCCGATATTGCAGTCAGTACGGTCATATTTGTGGAAGAGCCGGAGGAGAAGCCAGTATACTTCATCAGCAAAGTGTTACAGGGTGCTGAGATAAGATATTCAAAGATCACGAAAATCTCGTTAGCCCTAGTACATGCAGCCAGGAGGCTAAAGCCATATTTCCAAGGGAGGGCAGTCAAAGTTTACACCGAGTATCCGCTAAAAAAAACACTTGGGAAACAGGAAGAATCTAATCGGTTGATTGAGTGGTCCAGCTATCTGAGTGCGTACCACATCAGGTATGAACCCGGAACCGCAGAAAAAGGGCACGCAGTAGCCTCCTTGATGGCAGATTTTCCCATCGAGGACTTTCCGGTCAATCCAGAGTTAGAAGAAGATACATTGGGGGCGAATGATACCCCCCGGACGCAGGAGTCTCCAGCTAAAGAAGACAATGAAACATGGACAATCTACACTGACAAGTCTAGTAATTGTACAAGATCCGGCATTGATTGTCTCCAGATTAGCCCAGATGGACAGAAAACAGAAAAGTCTGACAAAAACGTCTGTCAGATTGGTCTCCAACAACGAGGCTGAATACAAAGCTTTGATCTATGGTGTTAAGACAACGCTCCAACTGGGGGCGCGAAAAGTCATGATCAGCACTACAGAGCCCCGACAACTGTCAATCAGATATCAGAAGGAGCCGAGTATTGGGCCCAGATATCCAAACATACCCTTACCAGAGATCTACCTTCTGGAATGCATGCATTGGAAGGAAATCCTCATGGTCACAACTAGAGGACAGAAAAGGAAGAGAGATGAAGAAGCTTCTCAGCCCGACACCGGGCCTAGCACACAGAGCGAGCCAAATCCTTCTTCTCATGGTCAAACACAGGACCCACCAGAATCACAACTTGAAGACAGGAATCCTTGCCTCACCAGAGGTCGGCTGGAAGCAATGCCACCTTCGACGGAACCGAACGAACCGGACCCGTAAGAACCACCATTCTCGCATGTTCACATCGATCTGGAGCTCCCACTGGATGAACCAATCGAAGACATTCCAAACAACCAGAATTCGGAAGTAGACAGAATCGACGCCGAACTACAGTCCAACAACGGCCACGACTGGAGGAGGCCATACATCAACTTCCTCATCCACCATCTACTCCCCGAAGAACTGAAGCTATCAGCCAAGGTTAGGAGAGATGCGTGAAAGTTCACCGTTATCTTACACCGGGAGGCACACATGCTATACATGAAGAGCCATGGCTCCGGGGTCTTGTTCAGGTGTCTCACTCAAGGCCTGGTCATACTAAAGAAAATCCACGCTGGGATCTGCGGCAACCATTCTGGGAGTAGGAATCTAGCACAGAAGGCAATGATCGAAGGATACTGGTGGCCGCACATGATCATAGAAGCCAAGAAGTTCACCCAGACATGCATCTCTTGTCAGAAGCATGCCCCGGTCGGTCATGCCCCGGCAAATGAATGAGAGCATGGCCTTTCGCCAAGTGGGGATTAGACATTGTGGGACCGCTCCCTAAAACTCCACACTCAGGCAAGTTCAAACTTGTCGCTACAGATTATTTCACCAAATGGGTTGAAGCCGTAGCATTGGTACAGGTATGCGCCTCTGATGTCAGAAGATTTCTATGGAAAGATATAATCTGCAAGTTTGGAATTCCCCAAGAGCTGGTTTCAGATAATGGAAAATAGTTCGACTGCAAAAATATCTGGTTGTTCTGCAAGTCTTTGGGGATCAAACACAGCTTCTCAGCCCCATACTATCCCCAGGGAAATGGGCAAGCAAAACATCCAACCGGGTCATCTTGGAAACACTAAAGAAGTGATTAGATAAAGCAAAAAGCAACTTGGTAATGCAACTCCCGGGTGTCTTATGGGCATACCGGACCACTCCCAGAACGTCCACCGGTATGACACCCTTTCAACTTACCATTGGAGCAGAAGCGGTAATGCCAATAGAGCTGCTGCCTCCAACAACTCGCACTGACGCAGTCCTTGCCGGGGAAAATTAAGGAATCCTAGCAACAAGCCCTGCAACACCTCCTCCGGTACCAGGAAACCATAAAAAATGATACGATAAACAAGTCGTAGGTAGAAAGTTCAATCCAGGCGACTAGGTCATGAGGAAAGTCAAGATCATGACTGAAGATACAACAACCGACAAGCTTGGACAAAACTGGGAAGGACCCTACATCATACACTGACATGCTGTAAAGGGCTAATACTTCCTCAGAACTCTGATCAGCGACCTCTTTTCCAGACCATGAAACGCTTTCCACCGCAAGAAATTCTACAAGTAATGTACTCCATTTGATAATTTCAATAAAGATTCTTTTCCGCAAGAATTTGAGTACTTTGTATTGTTTACTGTTGAAAATCCTAGTGCAAGATCATGTCTCCACTAAGGTCCAGGATGCCCGAAACTAGTTTTCCATCCTATCTAAGTCCTAAATGCAGAGTTATTCTCCTTTTAGGCCCAAGGCGCCTGGACCTAGGTTCTGGTCTTGGAAACCAAGGATGACCGGGATCAAAAACCCCATCCAACCCAGGATGCCCGGACTTAGTTTCCGATCTTGTCTAAGTCGTAAATGCAAAGTTATGCTCCTTTTAGGCCCAAGGCGCCTAGACCTAGCTTCCGGTCTTGGAAACCAAGGATGACAGGGATCATAAACCCCATCCAACCCAGGATGCCCGAACCTAGTTTCTAGTCATGTTTAAGTCCTAAATGCAGAGTTATGGTCCTTTTACGCCCGAGGTGCCCGGACCTAGCTTCTGGTCTTGGAAATCAAGGATGACAGGGATCGAATACCCCATCCAACCCGGGATGCCCGGACCTAACTTCCGATCCAGACAAGCCCAAAATGCAAAGTCATGCTCATTTTAGGCCTAAGAGGCATGGACCTAGCTTCTAGTCTTAGTGCAATGGGTGACAGAGTACTAATCTCCACTCAGCAAGTCCTGTGCCAACCTCTAGAGGGCGGCTAGGCCTAGAATGCTTGGACAAATTTCTAGTTCTAGTACCAGTTCGATTGGGTCGCTGAGCCCAGTTCTGGTAAATTTTAAGAGCGAGGCCATCCACTCTTAAAAATCCGGGGCTGTTAGACAAGCTAGTCCGCCCCCCGGGTTAAGTCTTGAAAGACAGGGTCAAATCCCCTTTGAGCATCAAACAAACCATGGATCGCCATGGGAATATAAAGCATCAGACTTGATGAAGTCAGTGAGAAAAAGAACTGTTATCGTCCCAGGGAAAATTCCTTAAAACGAAAAGGGGGCGAGGGATATAGACAGTTGTAATAAATGCTGGAATTAAAGTAAAGATATCTAACAAGATATTTTTGCACAACAAAATATTTATTTCTTTTTTAAGATAAAGATATACTCAAGTGGGAGTCCCCCGACAATTGCGATAGGAGCCTATTACAAAAACCTAACCATGCTAAGGTTGAGAAGAAGGACCGGAACCATCACCGCCCTTCTTCGCCTTCTCCTTCTCCAGTTGGTCGAGGACCTGCTGATAGGCAGCCTTCACCAGCCGAAGCTTTTCAGTGGAACGGTCATACGCCACTTCCTTGAGGAAGAGGCGTCAATCCAGCTCCAGCTTTTCTCGAGTTAACTTCCAGCAAATGGCCTCCAGCTCCGCCAGGGAAGCCTTGGCATCCTCCTCTCTCTGAAGAGCAGCTGTCAAGGTAAAGTCCAAGTTATGGTAGTCGGCTGCCAGTTCGCCGCCGTCAGGTCCCTCTCAAGCTGACAGTTCTCAGCTCGAAGACGCTCCAGATCCTCAAAGGCAGAAGGTCAGGGTCTGACACTCAGCTCAAAGACCCGGGCCATGGTAGCTTGCATCTGACAGACAAGAAAAGCAGGGCTCAGAAACAGATATACAGGTATCGACAAAGTTAAAGTTGTAACTCAAGGCAGAAAACCATACAACAATGAGGTTCTGAGGCGCTACCCTCATCGCCCGGTCGCGAGAGAGACGACTGTAGTACGCTTGGTCTTCTGGAAGAAGATTTTGGAAGATGTAGTTGAAGGCGGTGTGGATGTTCATGATGCCGGAGTCACCAATCGACATTGGTTCCCTATTCAGAAATACAGGGTGAATGGAGAACGCCGGCAGTGGAAACTCCGGAGTAGCCTCGGGCTGGTACTCACCGGTTCGGGGCGCAGTTGCACAGTTGGGCCAGTGTGTAGATCGGTGTATGGAACCTGATCACCCCACCCATAAACCGGAGCTTCATCATCAGCAGTGTCCGAAACAGTGAACTCCACCTCAGTCCGGACATCCTCCACAGCCAGGGCATCTTCGACGGGGACATGGGAGCCACTACCAATCTGGGTAGTCCCCGACACTGGTCCCATCAGCGCCCGAGGAATAGGATCCTCCCATCTCAGGCAAACAACCATCCCTTGGTCAGCAGGGGAGGCAGAAACAGCTCTCTTCGAGCCCCTCCAGTCTCGTCCACGACAGCCTTGTCCCTGTATCAACCGGGGTAGGGGATTGGACAGAAACCATTTAACAACAGATGGCTGAGAAGTTCTTACCTCCACCGAGGCCTCAGCACCAACATCTTCAGCACTGGGGGCGTCCACTTCATCCAGTGGACCCGCCAAAACTACAGTTGGTTCGCCTTCCTCGACAGCAGAGGCAACCATGGTCTCCTCGAACATACCACCCACCATCTCCGGCTGGGCTAGATTGTCCACTTCAACATGTACCTGCACCGGAGTAGGAAAGAATCCTTCAGTAGCTGATTCACCGTGAGAAATCCATTATCCCTCAACATCAGGCTTGGGTCACCGGAGGAGTTGGAAGACCCATAGAAAACATGTGGCCTCCTCCGGCGACCCAAGCGAGGGTTTTAATTACAAACAGAGCAAGCTTATATACCTGAACATCCCCGACAGCTGGGATGACTTCCGGTGGAGCATCCAGCATGAGCTCATGAGGAGGAGATCTTCCCCCGACAGGAATAACCTCGTTGGGCCAGTTGTCCATCTCCCCCCCTGAGATCGACAACTCCACTCTCGACCGGAGGCTCCTCCCCAGCGCTGGGAACTGCGCTCTCCACAGGGGCAACACCCTGACCGGAGCTAGAGTTAACCTCCACGACTTGCGGCGGAATCGGCAGGGCCGCGAGCCTGGCAGGGAAGCGGGGGTGTACTACAATCTGATTCGGGAATGTGAAGTCCCGCCAGTCCGCAGGCAGGCTGAAGAAACGATCGATGTAACTTTCAGCCGCAGAAGAATCTACACCCGCCGGCAGTGACACTTGGAGCTGGCGTTTCCCTGCAAACAAAAGCACGAAACTGTTCTTGAGCCGGAGCTCAACAAGCACGCAGATTTTAAAAACCAAAAGTAATAGAACTAAAGGCGTTTGATGTGCTTACCTATGAAGTCCCGCGACACCTGGATGCTACGGTCGAACGACTACCCTGACACCCGGTAGCAGGGTTCGAACCAGTTCCCATATCCATTGGGAATCCCAGCAACCGGCTTCATCAGCAGGAACATCTCGACCGGGCCGAAGGGGATCTTGAAGTAATGAGCGATCAGCCCGATGCGGTGCACGATTATCCAAAAGGACACGTGCATCTGACCCGGTGGGATTCCCCACCATGACAGCAGACGCAAAATTGTAGGAGGCAGCGGAAGTTGCATCCTGTATACAAGTTGGTAGAGGCTCACCGCAATCAGATTACCGAAGCAGCCATCAGAGATTGAGGGATGGGAGCCGAACCTAACTCCCCTCCGTCCAAGTTATTCTTGGACCTCCCCCACTCCCATTCGCTCAATCTCTGGATTTCGAGGAAGATTGGAGGAGGTCTGCCACCTCCTCCCGGTTCTTTCCGTCGAGGGGTCTACTAAACTCAGAGGGACCACCTCCTCCATGCTGGCAGGCGAATTTGGCTCAGAAGCAAGAATTTCACTCGGTCCGCCTACATTAGCGGCGGGACGAGGAACCGAAGTCTAAGGTTCCTCGTCATTACTAGAGCTCAATATAATGTTCCTTCTCGTTTTTCGGAGGGAGATTAAGCAAGTTTTCACCGTCATTCAAACGGTTCAGAACCTAGGGTGAAGCGAAAAAAGAAAGAGTGAAGGGAAGTGATTCCCCCTTTCTCTAAAAAGTTTTCTTTTATAGATGGAAACCGAGGTCCACCGGCTAATGGTCTTCCAACTCTCATTAATGGATTCTCCATTAATTCAAGAGCATTAAATCATCAAGGTTAATGACTCAATCAGCAAAGAGTCACAAGTTTCACTGAAAGTTATAAGCTGTACATCTTCTTGCCATAAAAAAAGCATTCAGAGAAGACAAAGTGGGTCCCACTTAATACAGTCACCTAGGACCCACATCATACAGTCAGTCGGGATCTACTCAGCACACAGATAGGGCCCACACGGTCCAGGTCAGCGACATGTGGGCCCCCGGTCTATGTCACCACGGTTAAAGGTTGTTGACCAACATATGCTTCTGTAATCATTACAGCAAGAAAATGACCGCAGTTATCTACCGGAGGTCAACACAGTGATAAGAGGAAATACTATTTTATTACAAAAGCTTGATACAAGGTGCACCAAGTCCCCTACATAATGCGACCGAAACAAAATTACATCAGTGGGGGAGAGGAGGGATCCAGACTGGACCCCTCCGGTGAGTCAGGTAGATTGTACTTCGCCTTGGCTTCAGCGTACCCCTCCTTCCACGAAGAAACTGCGACAGGATCAATCTTGCCCCTCATTCGGGCAAGCTCAGCAGAAGCAGATCTAAGTTTTTCCGTAAGGCACCAAATCTCTTCATCTTTCTTTTGGATTCGGCCCCCATGGCACTCCTCCCACCTGTGCTGATCTTCTACAAATTCAATCACTTGCCGCCTCAAACTGCTCCCACGGTGGAGGAGATGCGCCCGGTATAGCTCACGGTTGTCACCAACTGAGCTGGAATCTGAATGCTTGGACGCCAAGGAAGGTGGGCAAGAAGTAAAAGAGAGTGTTAACTCAACAAGAGTAAGCTCGTTTTTATATATATAGCTTCAACAACTCCACAAGAGTTGAGAAGGTCGGGCCCCAACCCAGCTGCATCCCGAAAAGAAACGGTCTCTCATGGACCGACTGTCAACCTGCCAAATTCAAGACAAAACCAGACAAGAAAAGACATTGGTCGTGGAGAAAAGGAATTTTATTGATAAATAAAAATCAAAGAAGAGGGCACCGCTCCTCGACAATGGTGCAACACTATCTAGTCTACCAAACCGTCCCGCGAGGCGGTAGGAAGGGGATTAAAATTTTGATCCCAGCTAGCACCCCCAGTGAAGCGTTACCCAGAATCCAGACCTTCTCTTTCAGTTCTTGAATCTGATCTCCGGCCTGCTTGAGCGAATCTTCGGAAAGCCGAAGATCTCGGCGCAGGGTTGCAATAATATCATCTCGTTTCTTGAGAGACAGCTTCATGTCGTGCTCCAGTCGAATGACCTTCTCTAGATACTTCTCCCAAGCTTGCACATGGTTAAACACATGCTCCAATTTGAGGTTGAATGCACGGTGAGCTAAGTCAGCAATCCGGTCGTCAGACATTTTTCAGCAGCAGCAGCACAACAACAATAAAGACCGGAGGAAAGAAACTGGATATCCTTCTACGCCTTCGGCTCGTAATTTATAAGAGGAAGAAGCAAACCCTATTCCTTGATCCAAAGGATTTAGAATCATCATCAAAGAGTCGTATCAAGGAAGGAATCCTCCGAATCTCAACAGTCGGGGAAGATATTTCGAAGATCTTTCCCAAGCAGATTTTCTGTTATTTGACAAAGAGGGGGCGATGTGTGTACCCTAGGTAAAATACCCGACAGGTGTCATCGGTGGCTGTATAAGAAGCTAAACCGAGAGCACCTGAACGATAGCCAGCCAGATCTGGACTGTCGGGTAGGGACTAACCCGGTCTCAAGAAGTCCACATACGCTCTGTAGATCTTGATCCGCCGGATGGTCCACTATCAGTGGGTGGAGCCCCGGTTACTGTATAAGAAGTTGAACCGTGGGCTCCCATACGTCAGCGAAGCCCACCTCAATCAAGTAGGTCAGGTCCGGCCCATTGAAGTCCATTAGCGAGGAAGGCCCATCTAAAGGCTTGTCATAGAAGTCCAAAGGACCTGGCCAGGGAGTATGCAATGCAGATTTAGCCTCCAGTCCAAGGAGTCTAGCCCAAATCTTTGCTTTCAAACTTGGTCAAATCCAAGTACCAACTATCAGGAAGTCCAACAAAATTCCAGGCTAACAGAACCCACTATTCTAGCCCGCTGGAGAAGATAAAGGAAGAGCCAGGTTGAACCAGAGCCTATCAGAGAATGCCACATGGCAGTCATCCTGGTCAAAGGGAATTCAAACCGAAGGATAACCGCCAAGCAGCATGCACGCTATCTTTGCGGGAGCATCTTCACAGTTTGAACTGCCTAAGTTCATGGAGTCAAAGCCGGAGGATTGGTTGAGTCAGCCTCCTCCGGCCCACTATAAATACAGGAGTTCTCAACCTCCTGAACTACGAGTCTTTCATTAAGAGTCTTTCACTAAGAAAACTCCATTAGAGCTTGGTGGAAGCAGAGACTTGATTCTGAGCTCATCACCTTGGATACGAAGGCAGCCTGATCCCATCAGGTCCAGTCTCATTGCATACGAAGGCAGCCTGATCCCATCAGGTCCAGTCTCATTGCATACCCCCATCCCATCTTTGTCTGTACAAGGCTTTCATTGTAACATTTCGATTAATCAATACAAATCTCGGTTTTGTGGATCAAATTTTTGCACCCACGGTGGAGTTGAGAGCTTCATGAAAGGAGACATTTGCAGCTCCATCTGCTCTAAGTTTCATTCCCATACTTGCTAGCTAGGAGATCAACACCTTTGTTACCTTCCCTAAAAGTGTGATGATTTGAATAATGAGAGAGGTAACCAGGTCAGCTACCTCTCTAATGGTTAGAGTTTCAGAGTGAGGGACAATAAAATGTTGGGATACAAACATCCAACACCAATCCAGTTTTCCTGATTCATGTTCAAATTCCCAGGCCCAAAATCCCAATTGAATGAATCCACCAATTCTCGAAGACAAGCCCAAATTAACAATTCTGGTGGGTCTGCCTTTTAGGTATTTGCTTTGCATGAAGCAGGCCCAAATAGACTGAGAAGTGAGGAATTTCCAGGCTAGTTTCATTCTGAAGTCTATGATGACAAATTCTAAAGGCCTAGTTTCATCATTACCTAGTACACCTACACTAGATTGCTTTCTATATGTAATAATGAGACTGTAACGTTGGCCTATTAATTTTTGACTCAACACTGTGAAAATCTATTAGATACATTGATAGTAGAGCTATCAGACTGAAACAAGATCTTCGTATATCTTTATAAGCTATTCCCCAAGATATGGTTGGATTATTTTTTTCATGTGATCTCGCAGATTTAATTGTGTGATGCAATCATCTACATGTTAATACTGTCAAATACAAATCATCTACTACTAGCTAGACTGCTTAGTTAGGGAGTATTATCTTTTCAAATGTCATATACAATCATGGTGAAGTGTTAACGTTTCAAAGTTTATAATAATTCTTGTTGTAATTTACTTTTAGGGTTTTAATTACATTTATTTTGCACTTGTAAAGTCTAGTTAGAAGGTAGGGTAATTTCCCGAATAAGTACAACATTAGGCACAACTCCCAAATAAGCAACAAGTCTAAAGTTTTTCCCAAACAAGCACAAAGACTTTTTTGTTTTCTTTTCTACCCTTCTTACACATTCTCTCTCTTAAGTACATAACTTTTAAACATCACCATCATTCTCTCTCTTAAGTACTTCAACATTAAACATGATAATGACATGCAAACAAACACTATCCCTTAGATCTCCTTTTTTCATCTCAACCGTCCATCTCTTTTGCAAACCTTAAACCTTAAACAAGGTTTTTTTTTTTTTTTTTTTTCTTCTTCTTCACTGATTTTTCTGTTGTTCTTCATCTGCTATTATATAAAAAAGTTTTTTCTATTTCAAGGTTTTAATCTATCACTTAGTTGTTAGGTTGTTGTGTTATTATCACCTACAATTTCGGTTTTTCCGTGGTACCATCACCAACATAAAGACACTTTGGTACTGTTTTAATGGGGAAACAAAAGACAACCAAGAAGAAAGTTAATGTTCTCGAGGAAATACCCATACCTGGTATGTATTTAAACCCATAATGTAATGATTGATATTTAAGAGGGCTTGCTATTCAATTTCATACTGTTTTCGAATTAAATTCGCATTAAATTCCTCATGGTTTGGTAACCCTTGGTATTGTTTAAGTTAGTTTGTATTTGTTCATTTTGAAAGGTTTGATTTTGAAATATTTGAAGATGAAAGCTTTGATTTTGAAAGATTTTGAAAGATTTTAATTGATTTTTAAAGTTGGCTGGGCCAAGATGCAAGATGCAAACTTTGCTGTTGAATTGATTTGATTTCTAAGTTTGTTATAGATGCAAGCTTTGTTGTTGAAGATGCAATTTGGTTTAAAGATGCAAACTTTCCTTTTTAAAGATTTTAAGATTTCAGTTTGTAGGTAGCAGATAGATTGTCTATGTAAAGCAACAGTTCTTGCCAGTAGCACATACAATAGAAGCATGTAGCAGATACATTTTAGAATGCATGAACACTTTGAATAACTACTATAACACTGTGATACTAATCAACATTATTAACATGTGGATACTTTCAGCGAATACTTTCAATGTAATTTATCGATTTGGTGGTCTGTTGGAGGTCACAACTGAGGGGGAAGAGGTTGGATATGTGGATGGAGAGTCAAGAATAAGGATTGTTGATATTCAGACGACCTATACAGACATCCTCAAACAGGTATCTTCCTTATGCAATCCTCCAAAAGGAACATGGTCACTTCGAGCAGTAGTCAACCTCAGGGTATCCAAACTTGAATGTGAAGATCATTATAAGGCAATGTTAGCTTCTATATCCAATTCAGCTACAATGTGCATATCTGTTTGGATTGCTGATCATAGAAAACCACCTATACTGAAGATTGTACCTGAAATAGCAAGGAGTGAAGAGAGGGAGATACCATTTGTTTTACAAAATGAGGCTCCCAAAACCAAAGGGAAAAGAAAGCTTTTAACTGAAGCTATTCCTTCTTATACACCTTTGAGTGAAGAGAGGGAGATACCACCAATGCAGTTACAAAAGAAAGCTTCTAAAAGTAAACCCGATTACTCTACTTATCATACACCCACCAAACCTCTTAATATTCCAGATAAATATAGGTTGGAGACTCCTACTCAAGATCCAAGTGGTGATATGATAGTCAAGGGAATGGGGCATGCAAATGACCCTGTAGTTTTGGACACCCCTCCAATCCAACATACTCCCACATCTGCTACCAATCCATTATCAGCCACTACTTGTACACCCCTATCTGTTAAAAGCAAAGGTTTCATGCATGCAGCTGGAATTCTTTCTGCCATGCAAAAAGATGATGGTTTTTGGAATTCACTTTCATTACAAGAAGTTGATGATGTTCTTCAATTTGCACAGAAGATACAACCGACATTAATAGATGATGATAGTGAGGAGGACTCTCAATCACCTAAGTATGAGGAATACCATTGGGATACAGATCCAGAAGTTTTTGACTCACCTGAATCTTGGAATACTGAAGATGAGCTCGAGGATCAAATGTGGGATGATAGTCAACCAATGTTTGGTCCTTCAAGACCAATCTCCGAAGAAGGCAGCCCAAATGTTGGTGATAACGCAGACACGCAGCAAGGTGACAATGTGGCCGATGAAAATGAGAGGAAAGAGGGAGTCAGGTGCAATCTAGCCGATAGGTTTGACAATTTAGACGATATGGACAACAATCAGCCATCACAACACGATATGCCGTCTCAAACCAATAATGTGCCTCCTCAGAACAATGTGCCTTTTCCTAGCAATGTACCACTGCAACATAATACTACGGTTGAGGAAAATCGTGATTTCGATGAGGTAAAACGCGAACTTAACAATATGTTTTCCTCCTATATTGCGACTAAAAGGGCAAATGTAGGTTGTGCTCCTCACACAGAGCCTGCACACAACGACTATGTGCAACCTAAACGAGGAGTAATCTACAACAATCGTGATGAGCTTGAAAGGGATGTCCAAACATACGCGATTAAAATGGAAAAAGATCTGAAACGTGTAAACACAAACAGTAAGAGGATGATTTTTAGGTGTCCAGCTGGTGGGTGCAAATGGTATCTGTATGCAACCCTAAATGGTTTTGATGGAAGTTGGATTATAAAAACACTTAAAGATGACCACTCGTGCGGTAACTTTAGGGTTGGAAGTAAAAACCGCCAAGCAAACAGTGATTGGGTTTCAAGAGTTTGTATGAGAAGGTTGAGGGACAACCCAGACTTGCCACCGCTAAAATTGGTGAGTGCAATCAATGAAGAATACATGGTCAAAATTTCTTACAAAGTTGCATGGTTAGCTAAAGAGAAGGCAATGAGGAAGGTAAATTAAATCTATCCCTTAGAAAGACGAAGCTATCTGTTACATAGTCATTACAATCGTCTACAGTAAGTACTATATCGTCTTCAAAGAGCTTAACTGTTTATTTATTTACAGATAAGAGGAAGCTACAGCCACTCATACCAAATGCTTGAAACATACTGCAATGAGCTGAAGAAGGTGGATCCAGATGCAGTAACAGACATTCTTACCAATCCATTGGGTAATTTTGAATGCATATTTTGGACATATGGTATTACAATTAGAGCTTACAAGAAGACTCTACGTCCTATAATCTTGGTTGATGGAACTTTTCTTAAGGGAAGATACCCTGGCACAATTCTTACAGCAATTGCAGTTGATGGCAACAACCATATCTTCCCCATCGCTTTCGCAATTGTTATGAAAGAGAAAAATGAAAGTTGGGACTGGTTTTTCACGACCTAAATATTTACTTTGACAACAAACTTTGATGTTGGTTGCAAAACTAACAACATAGTACAAACCTGACAACGAACTTTCAGTCAACTTTCTTGACTAACAATGAGAAAGTCTTCGGTTGTTTTCTCCGGTGAACTGCTGATGTGGAAGAATATGTATGACGTGTCTTAATAAAAAAATGAAACGTAAGTAACTGAAAAAAAAATTAACCCCTAAATAACAGTAAATTAACCTAATTTTACAAAACCCCCAAATTGAAAAACCCTAACTTTTGAAAACCCCCAAATTGCAGAGAATAAATCAATTTCAAACAATACAAAGCTTTAAAACAAACATATTCTACCAATATTATGTTCCAAACAAACAAAGATAGAACCCTAGTTTATTGAAAACCTAGATTAGAATACTTATAAAGTTTTTTCAAAATGTCATACGGCCCCACCATGTTGAATCTTCACTATTTGAACAAGAATTGAAGCTTTAACAGTAAGAAGATAAGAAAATGTTGGTGAGAAATAAAGAGGATAGATGAACAAGGTACCATTATAGGGTTTTTATCTAAAAGAACAGATATTTAATTCAAGTTGTTTGAAAGGATCATGAGTTTATTTTGTTATCTGATAGGCACAAAAGTATCATCCAGGGTGTCCCTAAAATCTTGCCAAAGGCTATCCATATGTACTGTACTTATCACTTGAGTGACAAGTTTGGTAACAAGAAAATCAAGTTCTTGGTCCAAGAAGGTGCAAAAACTCTCAACCAAGAAGAATTTTGGGGAATGATGCTTAGAATCTGGTGTATGTCAAGCAAGGCGCATGAAAAACTTATGGATGTTGGTCCTGTAGAAAAATAGGCAAGTGCTTTTCAAGAAAAATCAAGGTCAGTCAATATAAATATATATCTGCTAGTGTGTTGGTTCTATTCTCTACAAATGCCTTTCTATCGCCCTGACGTTGTACGATATCGCCTACATTATCCTTTGATTATGTGTTGCAGGTATGGAATTGTGTCCACAAATCACGTGGAGTCCTGGAACAAAATGATTGTTGGGGAGAGAATGATGCCAGTTACTACTGTTTTGTCAATGATAAGAGACAATGTGATTAGGCATTATTGCGATTACCACAATGACTCCCTGAAGTTCAACTCACCAGTTACAACATGGTGTGAAGAGCTAATAATTCACAATGCTTCCACAGCAAGAAGATGCACAGTTGAAAGAGTTTCAGCAGGAATTTGGACGGTTACAGGGCTGGTTAGGTCATGTGTAGTCGATCTTAACAAGAGAACATGTACATGCAAATGGTTTCAGCATATGGGGATCCCATGTGCCCATGCCATGGCAGCCATAAAGGATGTAGGCCATGATCCATACAAGTTTGTTAACAAGAGAACATGTACATGCAAATGGTTTCAGCATATGGGGATCCCATGTGCCCATTCCATGGCAGCCATAAAGGATGTAGGCCATGATCCATACAAGTTTGTTGATGTTTTTTTCTTGAAAGAAACATACATGGAAACGTACAAGGAAGAATGGATTCCCACTCCTGGAAAGGAGTCATGGCCAACTGCACGACCGACAAGAAAAATATTGCCACCACTTAAAGTTTGCATGCCAGGTCGACCTAAAGTGGTCAGGAAGAGAGGTAAAGCTGAAGGTGTCCCAGTCCAGAGTAGGAGATGCTCAAGGTGTAAACGGAGAGGTCACAACAAAAAAATTTGCACTGAATTCATAGATGACTATGATCTTTTCACTCCAATGCAGTTTGGAGAAGGACCTCCTCTCTCTCCTCTCAATCAAACAGCATAGTAGGTGGAAGAATATTTGGCTATGTATACACTTTTGCTATCTTTTGCTATGTATATAGTTTAGACTTCACATATTATCTGCTATTAAGAGCAGTCTATCTACTAGACTGATTCTACTATCTGTTATTTAAAATCTTAGAATCCTTACTAACATGTTCAACAGAGTTAAGAAGAGGGTAATCCAATATACTGAACAAGGTGTCTACCATAAGTTAAAAGGATGATAAGTTTCATAATACAAAAATTCAGAATACAAAACAAGAAATAGGTTCATAAACAAGAAATAGGTTCATAAGTCTTCACAAAACATGTCAATAGGTTCATTAATCAGGTCTTTCTCTTTGGTGGTAGCTCTCCACAATCAATTAGGTCTCTAGCAATGCGGTAGCGCATCTGCAAAGGATCTGCCTCAAATTCCGGTGGTATTCCTCGAAGGACACATTCGACGAATGCAAGAAGGAATGCCCCACAGGTACAAAAGTCTGGTTATGTAACACAGGATACATACTCACGCTTCCACTTCCTTTCCAAATCAAGATGAATCTGCGATGGGTCTGCAGCATAAATAACATAGGGCAACATCTTCTCCATGTTTCTCAGTTCTTTAGTTGCCCTTTTGTAGCCCAACGAATCATAGATCCTAACTATTCTCTCACTGAAACTAAATGAGAGCAGAATCCAATGATTGTTATCCACCTGCATTTAATAATAGATATATAAGATATGGTAGATGTAATGTACATTATAGAAGATACAGACTAATTCCTAGCGTGACTATTATGAATTAGTAGATACTCATCCATATGTAGCAGATACGCAGAAATTAGTAGCCGATATGCTATACAATGTAGCAGATACGGTAGTATAACTGAAGACAAATACCTGTAAAGGAACAAGAAGTGCCTTAGCTTTCACAGGGTGTACTTGATCGCGGAGGCCTATCCATGGATAAACAAGAGAAGTAACATTTGATGGAATCCTAAATCTCCCAGATAATATCCTCTCTTGTGGCTTCATTTTCTTAAAACTTTTATCCATCATTAGAGCATCAAACTGAGGCTTCATATAAGAGGCGATTTGGGTCTAAACAGATGAAAGCAAGAATAAGAACTTGCTTACATGTAGTAGAATTAAAAGAACATAACCATGGAAGAATAAATATTCAGAAGAATATACTTACATGTAGAAATACAGTTGGAACCACAGCAAATTGATCTTCTTCTTTGTAATCTTGTGGCCTCCTTCCAATCATCCAACGAACCAACAACCTCAAATAATTATCAATAACCTCATCATTAAGCCAGTTGTCTTTATAGAGTGTGTTGAAAGCACTCACAGGGCATGATTGAAGATAACCATAAACCCTCACATACTGCCTAAACCTCGAAGGTTCCTTAGCTAATCCCCAGAAATAATGAAGAAGATTTGCTTCTTCCTTCTCAACTTGCCTAGTGAAGAATGGATCCCTCATTATATCTTGAATCTTTGCATCACACCTAAGACCAATCTCAACCTCCTCAGGTGACATTTTGGCCAAGTATTCTGCATCCTGTTGCCTCTTTCTATCCCTAAAGAACTGAAGATCGAAGTTTTTGATATCATCATCATCATCATTTGAACAGACACCAAGATAAAGAATGGAGACTTTATCTTTGTTGGGACTAGCTGTTGGATCCTTGATGGGACTAGAATCTTCATCTGAAAGTTCTAGAGTTTCAAGTCTATAATCTATTCGAACTTTCTCCTTGTCAATCACAATATCAGTCATAGCATCAACCCCCCCTACAGATTGTTCATAATCATCATCAGTGGACTCCTCATCCTTTGAGTCTTCAGTCTTAGAGGTTGTAGATGCTGGTGGTGTTTCTGTTGGTGTTGTTGAAGCCGATGGAGGCGCATCAGTAGCAGATGGACGAACATCTGTAGCAGACGGAAGAGTATCTGAGGAAGATGGTTGACTTGATGTAGCAGATGGATGAACTTCTGTAACCGATGGGTGAGTAGCTGTGGAAGATGGTTGACCAGATGTAGCAGATGAACTACCTATGGTTGATGAATCAACCTTCATTGAAGCAAGAATAGAAAGTTGACTCAACTTTGACATCTCTGTGTCAAGAGGATTACCTTCTTCTTTCAAATTTTTCACCACAGCGTCAAAACTCTCACCAGCGTCAAAACTTTCACGATCACTACTATCACCATCATCCCAAAAACTCAATTTCGTTGTTTTCCTGGAGCTTGGGACATCATCATCATCCGATTGTGTTTTTCTTGCTTCAAGTGCCTTTTTCTTTCTTGCCTCATTTCTCCTTCTAATATCTCTCCTCCATGTCAGTTCTTCTGCTTCATGCTTAACCTTCCTATTAGGTTGTAGCCTTGAAGGAGGAACTCCAACTTCTGTTTTCTTCCCCTTTTTTTGTTTTCACCTCCATTTCTGGAATCTTTGTTCTATCTCCATCATTATCATTATCTTCTTGCTCTTCTTGCTCATACCAGCCAAGTAGAAGGACTTTAGGGGGCTTGAAGAATTCCATGTCTATCATTTCTTCACTCACATAAACACCACCCTCCTTCACTTCTTCATCACCATTTTTTCCCTTCTTTTTTCCCTTCTTACCCTCCCTTTTACCCTTCTGAACTTCTTCAATTTTATCCCCCACTTTCACCTTCTTGGTTTCCTTCTTATCTTCTTTATCTGATCTTTTCCTCTTCTTAACTTCAGGAGCTTTTGGTTCTGTTGGTTCCCTTCTTCTTAACTCATATTTACCAACTGTTATAACATTATCCTCCAAGGATTTCCTTCTGGTAGTTCTAACTGAAGTTGGTGATGGTGTTGGCTTTGGAATATTCTTCTGGGATTTAAGCTGTGATGAATCACTCTTAGATTTTGAATCCTTGTTGGGGTTGGTTGTAGGGGGTTTCTTCTTAGGTGGAAGTTTCACTCTCCCGACTGGTTTGGGTGATACACTAGCTTTTCGGGTTGGAACAATGGGTTTCTTGGCTGCATCCTTTTTCTTAGGTGAAGGCTTGTGAGGTGAAGGTTTGTGAGGTGAAGGTTTGTGACTTGAAGGTTTGTGAGAACCAGGTTTCTTGGTTTTAACTGGCAAGTTAGTCTTAGGTTTGGCTTTTGGTGTTGCCTTTGATGAGGTACTTGACTTCTTTTCTGTTGTTGCCTTAGATTTGGATGCCCCCTTTCCAATCTGACCTAAGGCATCACTCACAAATTGTTTTGCATCAAGTTGCTGACCACTCTGCAGAAATGAGGACAAAACATTGTAGCAGATAACATTATAGAGGTAACAGATATAACACAAAATATGTTAACAAAGGCCAAGTTTCTAGCAGATAGTAATTGACAAACACATTTAATTACTTTTCTAGCAGATATGTTAACAATAGATATTATAGTCGATATCACAGTTTAACAGTACAATTCATCAATATAACAAGTGGCAGATATAATACAACAAGTATCATACAAATGGAAGATATCATAAAACAAAAAGTAAGTTAGTTTGTATATGTTCATTTTGAAAGGTTTGATTTTGAAAGATTTGAAGATGAAAGCTTTGTTGTTAAAGATGCAATTTGGTTTAAAGATGCAAACTTTCCTTTTTAATGATTTTAAGATTTCAGTTTGTAGGTAGCAGATAGATTGTCTATGTAAAGCAACAGGTCTTGCCAGTAGCAGATACGATAGAATCATGTAGCAGATACATAAAAATGGAAAATTTTGTTGTAGCAAACAACATACCTTCTGAGTCATGCATGCCTTCACTACTCCACTCAGAATTGTCTCAAGAAAATCCTTGTTAATTGTAAGCAAATCTGAACCTCCACCACTTCTTGTTGAAGATGTTGGATAAGACGGAATGGAAGGCATAGATGGCCTAGAGGAAGCAGACTCTTCATGTTCTGCTTTGTATTGAGCTTCAAACTTCAAATACAATGTAGCGGATAAGAGTTGTATTCTAGAAAATAGATAGTACAATATAACAGATCAACTTAATACAGAAAGAGGATTCATTGTTTTGTAGAAGATAAAAACAAAATTCAAGGGGATTTACCTCTGCAACCTGTTGTAGATTAGCAAGATCTCTTTCTTCCTGGGTGACATCTAATGGATATGCCACAGTACATTTACCTTTCTTGGGAAACAGCTTCAAAGAAATTTTATTCCTAGTTTTGTTCCTGTTGAGTAACTCAGACCATCCAAGCATCCATGGAAATCCAACACTTCTATCTCTCCTAGGACCCAAATCAGGGAAGTGCAAGTATGCCCAAATCATAAAAGCTAACATACATCCATTGATGCAATAACTAGGATTATCCTCAATGACTTTGGGATAAATTTTTTCAAGAGAAGTCTCAAGCAATTGAAAAGTAACAGTACCCCATGGAAAATTATCAAATGCATTCAAATCTTCGGCTAAATCAATGTACTTTACACTCAAATTTTTTGATGACTCGGCAAGAAGAAAAATGCACAGAAAATACAACCCATTCAAACGACGAACATCGTTTGGATCAGCTTCTCCCTTAGCAATAAATCTCCTTGCTTCAGTAATTGCACTTGAAATGTGATCATCCCTTATGTGAAGGTTTGTACCGAAGTACTTGCTCCTGAATGTAGTGTATTCTTTCGGCTTCCTCATCAGAAAATCAACTGGAACATTTTCAAACTTTAAAGGGCCTAAGATCATGGCCACATCTGACATTTTGAACTCGACAACTCTTCCTCCTATACCATACTTTAACCTACCTACTCTACATCTCACAATTTCTATGATAACGGATGTTATCATGTGAACATGTTCGGAATTGAAATCGAGAAATTGACCGAAGGGCGAAGTTCTAAATGATTCTAACTCTTCCGGTGGAATTTTATCACTTGGATGTTGAAAGTGTTCAAAAAATTTAGTTGTTGAACACCTAACTGTGAGAGTAAATCGCCTACCTTTTTCGATTTCATCATCTCTAGTTTGCTGCTGCTTCTTCTTAATTTCCTTCATGTTTTGTCGAATTAGAACTTTGAGAACTTTGGGTTATAAATTGAGGTTATGACGGTTGGGGAAGAAGAAGATGAGAGGAAGAGTGGCGACGGTTGAGGAAGAAGAAGATGAGAGGAAGAGTGGCGACGGTTGAGGAAGGAGAAGATGAGAGGGAAGCGTTTGCTGTGCGAAATTGAAATCCCTAATTTTCGTTTTCCCCAACTAAAAGCCCGCCTCTTTGTTACCTAAACAACTTCTGCCACGTGTAGCAGATTAGCAGATAATTTCAGTTTTCTTACAGATTAGCCCAATTAAACTCTACATCCAACGGTCACAGTTCATCATACAAATCCAATGGTCCTTATTTAAAGAAGAATCATTTTCTCACATGTCACATCGGTCATTCAAACAAAAAAATTAAACAAAAAGTATTATTTAAGTACTAAGGGTAATATAGGAAGAAAAATTAGCTAAAAGACAAAAAACAAAATTTTAAAGAGAATCTTTGTGCTTGTTTGGGAAAAACTTTAGACTTGTTGCTTATTTGGGAATGTTGTGCCTAATGTTGTACTTATTCGGGAATTTACCTTAGAAGTTATATATATAATCTAATCCCAGGAAATAAACACCTGTACAACAACAACTTATTCAAGCTTTATACAACAGCAACCTATTCAAGCTTTATAAACACCTCTTCTCCAACTAATTCCATTGACACTACTCCATTGACACAAGAGCTAACTGGCAACTCCCCCACTTCTCCCCTCATTACACCCAACTCCATTCCATCTGAATCCCAAGACAGTCTGCCTAGCGAAAGTCCAACATTGGCTCCTTTTCAAGATTGGGTCTTCCTAATCTGAATCCTCGCTTTAAAGCCTTAGCCCCCCCAACTGTCGAAAATATTACATGGAGCTGAGGGAAAAGTATATAATAGAAAATGATTCCCTTCGTGATCAGTTGCGCAAGCTTAATTGCAAGGTACCTGTTAATAAAGGGGAACCGATGTACGATGCTCGTTCAGATACTTTCAGTGTTCTTCCGTCTTCATTTTTTAGGATTAGAGACGAGAATGAGAGAATGTTCATTTGCTTGAATCGCCATAATTGGTTGAAAAAGAACGAGGGCAAATGTCTTGGTACAGTAGACCAGTAAGAGGACACACTATATTCACTCGGTCTGTTGTCACCAGATGATCTGAGTGATGATGATGAGGCAGATGTGCCAGGTACTCCATCGACCTAGGTCATGCTAGTTGTTTGATCAAGGTTTTAGTGTTGTCTTCAAATTTCCTCCAAGTTCTTCAAAGCAGTGTTAGTCGATCTGTTTGTTCTAAATTTCCTCCAAGTGCATCAAAGCAGTGTTAGTCTGTTTGTTCTAAATTTCCTCCAATTGCTTCAACGCAGTATTAGTCTGTCTGTTTGTTTGTTTGGTTACTAAATATGTTTGTTTCAATGTTGAGTACGCAAGGTGTATTATTTTTCAATGAAGCAAATTAATGAAGAAAAATAGTAATTTTGTTAATTATTGTATACCTGAAGAAGGATCATTATTTTATGTCTTTTAATTTAATATAATTTGTTGATCAAACAATAATGAATTACAACAAACAAAAGATGTATTACATAAAATAATGAGGGTTTCCTAGTCCCTAACCAAAAGGTGGGTTTTTCTAAATTTACCCATTTTCCTGCTCATGTATTTCATTACTTAGTTCCATGTCAAGCACTGAAATTAAAGTTTAGAAGGACAGCGGTATGTGGAGGGTAATTCAACTTAAATAAAAAGTTTAAGTGTAATTCAGATCAATTTTATCTGCAGGTGATCAAATGGGAAAATACCGTTTTTCAAGAAAGGTATATACTTGAAATTAATCAGAGACAAAACAGTGTACATAAATTTAACTATATGGATTGCAAACATATAGTATAGGACTATAGGTAGTGGTGGAGAGAGAATGGATACAAGAAGACTTAAGAAATGCTATAAGTGGGTGTGGTGGTGTACTTACTTGAAAAATTATTTATCAGACTTGCTAATTTGGTTTATCACTTGTTCTATCTAATATCAATTATGGTCTTCATATCAATTGGGCAGGTATATACTTAAGTTTTAGCAAGGAGGAAACCTTTTTAGTCTCAGTTCATTACTTTCATCATATATTTTAGTATCTCTTAAATCACTTTTTTTATTTTAGTACAAAAATAAATTTTATTGATAAAAGAAGAATTACACAAAGCTAGAGGACAAGTGCGCTACAAAACTACGCTGCAAGCCTTTTTTGAATAGCAAAACCAATCCTACGAAATACATATTCATTGGAACCTGCCGTCATCACATTGCTATTCATCACCTTCTGTACCATCCTGAGAAGTTCAACTGCTTCTGGTGGTAGAAACCCAAAAGTGTCAAAAGCTAAAGGAATGAAACAATGCTGGTTCGCTGCACATGCTCCCTCGTGTTTCTGTACCTTAGCTACTGCTGCATTAATGGCTGCTTGACCCACTTCGAAATTTCCATTACCAAACCCAACCATCGGAGATGCTCCTGTGATGTCAACACATGCATGTTTCCCTTATAACCAACTGTATATCAAAACATCAGTTGGGTGTAGTGTTGATCTGCCTTCTGACGTGTCTGTAAGAAAATTGACCGTAACCTCTTTCTCTTACCTGTATATTTGCTCGCCATACCACATCATACAGTATATGATGCACATGATCGTGCCTATATTTAAAACCGGGGTAATACTTACATTGTACAACACGGTCCCCAAAAGCATCCAGTCGCCTCTTCTTACATACATGACATAAGTCCCCATCTGTAAATAACGGTAGGGGTGGGCACGGTTCGGTTTGGTTCGGTTTTGGACAAAACTGGCAACGGAACACCTAATAGGTGTTTTGTAAAAGTTAAAACCGAAAACGAACTGTTTTATTTTCAAAACCGAACCAAATTATTTTTACTAAAGCCGAAATATAACCGAACATGTTATTCTGTTTAGTTAACCGAATAAAACCAAACCGAACCAAAAATCTGAAAATCAAAGAAGAAGAAGAAGAAGAAGAAGAAAAAGAACATATCGAAAATCCTTTTTGACGAAAGAACATATCGAAAACATACTTCAATTGATTTGAATTTGAAGAAGAAGAAGAGGAGACGAAGAGTGGACTAATCACTAATGGAGGCTGCAGAGTGTGAGGCTGGTCGCTGGATTAGGGATTGCATATCGATGAAGAAAATGCTGGATAGTTGGGCTGGAATGCTGGATAGATAGGCTGGACTGTTGGAGTGCTGGACAGATGGGCTGGAGAGATGGGATGGACTGTATACACTATACAGAATTACATGTTCGGTTCGGTTTTGGGTGTTCGGAAATTTTCGAAACTGCAACCGAACACCCAAAGCAGGTGTTTTGCAAAAACAGAAACTGCAACCGAACATGGAAACATGCAAACACCTTATTTTCGGTTCGGATCGGTTCAGTTTGCATGTTTCAGATCGATTTTGCCCAGTCCTAAATAACGGGATCATGACACGGTATCGGAGAATGGTACGATACTCCACTGCCGTCAGTCGTTGTCCTAACCCTTCTATAGGAATAGCAATAAGGAAGTCCTTGGCATGTTTGGTCTGTAAGCATTCTATCACAACCCTCTGACGAGCAGACAAATACAAATCCCTGTCAATACCAGTACCAATCTTCTTGTAGTATGATTATGTCATTGTGTGTTGGGGTTTAGGGGGGCGGTAGCCCTTGAAGCTAGAATGCTAACGATGAAATCAGGGAGAGAAATGGGGGTGAGGTTTGGTTAGACCTCTACCTGTTCATTAAAAATATATAAATAGCAAAATGAGGGGGACTAGGCCTTACCTCAGTACAGGAAAAAGATCTACTAAACATGGGCCACAAAAGCATGAAAAAAGAAAAACCTAGACCTAGCAAGGAAATGAAAAAAGATCCAACAAGAAGCCCAACATTACAGAGGTCAGCTCCTAGGAAAACGAAGCGCCAAAAGGTAAAATTCAATAACTCTTTTAATAGGTGGTTAGATTTGCATAGATGCAGAGAACAAAAATTTCTTCTTCCTCTAGCAGTTCTGAATCTTTCGGTGAAAGAATCATGGCTGCAATGATGATATATGATCAAACTTACCTTTCGGTTCAGAGATCCCTGTGTGCCCGTCACTTTGGCGGGTTTGTAGTTTTCACCAATGTATTGAGAGAAGTTTGTGAGGTTGTTGTTCAAGGTGCTACAATCAATGGCAATCGCATCACGGATGCACTTCAAAACTATTTTCTTCCTCCCCCTGAAAAGGTGCGCCGTGAGTAATGGGTAGGTTTTGATGCCTGGATGAGAACCCCCGAAGGGGACCGAATTCAAGATCTCTGCTACCCTTGGAGTTTTTATGGTCGTTATTGCTTCTACGACCATAGAAGCAGATGGGGAAGGAGCAGATAGTGTCAATGGCAATGGAGCTGGGGAAATTGATGAAGAGGGACCATCTGGTGAAGAAAGTGATGAACCTAAAGATAACAGGCAGGCCAAAAAACCCAGACTTTAATCTGCTGTAAGGTTGACTGGATCTCTCAAAACTCTGGCTTTGTTCTTCGCTTTTGAAACTTAATTTGTCTTTAAACTTTTGATGATGCCTCCATTTTAAGACTGAATGTTCTGAAAGACTTTTTAGCATGAATGATGTTAAGTGCATATCCTTTTTACTTCTTAGCATGTATGATGTATGGAATGTTGCACTTGTCATTTGTAATTGATCTCTTGAAATCTGCATCAACATTGTAGTTCGTAGCTCCCATTGCTTTATATCTTAGGCCTTGTTTTGATACGAGATCTGCTGCATTGTTGCCCTCCCTATAAACATGAATGGTTGTAAGAGTCATTTGGGCAGTGATCGAGGACTCTAAAGTGTGCCCACCAATTTCTGAGTGACCAAGGTATAGGTAGAGCCTGTGTCAAACATTGTAGAGCCATCTTGGAATCTGTTTGAATTTGAATTCTAGTGTAACCCAAGAGTGAACAAAGAGCCACACCATCCAAAATACCCATGGTTTAAGCCATATTCTTTGTGCCCTCTCCATAATAAGAGTAGTAGTTTGTATATACAGTTTGTATATTCATTCAATAAATAGGATAACGACAACGTCCCATGGTAACACTATAATACTCCTAGGTCATATTGAAATCTTATACTCCACAATATTTGGCACCCCAAGTGAGCAATCTTTAAAATGACACTATATTTTCTTGATTTTATTTATAGCCCAACAAACATTGGTAATCTTTATGGATTACATGGGAAGTGAACATTACCAGTCTAGCTTTACCAGGCTACAAATGCCTATCTTCAATTTTTGTGGTAGGCGGAGTGTCATAGAAGGAGTTTTTACACCTATCGGCTACTAGAGCTGGTGCACTGCCATAGGTAATTGCATTGGTTTGCATTAGAGAGTACCCGTGGCTAGTTGATGTGATAATACACTCCCACTAGTCCTACAGAATATCACAAGAAGATTTGAAATATGTGTACAAGCTAGCTGCTGTGGTAACTTGTAACCCATCAAAAGGCAAAAAAATACCTAAATCTTCATCTGAAGATCCGAACATTGTAATTGTTGTAATGAACTAAGGATGACATATGCCTTTTGCTTGGTAACAGGCTTTGCCAATTCATATCTTGAAACCAGTAATCTGGCAAAAGTATAGGGTTCACTGCTATAGTCAAATGCCTTGGGTTTATCAAGACATAAATTGATGCCTACTGTTATATCTATGCTCAAGTATGATCTGATGGCCTTCATCATCATCCTCCTACACTAGGGCTTCACCCTCATCCTCACTACTAGAAAAATAGATAAAGATAGCATTAAATTGATAGCATATGTAAATACGTGCTATTAAAAAGTTTTTTAATAGCACATCTAATAAATGCTATCCTCATTTTACAAGCGGACCAAAGAAAGATAGCATTCACAGAAAAACGCTATTAAATGATAGCATAAATATTAAGTGCAATAAATATTGCTATAAAGACTTTGTTCATATTCTTAGTTGATTTTATTTTTCACAAGTAAAATTTTCAATACATTGAAAAATATTATAGTAAAGACCAATGTTTTATTGGTAAAAGAAAAAAATACCAATATATAATATATCTTAATAAAAATTATATGTAGCAACAAACATGAAAAATTGTATTTTTTAATTATTATTTTTTTTATAAAATTCATAAAACTCTAATAAATATTAACAATAAGTGTTAAAATTACTAAACCAATAAGAAGATAATGATCATTCACTAATTACTTAAAAAAAAATATTTTTTTATAAAATATGTGTATACTTTCTATCTAGCTATCTCAACTAGGGGTGTTATACGAGCCAAACGAGTCGAGCTTTGGTATGTTCAAGCTCGGTTCGTTTATAAACGAGCCGAGCCCAAATTTTATACAAGTTTTATTTTATGTTTAAGCTCGACTCGTTTAGCTATACGAACGAGCTCAAGCCGAGCTTTTAACGAGTCGAGTCCGAACCGAGCTCGAGCTACTCGATTAAATTACATATAAAAGTATGATTTTATCTAAATGAGCCGAGCTTTGTTATGTTCAAACTTGATTTGTTTATAAACGAGCCGAGCCCAGATTTTATACGAGCTTTATTTTATGTTTAAGCTCGGCTCATTTAGTTATACGAACAAACTTGAACCAAGCTTTTAACGTGCCGAGCCCGAGCCGTGCTCGAGTTGTTCGGTTCGTTTAACAGCCCTAATCTCAATCAAGGTAAAAAGAAGCTTTTTCACTACCCACAAATAAACTTAGTATGAGAACTTGTTTAAAAGAGTTGATCATCCTGAACCAAGTCTAAATAGTGTATGAGGGTTTTTTTATGTGAAGCTCACCTCGTTAAGAAATGAGTTGAGCTGACCCCGAACTATAAACGAGTCGAGCTCGAACCCAACTCAAGCTTTATACAAAATGAGCGGCTTGGCTCAAATAACACTTGTATTCCTCTTGTCTTAGATTCCACATAACGAGTTTTTGATAATTAAGTTTGTTAGACAAAAGAAAAATGTACAACAATATTAAAATGTCTCATTTCTAGTCTAATTAATTTTTATTTATTTGCATAATATAATTATAAAAACCAATTTGTATATTAACAAAAATGCACAAATCTTAATTAAGACAAAAATCTTCATAATTTAAAATTTGATATTTTGATAGAGTATAAAATAAGAAGTGAAGTTATTTTTAATCATCCCGCCCTCGATTTTTGGCTGAAAATTTAAACGAGCCGCCTTGTGTTTGGGTAAAAATTTAAACAACCCTCACTTCACTTTATTGTTTAGTGGTTGGGCACTTGGGCTCAAATATACAAATTACTTAAATCTCTCAATCTTTACCCTCATTCTTTACCAGCAAAAACATAGATGATGGAGGTAGTGATGGTTACGGCGGAGATAGCCAAGCAAAGGTGAGTCTCTTTGGTTCTCGGTTCAAACCCCTCTAATTACTCTCTCTCTCTCCCCCAATTTCAATTTCTTCTCACTTTAATTCTGGTTTTTAGAAATTAAATTTGTTGGGTTATGTTTTGATCTTTAGTTTCTAGGGTTTTGTTGAATTTAGAGTTTGGATTTTATATATGAATTCCCTTGGTTTGTAGGGTAAATTGGCGTTGATTTGGCAGCAAAGAAAATCAAATAGCCATGTTTATTTTCAAAAAAATTGCAGCATGTTCAATTACTAAGGTAAAAATTAATCTAGGATTGGGGCTTTTTCAAGGTTTGGGTTATATGTTCATTATGTTGTGATGATGTGTTGTTGGTTTGGGGTTTTGTAAAGATTTTCATAAATGAATAATGGTTTCAGGTTTATCTTGATGACATAGATCTCACAACAATTCTTGTGACAGAATAGAAGTTGATTCGGCAGCCATTTGTGTCTAGTCAGGTGGCTTATGAACTCTAAATTACCATCAAGTTTTATAAACAATGATCAATCATTTGTACACTTCCACCTTTCATTCTTGTTTATGTATACTACTCATTGGTTTTTTTTGCCCTGGTTACTCATGATTTTTAATGCTACTCAGGCATTACAACTTTGGTTGATGGGGAACACTAATGGCAGGCAGTTGAATGATTAGGCATATCAAGTCAGTAGCAACAACTCAGGGAACAGTTACTGTAGCAAATGGGCAATTATTATGGTACTCATAGTGTATCCTTGTGAAACTATATTGTTTGATTTGTTTCTATTTTGCAGCTGGAAGAATTTTGGTTAAGTGTGCACCAAAGAAAGAAATCATGGTGTTTGTTGTTCCAGGCCAACCTGGTCAGACAGAATTGGCTGGTGACTTTAAACTCTAAGTTCATGATCGTGTACCAGATTTTTACAGGTTAGTAAACTATACTTCTAGCGGTTTATGATAATGATCATAGACATCCAGGAGAAATACTTCATTCAATGATAAAGCCTAATGTTACTTCTAGTTCAAATGCTTTTCAGCCATGCCTTAACAATAATTTTTTTCTTTCTACTACAATTTACTGTTTAGTTGTTAAATTGGCTAACTTCTCTTTTCAGTTGGTTGAATAATACAATGACAGAAAATAGAAAATCATGAACACCTCCGAACTTGATGGGTTTGACAAGGTAAAGAAGGCAAGCTTTCTGTCGCAGACAATGGGGATAAAGAAAGATCATTTGCTTACAAAATCAAGAAAAGAAGGATGCTTGTGAGTTAAGCTTTTTCCGACAATAATTTTATTTTGACCCCTGCTTTTATTAATTCTTTGATCTGTTTTTTCTGTTGTGATGCTTGTATCATAATAATTGTCCTATGGGACATGGATGTTGTTCTGTGTAGAAAAAGCTTCCATCTCCATGATTCGGTTGAGGTTGTGCACCTAGACTGCAATGCAACACTGCAGTTTCAGCTGAAGCTACTGGTTGTAAAATGAATAAAAGTGCCAGCAGTGTTACTGCCATAGGTGATGGGGCTCCAAACTACGAACACAAGTAAAGCGATTACAAGAGAGGTCTGCAATGCCAGCAGTAAGTCAAGCGAAGCAAATATGTATGTTGTAGCAGTAGTGTATATGTCAACATGGGTATCCAAAGGAACCAATAGCAGTGTGTGTTGTGTGTCTTATGGTTTCAGGGTTTGTATCTTGTATTTGGTTTGTTTAGTTGATCTGACCTGACGGTGCATTGAAGCACGCTGATCAGGAATGTATTTAGTGCGTGATATTAATAATATTTTTTTAATATTGATAAAAATAATTGAGTATGGAATATGTTGATTTGTCTAATGAAATGCAAATTCAAGCCAAACCAAATTGGATTTCTCTATTACAATTTGTTACCGCAGTATAAAAGGATAGCACTTGTGAATGCTAAAGCTTTGTAGCAATAGCACCTACAATAAGCTATTGATTAATAGCGCTTCTACAAACGTTATCCTTAAATGCTATTAATTACCATTGCGTTTTATAAAAAACGCTATCTTAAAAAGCATAGCGTTTGAATAAATGCTATTATGTTATAGCACTTTTTGTAAACGCTATTAAAAAAAAGGATAGCATGGTCATCAACAGCGTTTATTAAAAGCTATTAAAAGTTTTTAATAGCATTTTTTGAGCGCTATCTATGTATGTTTTTCTAGTAGTGCCTACTACACTAGATAGCTGGTGCACTGCCATAGTAATTGCATCGGCTATAACATTTCAGTATTGGTGACCAATTTGTCACATGCTTGTCATGCTCAATATCTTCCTAAGGAGATATTCAAAAACTAAAGCTTTGAAGGAGGGTGTCGTTTGCCCATTCTTGTACATTACTAATTAAACTCCAAAATTATTGGCGCTTTTTTTGCTAATAAACAAAATTATTGAATAAAGTCAAGTACGAGGTTCCTTTAATAACTATCTGGGGTGGAAATCGAACGAAACGGATCGGAAATGGCATGTTCGGAAAAAATAAATCGAAAATCGGAATCAATTTTTTTTTTCCAATTCCATTCCAATATTTTTTGGAATAGCAAAATTTATTCCAAGTTCGGAATATCGGAATTGATTGGAATTCCAAATAAACAATGGTGGACGTGATCCTTTTTGGAAACTTGAAAATCTTGCACTCTTTATACTGAGTTGGGATACTATATTTACTTATTAGGATGTTTTTATGTAACATAGTAACATACCACCCCCTATCCTTTATATAGGGTGTTATTCTTCCCACCCAAACAAGTTGTCAAGAAACCCAAATTTTAGAAATAGTTGAAATTAAGTTGTAAAAAATACCCAATACTAATTTACTATTGTACCCTTGTTTTTGAATAAACTTAATAAAACAAATTTGTCAAAAAACCCAACTTGTTTGGAGAAAAAACCCACTGCATGTTATGAGAAAAAGCCCACTCACAGAATTTAATGAAAAGAAATTTCTAAATATAGTTTTTAGAGTTTTGGTGGACAAAATGAACACAAAACAGATTTTTAACTATGAGGAACACACAACATAATAGTTATTTTCTTCTAATTGGGTAAATAAATACACGTCCAAAGATCATATCACACTTTTCAATATGATAATGGATATAGACCTTGATAAGATTCCTTCTTTAGATGATTTTGATACACAATTGCAAACAGAGCAACATGGGGAGGATATTCCAATAACCATGGTGGAGGAAGATACTTCCATAACAATGGTTCGTAGTGTTTTCTATGTTTATTTGAAGTAGTTAGTTTTGTGTAAATTAGCTTTGGGTTTTTTGACAGAATTTAACAAATAATTAATTATGCAAATAAGGACAATAGTGTAAATTAGTATTGGGTTTTTTGACAACTTTTAACTAGTTTTAAAATTTGGGTTTTTTGACGACTTGTTTGGGTGGGACAATAACACCCTTTATATATATATATATATAATATTAAAAGACGGTCTCATAAACACAGCCTTTAGATGTCTATTGAGACAATCATAACCATTGGATGTAGATTAATTATATAATCGATGTAATAATAGCCCTTAGATGTTGAAAATTGATCCTAACCTTTAGTTGTCTACTGAGACAATCGTAGCCGTAGGATTAACATTATTTAAACAATTTTCATTTAATGTGCCAATTATAACCAATATGTAATAACTCCATAAATAAATTATAACATAATAACCTCATTATAATTTGCTTAGGTTGTACATAATAACCTCAATTTAGATATAGTATCTTTAATCTTCTTCTCATAAAATTAATAAATTCTAAATCATTTTCTTAATTATTCACACTTAATACACTTTTCAATATTTATGAGAGAAATTATGAAAATGAGAGAATCTGTCATAATATTTGTCACCAAGATTGTTACACTTGCCACCAAGAAAATATTGGTGAGATGGAGAAATTTAATTAGGGTACCTAAAAAAATGAAACTGGTGATACCACGAGAATTCCGACCTCTATTTATCCCATTTGAATTTTTTTTGGTTGTATTCCATTTTGTTGCTTACCTCTTTGTTAAATGTATGGTTTTGTTTTAGTAAAATATTTTCCACTAATACGTTTATTAGAATTAATTTGCACCATTTCATTAAGGTGAGTCATTTTTTCTTTTTTTTCCTTTGTAGATTTTCAGGAATAGATTCGTTGCTTATTCTGAAGAATTATATAGTTATTCTATCAAATTAATTTGGAGACTGTATAGTTTTTGGTTGGACAACACCCTTGAGTATATTCGTTGTTCCACTAATTTCTATATCAATTTTGTTGCTTTATTCGTTGTTGATTTATTTATTGTATATTCAACATGCACTTTAGTAATCTTTTTGCGGGAATGTTCACTGGTTACTCTCTTCTCTTAATCAATTATCATTAGCTATAATATTTTTAGATTCAACAAACATGGGTTATGCATATATAGTTATGCACCTTTGTAATCTTTTTGTAGGAGTGGTCACAGGTCACTCTCTTCCCTTAATCTATTATCAATAGCTATATTATTTTCTTTTTTTTTGGGGGGGGGGGGGGGGAGGGGAGGTTGGTTGAAGATACTG
This sequence comes from Aquilegia kansuensis, assembly GCA_020826895.1. NCBI lineage: Eukaryota > Viridiplantae > Streptophyta > Magnoliopsida > Ranunculales > Ranunculaceae > Aquilegia > Aquilegia kansuensis. The sequence continues at coordinate 36,276,464 of CM037004.1, read as the reverse complement.
GTATATTATTTTTTTCCTCAATCTCTTTTCAACATACATTGTCACCTCTTTTATGCATAACAGGAGAAGAAAACGACGGTTGGGTGGCTAAAGTACAAACGAACACATTATAAAGTATTCTATTGGTAGTGATGAAGCATGACCATTGTATTCGACTTTTATTAATTGTTACGTCTAATGTCTTTTCTACATTTTTTAACTTATTACATTTAATTTGCATAAGATGTATCCTTTTACATAAAAAATTATACTTGATACATAAACGAAAATGTTGTAAACAATTATACACTATCTATATTTTTTTTATCAGATCCATTGCAAATGATCAAATTAAACAGCTATAATGTAAAATGATCCAAACTTAAAAATGGCGTGTGATCTCAAAAACATTATCAGTTAGATTCAACTTAATCTTCAAAAGTAGCTTGACTTTGCAATTTCTTTAGACTTCAAATATTCTTATACTCTCACTACAAACACTTAAAATAGTTTTTCGAACAAATTTTTTGCACAGTTCTATCAAAATTTTAAAATTATATCAAGGAATAGCCCCCCAATAAAATCATTATTATTTTACAATAATTTATTTCAATAATTTTTAAAAACAAAATTGAAATAATATTTTAAACATACTATGAAAACAATTGCATCGCCTATTACTGCATAAAATAATTAGTATGACAACTATGGCTCCAAAAAAATAAAATAAAATACTATTGCATCACCTACTTTTTTATGAAAAATAAAATACCATCTAATTGTATTCGTTTTAATAATTTTTGAAAATAAAATTTTAAAATCATAATTAAAATAATCATGCCATAGGCACGGGTTATCACTAGTATACAATATTATAAAGTGGTCTTATAAACACAACCGTTAGATGTCTATTGAGACAACCATAACCATTGGATATACATTAAATTATATAATCGATGTAATAATAGCCCTTAGATGTGGAAAATCGATCCTAACCTTTAGTTCTCTATTGAGACAATCGTAGCCGTAGGATTAACATTATTTAAGTAATTTTTATTTAATGTACCAAATATAACCTATAATGTAATAAGTAATAACTCCACAAATAAATTATTACATAATAACCTCATTAAACTTTGTTTAGAATATGGAATTAAATTAAAGAATATTTATTCATAACATCAAAAATATAATATAGACATTTAGATGAAAACAAATGCTTCTATTCATGTTATATATTTCTTTTGTTCCATCTCTCCCACCCACCAAAACCAGTTCACTTTCATGCATAGGTTTTCAGGTAATATATTAGTGATACAAAATGTTAAAAAGTCTTCCAATTGTTGTCAATTCCTTCTTCATTACCTGTAATGTTTTTTTCTTTCTTATTTTTGGGACAGGTACAAAGATCTGCTTGCAATAGCTGCTATAATTTTTTTTTTTGGCTTCAAATTACAAATAATTTTTACTTTTATTTTTTTCCAGTTTCATATAAAAGTTTAACACAAAAATATAATTTATTCCAGGAATTGTCAGTGTATTGGAGCTAAGGTACGGTTGTGATTTATTGATTCTTACATTTCGTTTTCTAGGTGAATTTTCTTCCATTCACAACTGAATTTATTGACACATGTCCTTGATTTCTGAAAAATAAGATGAAAACAGGAGAAACTTTTGTGTATACATCGGCAGACAAGCTATATATCGATGTAAACCAATCCGAGTATGTGAACTTACATCTACTGAGTTGTTGAACTCACTTAATCCGTATGGATTTCCACCATTCTCTCTCATGGTCAAATCAGGTTCAAGGCTTATACTCTTAAGAGATCTTGCCCATATAGATGGGATGCGCACTGGAACTCGATTGATGGTGACATAATGTGTAAATCAATACATTCAACCAAAAATTCTTACTGAAAATAAATCAGGTGAAATAGTGCATGGTTCTACCACGAATAACATTAACTTCGTCGTTTTTCAATCCTCCGTTCCAAATTACGAGGATACAGTTCCCTGATATGCTTGATGGTGGTGATGAGCAAATCAACGATTGCGCAATTGAGATTTCTTTGTGCAGTTTTCTTCAAAAGTTTATTTTGCTCAAAAGTATATATGTATGTGACATAGTAGTTTTTGCCACCATTTCATTAAGGTGAATCATTTTTTCTTTGTAGATTTTCATGAATAGATTCGTTGCTTATTCTGAAAAAATATATAGTAGTTCTATCAAATTAATTTGGAGACTATATAGTTTTTAGTAGGACAATAACCTTGAGTATATTGGTTGTTCCATTAATTTCTATATCAATTTTGTTGCTTTATTGGTTGTTGATCTCTTTGTTGTATATTCAACATGCACCTTAGTAATCATTTTGGGGGAATGGTCACTGGTCACTCTCTTCCCTTAATCTATTATCATTAGCTATATATCTTATCTTTAGATTCAACAGACGGGCTATGCATATATAATTATGCACCTTAATAATCTTTTACATGATTAATGGTCACATGTCACTCTCTTCCCTCAGTCTATAATTATCAATAACTATATTATTTTTCTTCTTTTTTGGGGTGAAGATACTGGTATATTATTTTTCTCCTCAATCTCTTTTCAACATATATTTTCACCTCTTTTATGCATAACAGGAGAAGAAAACGATGGTTGTGTGGCTAAAGTACAAACGAACACATAATAAAATGTTCTATTTGTAGTGATAAAGCATGACCATTGTATTCGACTTTTGTTAATTGTTACGCCTAATGCCTTTTTCACCTTTTCACCTTTCTACATTTGATTTGTATAAGATGTATCTTTTTACATAAAAAGTTGTACTTGATGTATAAATGAAAATGTTATACAAAATTATACACTATCTATATTTTTTTATTAGATCCATTGCAAATGATCAAATTAAACAACTATGATGTCAAATGATCCAAACTTAAAAATGGTATGTGATCTCAAAATATTTATCGGTTCGATTCAACTTAACCTTCAAAGTATCTTGACTTTGCAACTTCTTTAAACTTCAGATGTTGCAACTGAAAAAACACTTAATAAATTGTTGCAAAGGTATCCAAATATTCATATATCTCTCACTACAAACACTTATATATTAGTTTTCTGAACAATTTTTTTGCACAGTTCTATCAAAATTTTAAAGTAATATCAAGAAATAGCCCCCCAATAAAAATTAGTTTGTGGAAATCATCGGATTACAGGGGTGGTAGCAAAACTGTATGGGAGTTGGATGGAGATCAAGTATGTTTTATTGATATGATTAAATATGTGAAGAGGCTATTAGGAAACCCGATGATGCCCGACAGAGATGTCGACCTATCTTATGTAGCAAAAAGTTCAAAAGTGCGTATATTGGTAGATGAAGACATATTACGATTGTGGGAACACCTTAAAGGACAGAAAGCAGGCAAGTTTGTACATTTATTAGCAAGCATTAGTGACGGTGACCCTGCTCAGGATGTCGGAAAGTCGCAACCAATTGGCCAGAATAGCTTGCCCACGAAGTCAACTAAAGAGGGGCCATGCAACATTCCTACAACTCCGGTGAAATTGAGAACATCCCCAAGATTTCAATTTTGCTATGCAAATGTGGGTGAAGCCAAAGAAGCAAACGAGTCTCCCACTTTGTGTGCAGACGGGATTCCCTCATCTCCGGCCATTATGCCACCGTGTGGTGTAGACATACACAAGGGTAAGGGAAAAACAGGTAAATGATGTGGTTGGATTCCTGAAACCGGTACGAAGAGGTTTGACATCAATTTTGTGACATAGTGTCCATGGTTATTTCGCCTTGAGTTCATTGTTAAGAAAACCTAGTTGTACGCACGTCGTCCGGTGTCCTTGTCTTCGCGTCGTGTGTCTAAAGTGTGGTTTTTGGTTCAGGACGTACGTACCTTCTCAAGACGTTCGTACGTCCAAGCAGTCAGCAGGAAGTTTGTTTGGTCAGGACGTACGTACCTTCTCAAGACGTTCGTACGTCCAAGCAGTCAGCAGGAAGTTTGTTTGGTCAGGACGTACGTACCTTCTCAAGACGTTCGTACGTCCAAGTAGTCAGCAGGGTCTGTATCGAGTGGAGACGTACGAACGTCATATCGACGTACGTACGTCCAAAGTGGTTTTTCTCTATTTCGGCCCATTTTCCTTGGCTTTCAACCCTAAGTATAAATAGGGTTTCTCTTCCAAAGAATAAGTTAGTTCTTTGGCCGTCCATTGTTTGTTAGGTTCTTGAGTTTTGGTTTAGGTTTTGGTATTGAAAGTGTTTGTGGCTATTGAACTCAATTCCCTTCTTCCCCTTTTTCTCAATTCATAAATCTGTGATCTTCTAAGTGTTATTGTGAATTCGGCTTCGAGTCTTCTTGTGTGTTCATCAAGAAGTCGAGTGTCTTGTGCGTACATCAAGGTGCTCTGGTGAAGTCAAGGTGTTAGAGATAACCAGGAGTATCAACTCGCAGTGAGTGCAGGTAGTTGGTAGGTTTGTACATCTCTTTTCATCTAGTGGATTATTTGTTGTCGCGAGGACAACCGTGGACGTTTCCCTTATTGGGTTTTTACCACGTTAAAAATTTCTGTGTGTTCTTTGCTTTATGCGTATTGTTTGATTCGTTGATTATTCTATTATTGTATAAGCACTATTTGTAGTTTCACAATTGGTATCAATCGCTGGGGGCTGGTTAAGGAGCATAAAGGCTCACGCTATCGATCAATAGTGCTTTATGGAATCTCACAAGTTTGCTACTTCAAGTCTTCCTCCACAATTTAGTGGAAAAGACTTTGGTCATTGGAAAGTACGAATGCGAGCTTATCTCCAAGCATTAGGAGAAGAAGTCTGGCTTTCTGTTGTCACAGGGTGGAAAGAACCAATGACTACTACAGGTACTGATGATGCTGCTGTTACATCACTGACGCCACGCGAAAAGTGGACGCCTGAATAGAAGTTGTTGGCAAATTATAACAACAAGGCACTCAATGCTATTTTCATGGCATTAAATGCCAGTGAGTTTCGTCGTGTGCAAGGCTGTGAAGAGGCTAAAGATGCATGGAACAGGCTTATCTGTACACATGAAGGTGACGAAACTGTAAAAGAAAGCAAGCTGGAACTGTTGACATCTCAGTTTGAGAATCTACGGATGGATAATTCTGAGACATTTGATGATTTCTTTATTCGTCTTCAAGACATCATAAACTGCAGTGCTGCTATAGGTCATGCATATACTGACACACAAGTGGTACGGAAGATACTGCGTGCTTTGCCTCCTCGGTTTCGTTCTCGTAAGGATGCCATTACTGAAAGTAATGTGATCAAGAACATGTCCATTGAGACACTTGCTGGGAAACTAAGGACATGTGAGATGGAACAGGCCTTGGAAGAACCCTTGAAGAACAAGTCTGTGGCATTCAAAGCTACATCGTCTAAAGAAACTTTTACAGGACCTTCTGATGATGAAGAACAGGATGTGGATGATAACTATGCGTTTCTGTCACGTAGCTTTCAGAAGATTCTGAAATATCAACAGAATCGAGATCCTCGAAAGCGATTTCCTGACTCCTCAAATGCTCCTAGGAGTCGTGGTTTTGAGCGTTTCTCTGTGGATGGGAGAAGAGCTCGAGTTGATCGTAAAGATGTCCAATGTTACAAGTGTCGTGAATATGGACACTTTGCAAATGAATGTAACAAGAAGGTGGATCGCAAACCTGGTGATAATTCCAAAGCGAACCTCACAGTGACATGGGATGATTCAGATGAAGATGATGATGGCAATCCCTCAAATGTTGTCTCCAACTATGTGGTCTTCAGTGCATCCCTGGATGAGCATCCAGGAGGTATTGTATCCTCTACTGATGATATTAATGTTTCTGATTCTGGTGTTCATGCTACTACTAGTGAATTATGTGATATGTATAAGTTTTCCATGCAACAAGTCAAGTTGCTTGAAAAAACTAACACTGTCTTGCAGGATCAGGTAGACAGTCTTGGGCAGGATATCTGTAGTCTTGCAGGTGACTCCAACATGTTGAAGGAGGAATTTGAAAAAGAAAAGGAGGACTTCCAAGCACGTATTGCTTCTCTGGAAAACCTGAATAATAATCTGGAGACACGGTATCGCACTCTTGTACTGGAACATGAAAAAGTGAAAGCTGAGTTGTCTGCAGCCAACAAACAATTGGTTGGCTTCGGTAAAGCTAGTGATAGTCTTAACTCTCTGCTGGGAATTGGTAAATCCCATTCAGACAAATCTGGCTTAGGTTATGACACATCTGTTCCTTTTTCTACTGCTAGCACCTCCTGTACTACTTTTGTCAGACCAACAGGTGTCGCTTCTCCTGCTCCTGTGCAGGTGTCTGGTGTGGTTTCCCCACCCAAGGTCACTCGTGTAAAGCATGTCCGGAAAAAGAATTTTAGACACAAAGGCTTTAAATGTCTAACCTGTGGTCGCATGGGTCACACTTCTGCTTTTTGTTGGAATAATTTGTATCCTGCTCACCATCCTTCTTTTGCAGGTAATTCATATTGGAACAAGTCTTCCACCTTCTCTATGCAGGCTCCATACATGTGGAATGGCTATGCTCCATGGGGCTTACCCAGAACTTCTCCTTATGGAAATCGTCCTCAAGCAACACCCATGCCTACTCCACCTCCACATTTCTGGGATAGGAGTATGGATGCATCCAGGAAAATGGTATCTCACATGGCTCGTTTGGTTGAACCGATGCCTTCATCATGGTATCTTGACAGCGGTTGCTCGCGTCATATGACAGGTGATAAGTCTCTAATTGATAATCTGACTCTTGGTTATGGAGGTAAGGTTAGTTTTGGAAATGGTAAAATGCTTCCGGTTGAAGGTAAAGGTAACTTTTCTGAGGTTGGATCGCTCAATAGTCATGAGCTTCTTTTTGTTAAGGGTCTTAAGTCCAATCTATTGAGTATTAGTCAGTTATGTGATGCTAAGTTTAAGGTTGTGTTTGAGGATGATAGGTGTGATGTCTTTGATTCCAATCATGTCTTGGTGTTAACTGGAAGTCGCTCATCTGATAACTGCTTCATTGTCACTACATCCCTTCCGCATCTATATACCTAAGTTGTTCATTGTTACTGTCCGTGTTTAGGATGTTTAGGTTTGGTTAATTTTGTTATTGTTGTTGGTATTGAGGACATACTACTTTCTCTATTGTGTGGATTCCATTTTACAGATGTTTCTAGTTTGGCATCTTCAACTGTTTTTCTGTCATGCATAGTTGTAGGGTTACATCATACTCTCTTCGTCTTGGTAGTTTCTTACGTGATGCATTTACATGTAGTTGAATACCTGTATATCTCCAGCCTTATATGATTGTCTTTCATGGTCATCGTCTCCTTTTATATTTCTACACCTCCTGTAAGTGGTCAATGACTCACAAAATCCCCAGCCATTTGACTGTCTTGAGAGCATGCTCATTTGGCTAAGAACCCGTTGGGGCTGTGAGGGTCATGCTCTGACGGATGCACTCAGGAGATGTTAGTTCTTGTGTTGCACGTTACCATGGTATTGCACTTCGTGAGTGTGTTTTGCCGAAAAGATGTAGGCTACACCCTACCCTCGTGTTTTGGTAAAAGATGGAGGTATTAGATACTCCCACACGGGAATGGCAGTTGTTTCAAATGGTTTTACAAACAAAAAAAAAAAAAAAAAAAAAAAAAAAAAAAACCAATATTTTGTGTTTCCTTGGTTTAGTTGTGATCCGGTTCACTTCACATTGACCTTGTAGCAGGTGACTTTCAATATACTCAATGATCATGTTTTTAGTTTGTTTCCGGAGGTTGGTATTGGTCTGTCAGGTTCTTCTACATGCTTGCATCATTCTAGTAAGTACCATGGCTTGGTGTATGATGTCGTTCTTCGTTCTTGCATTTACTTGTGGTTGAGGTTAGTTTAACTTGTAATTATCTACATTTGGAATTCCTACAATAAGTCGAATTGTTTCTTTGTGATGTCTCTCAATATTTGTTTGGGTTGCTGTTCGGGTTGTTTTCTGTTTCTTAGGTTGGTCTCTCAATTTTTTTTAAAAAAAAAAAAAAAAAAAAAAAAAAAGGGGTCGTACGAACGCTGTCATGACGTCCGAACGTTGAGGTGGGCAGATCTGTTTACAACGTACGAACGTTATTAGAACGTACGAACGTTGAGTCTGTCAGATGTTTTTTTTTAAGCCCCGACGTCCGAACGTCTTTAGGACGTACGAACGTCCCTGATACAGTCCGGCCCATTTGTTGTTTAAATTCAAATTTTTGTTAAACCAAAGGCCAACTGTTACATCAATCGTGTTCCCTCTTCTTTGGCACACTACAAGCAGTTACTATATTGGTTTTCATTACTCTTCTTAGGAGATCTTCTTCCAATTTTTTCTTCCTTGCATTTGTTTTTCGTTTTTCTTTTCATCGTTGTGTTTCGGTGTGTTGGTTCGACAAGTTGTTGGTCATCCTCAATCTCTATCTCTTGTAAGTTTGTTCTTTTGCTCCTACCTTCTTCTCTATTGTCATGTTCTTGTTGTTTATTTGGCTTTGATTTATAGTTTTGTTTGTTAAGGTTGTATGTTTACAAAATGACTTCATGGTACTTGGTGTTTCGATACTTGAATTCATTTTTTTTGTTATGGTCGACCTTGAGGATTGGTTCCTTCTTCTCTTTTGTTGTTTATGATTGTCGTTTGGTAAGTGGGTGTTTACCATTACTACATTGTTGTCAATAGCATGTGTTCTGTTTCTGCACACCAAGTGTTCGATTAAATGCCTCAATGAGCTTGTTGTTGGTTTTTGAGTTAATTCTCTTACATTTTTGGCTTGGTTTCTGTTGTGCTTGTGTAGACAATGGCTTCAAAGCGCGCACGCACCACGACATCCTCTTCTCGCGCTCCTAGGGGTCGTGGCTCCACTCCAGCCTTGTCGCCTCATCCCACATCTCTTGGTGCTCATCCTCGAGCAAAAGCTATTGTTCCGGAGCGATTCTTTGACTTGGCAGACATCGCTGCCACCCCTCTTGGGACTACTCAACTCGGCAACATAGCCCTCTTCTTTGAGACTTGGAATTGGCTAAGGGTGGCTCAACCAATCACCAAGTACTCGGTTGAGCACACGATTGCCTTTTATGAGACAAAGACACCTTCTCAAAATCGCTCGAGTTTCTCTGTTTTGATTGAGGGTCGGAGGTACACTATCTCTCCAAAGGTGATTCGTGAGGCGTTGGGAATTGATAATGATCTTCTCTCTGAAGATGCCATTCATGTTAGGTGGCCCATTCCGGAGGCAATTCAAATTGATTTTGTCGATCAAGTACAAAGAATGTTCATCGATGGTGTCACAGAGAGATACCACGCCAAGTTCTACAACGCCATCCTTCTGCATATGGTTGCCCATTCCAACATCTACCCCACCAAAGGCAACAAGATCATCATGACCGACGACATGATCAAATTGGTAGTTTGTATGTCGGTGCACCATCTCCATCTCTCTGAAGTCATCTACACACGGATGCTTCAAATCGATGCTACTAAGGGTACTCTTCCTTTCCCTAGTTTTATAATGACCATTCTTAAGCACTTGGGATTTCAGGGACGATATGTGGAGGTGAGCCCTCCTAGGTTTGTTGGCCATGACTGGGTCAATGCCATCAAGAAGGGTTGCCAGTCTAGGAAGGCTGCTTTTGAGTCCGTGGGTGCGCGTCTGACGCATCACCTAATCTGGGGAGGCCGGGCTCTTGTTCGTGATGATGACTTTGATCGGGCTCTGACCCCTGGACGCCCCATCTCAGCCCCGGCTAGGGGAAATCGGGCGGTTGCAGCAGTTGACGCTCGGGTCTCTTCTATTCGTCGTCGTCAAGATCACATGGGTACTCGGTTAGATCGTGTTGAAGTCATTCTCTCTCAGCATGATGCTATGCTGCGTGATATTCATAGGATGAACGTCGCCCAGATGCATCATCTACAGTTGGACTTCACTCCCATTGACTTGCCTCCATTTCCGGAAGAGGCACCTCCAGGTCCAGGTGACAGTGATGGTGATGACTCTGTTGGAGAGAGTGAGGACGAGGGTGATGGTGAACACAGTGGTGGTGACTCGGAGTCCGAGTAGTTCTTGTTTTGGTTTACTCTCCATATTTTTTTTGTACTTAACATTGCTCTTTTGGTCAATCGTTTTGCTTCTATTTTTTAGATGTTGAGCATGTTATTGGGTGTTGCTATTTTAATATTAGTTCTAGAATCTTTCTGTTTTGCAGTGAATTCTTGCTAATTAGGTAATGGACCTCTCTAATTGGGCCCATGATTAGGGTTATTTTTGTTCTTCTATATATAGGGGAGTCTTCTCTTCCTTTACTCTTATTGTGTCTTCTTACCTCTTTCTAGTTCTCTCTTTGTTCTTCAGTTCTTTTTTCAATGGCAGAATTTGAACTTCATGGGGTTTTTGTTCCGGCTGTTGGTTATGTGTCGTTTATGGTGATGGAGTACAAAAACAATGCAAAGGTGTGTCGTTTGTGTCGTGTTCCTCATGGGTATGACTATATTCATCGACCTTTTCTTAATCCATGTTTGGTTCATGTCAATCATTGGGAGAGACTACCGGTACACCTTCAAAATCACATCTTGGAGTTGGTTGGATACCCGAAGCTTCCAGGACTTGCTGCTCCTCTTACCGACTGTAGCTTGGACAGCAGAATTGAAGAGTTATTTTGTACGAGTGAATGGCTGGAGGATTATGATGATCATGTGATAGCTCGGTGGAATAGATCTTCGGCTCGTGCGGAAGCTTATTTCTCTAAGCTTCCTCCAGGTCATTGGGAACGAGTTTTTCGAATTCGTTGACTTAAGCTTTATGTTTGGTCTTTACTGTTTCCTTTGGTTATGGATTCCTATGTTTGGATAGTAGTTGGTTTCATGACACTTTAAGAGTTGTGATAGGTTTTATCTTTTACTCTGTTTTGTCTTGGTTGTTTGGGATTGATCTTTCTTCTTGGTTGTTTTTCTGTTCTTACTATTATTTATGTTTATTCATCGGGTCTCTTGTTGTTTGGCTCTTTTGTTCACTTGTTGTGACAAAAAGGGGAGATTTATGACTCTAATACTAACATTCGTTTCTTCCTTTGTTAGTGTATTTTTGGGTCATGTTTCAGGTATTCTACACGCATGGGGGAGTGAACGTGTTGATGTTTTTAGAGGATTGTACAGTTATAGGGGAGCTTGAGTGTCAAAATTTTGGAGCTCATGAAGTATGGGGGAGCTGCTCGAAGGAATCTTTGTTGATTCCTTAATTGATTCGAAAATTCTTAGTTGCTTCCGTGCGGTCTCTGATGTTTAAAGCGTCTTGTTCAAAGATTGGTGACTCGGTACGTGTTCTACCTTGAGTGATTTTGTAGGCATGATTTATAAATGCCATGGGTTGGTGTTGTAAGCACGTTTTATGAGTGCTATTAGAGTCATAGGTTTTTGTCACAAAATCAATGTCAAAGGGGGAGATTGAAACCGGTACGAAGAGGTTTGACATCAATTTTGTGACATAGTGTCCATGGTTATTTCGCCTTGAGTTCATTGTTAAGAAAACCTAGTTGTACGCACGTCGTCCGGTGTCCTTGTCTTCGCGTCGTGTGTCTAAAGTGTGGTTTTTGGTTCAGGACGTACGTACCTTCTCAAGACGTTCGTACGTCCAAGCAGTCAGCAGGAAGTTTGTTTGATCAGGACGTACGTACCTTCTCAAGACGTTCGTACGTCCAAGCAGTCAGCAGGAAGTTTGTTTGGTCAGGACGTACGTACCTTCTCAAGACGTTCGTACGTCCAAGTAGTCAGCAGGGTCTGTATCGAGTGGAGACGTACGAACGTCATATCGACGTACGTACGTCCAAAGTGGTTTTTCTCTATTTCGGCCCATTTTCCTTGGCTTTCAACCCTAAGTATAAATAGGGTTTCTCTTCCAAAGAATAAGTTAGTTCTTTGGCCGTCCATTGTTTGTTAGGTTCTTGAGTTTTGGTTTAGGTTTTGGTATTGAAAGTGTGTGGCTATTGAACTCAATTCCCTTCTTCCCCTTTTTCTCAATTCATAAATTTGTGATCTTCTAAGTGTTATTGTGAATTCGGCTTCGAGTCTTCTTGTGTGTTCATCAAGAAGTCGAGTGTCTTGTGCGTACATCAAGGTGCTCTGGTGAAGTCAAGGTGTTAGAGATAACCAGGAGTATCAACTCGCAGTGAGTGCAGGTAGTTGGTAGGTTTGTACATCTCTTTTCATCTAGTGGATTATTTGTTGTCGCGAGGACAACCGTGGACGTTTCCCTTATTGGGTTTTACCACGTTAAAAATTTCTGTGTGTTCTTTGCTTTATGCGTATTGTTTGATTGGTTGATTATTCTATTATTGTATAAGCACTATTTGTAGTTTCACAATTCCTTCCCTATTTTGTTGAAATATAATAATGTTTGCAGAATGATAGAATGTTTGGTTTCATTGGACTCCAGCATCATCTGAATTGGAAATGGTTCAAATATGGGAGAGACAATGGCGAAAAGGTACAAAATGCTGGGTGGTGTTAGCAGTCCTCCAACCCTGGTATGTAACATATCTATGAATGCATTTAGTATGTAAGATCCGTTTGTCATTCAACTTCCGTAAAAATGTGCAAAGTAATTCAATATATTCAAGTCCACTAGCACATAAGAATCGTGAACAGAAGTTACCTGACACAGAAAACGTTGTTCGGGGGAATGGTTCAATGAATACCGCAGGCCAGAGCTCTATTCCTTTCAACTTGAATAGGCCTATCTTATTCGAAGATGAGAAAATGAATGACTTGTACTGTCGAATTGAAAAACAATATGGCACATTTGTAGGTGAAAAACCCGTGGATACAACTAACACTATGCGTATGATTGTCGTGACACACATTATGGAAGTAGCGCAGGGAATGGAGAGGGTTGAAATATGCAATATGTGTGAGGATATGCTGTATTAATGGGGAACTTCTCTTGAACTTGCAAAGTATTTTGGGTTCAATGTGGGTTGGTTGTATGATTCACTAAATGCATTGAAAGATTTGGTACAAAGCCACACATCTTTGAAAAAGGAGGTTGAAGTTGGTCTCGCAACGTGTACAGATTTGAAACAAAAGATCAAGTTGACTAAGAACATGTACAAATCTTTAGTTCAAGAGTGGCATGATGCCAACAAGGTGCTCGAACGTAGACGTGACCGTTCTAAGTCTACAGCTATTTTTCATTTGAAGATATAAATCTGGCATACCATGTCGTGTAATACAAAAAGGACTGGTTAATACTTCAGCAATGTACAAGTATATTTTGATTTTGTAAGTTATTACTATTTTCTAGTAATATGACAAAACATATATAACTGTTATGAATGTTTAATATTTATTTTGCCGTATTCTATTGGTGCAATGCTAATAAACCGCATTGTTTGATATACTTCATTAGTATTCTGTGAATCCTTGATACCTATTAATTTCAATTTTGTTGCCAGGCACTACAACTATATTCTTTGATAAATGGTTATTTAGACTAGCTGGTGAGTATCAAGTACCGGATTTGCCCAAAAGATTATGTATCTGTCTTGAAGATTTAAAGAATCTTACCAGTATTCAAGGCAGGTGGACAATTCGTGTGTCCAAATGTAAAACACTTACATTTCTGTAGTAGAGGTAATGCAAAAACAACTACCATGACATATGGAAGAAGATTTCTGCATGTAAACAATCTGTGGGGTAACGAAGTAGTCCCATTGATAATTGATAAATCATGGATAAAGTGTGATTCTACAAACTATAGTCCACTTTCCAACTTTTCAAAGTGATAATGTGATTTGGGCTAACAAGATTTAAACTATGGCTGTGTTTGGTTCACGGAAATCAAATTCTGGGGCATTTAAGTAACTGGCGATTTTTATGCTAAGAATAGCCCGATCAAAATGGAAGAATGGTAAGGAGAGATCCGGGAAGATGAAGTGATTTTAGGAGATAGGATCCATACTTATATGATATTACAATTGGCCTAGGAATTTGGTTTCATTTTTTATTATACAAAACCGCTTTCCTTTTTATAGATTTGGAATCTGTTTTCCTTCTGGGACTAATATATAGGCAAATCCAGCCACTTTCCACGGAATTCCACACATAATACAGCCTATACCTTTATTCAAGTCTTCAGCTCATAATATGAAATTTTAGTTTAATAAATGAAAAATAATGCAAGTTAATTCACAACGATTACTAAGTCTAATTTCCGGTTACAAAATCCTATTACAAAAAACAAAATATAAAGATCCCATCAACTCAAACATACTATTACAAAATTAGTTGATGATGGAATTTAAGTAAAAGCAGGCCACCAAAACCCCCAACTCCAAGCAAACCCAAGAACTCTGACCAATTGTCCATCTCTAAAAATCCCCACCTGAAAAAGAATCCTACTAAGAACTACACAAAAACACAACATGATTAATAATAAGCATATAATTCTTACCTTGGACATTACATGTGAAGAGCGACTAGGGATCAGTGGCCAAGGACTTCAGGTATCGATAAAATCCATGTGCTGAAAAACAGCTAGGATCAAGTTTGGCCTTGCGTACGATCCTCTTCCATTTTTGGTTAAGTGAACATAAAACCAGAGTGTTCTGAAGAGTAGGGGTCATTGGGTAACCAAGAATGGCCAATTGATGGAACCTGGCTTCCATTGCATCAAGATGCACTGCAATAGGAGTTTCATCACCCATATTGTACTGATACAAATCATCTTTTAGTTCTCTTGCCATGATACAACACTTTTCATTCATTATCTCTGCCTCAGTCGACATAGGTGGGTCATCAACAATATTTTGTTGCACATCAATACCCCCTTCCACCTCAACAACATCTTCAACCATTTGCTCTTCAACAGCAAAAGTTGCATCTTCACTACTAGTACTAAGGAAAAAATCATCATCCTCCCCATCTATTTGTTTACAACTGATGGCCTCTTCATCGTAGCATGGCCAGAAGTCAGAGCAACTGTTGTGGTCACTGTTCTTGTTGCCTCCTTCGTTGGAGTTGTTGTCCATGTCTATAGGATGAATTTGGGAACAAGAAAACTATGAGTTTAAGGTTTTTTCATAGGATTTGATTTGTTTTAAATCAAAGAAAAGGAATTAATGAGCAATAGTAGGCAGTTTGTGAAAGACAAATGGCTAACACTTTTCGAAGAACTGTTGATTTTAGTGAAAATATTAATGTTTTAATGGAAAGATTTAATAATATAAACTAATTCAACCATTAAAAGAATCTATTAATTTGGAATCATAATTAATTACATTCTCATTACCAGGTGGAAGCATATTCTCTGAGCCCCACCTACCAAATAGAATAATCCAACTCATATACACATCACAGCTAGTCCAAATACATAATCTTTTTTAGAAGCTCCATATTCAAAATTCATACCAAATTCTTAGATTATTCGATCTATATGGCTCTTGGCGTCTTGGCGAAACTAAAAAAAATAAAATTGGAAGACAATATGAATTTAATTAAACTGAAAAACCTTATTGTATAAGGATTTTGTTTTTCCTTTCGGAAAGGAAAAGGGGTTTTGGCTTGACCCCTACACGTCCATTATCCAAAGAATAAGGTGGGGGTAGGGGGGATATGACCTTATAAAGATTTTAACATTAGCTAATAATACATATGAGATGGAATTATAAAGAAAACTAAAAAGAAAACGCCATTTTGTGAAGAAATCTGTTTGCAGTACTAGAGAGAAAAATAATGAAATAGCACGTAGGGTGTGCATGAAACTTTTAACGTGAACAATATTAAAATTAACAACTAGGGTTGTGGCAATTATGAGCCCTAAGCCCTTAACATTGAATAGGTTAATTTAATGCACCTTACGTGCGAGCATGCCCAACATAATAGTGTTTACAACATGAGATTGGGTTACTAACATGATATTACCTTGATAGTAAGATTTAGCCAGTTGATTGTTTATTTAAGTTCAAATGATACAAAGAGAGAAGGGGCAAACAAGTAGTACTGATAAAGCAAAGGAAGCATCCAAAATTACTAGTGAAGTGAGCGAAGACCAACAAATTGCCATTGTGGAAAGGGGTAATAAACAGACAACACCAATTGAACAAGTTGCACAAGTTAACGAGGAGGGGCAGAGTGCTCAAATAGTTGAACAAGAGGATGAATTTCAAGGGGAACATCTGGTCACAGAAATAAATATTCAGAACAATCACAATTATGGGGATGATGAGATAGTTCCTTGTTCTCTTAAGAATAATAATTTCCAGACTCTAACAGATGATGAAGAAAAGGAACAAAATTTAAATGGTATTGAGGCAACTCAGGCTATGTTCTCTGATGAGGTAGAGAGCATGAAGAAAAAAGATAAACAAACAAAACTAACCATTGAAGTAAGCAATACAAAGAGTGCAGTGTCAACAAGGGCTATGAAAAACAAGAAATTAGGTGAGCCAAATGCAATTGAAAGCTTGATTGCGTGCAAGACAATACAAGGTGGTGACTTTAAAAAGTCAGGGTCGATTCCCTTAAAAAGCAAAGTTTCAAGATGATAGCACCAATCATTGTTTGGAATGTCCGAGGACTCAAATGACCCAAAAAAAGCTTTTGAGGTTAACAACTTGAGAGCACAAAAAACTGTTAGTATGATGGCACTTGTTGAAACGAAAGTTAGACAATGCAATGCTGGTAGAATTAAAAGAAGTTGTTGCCCAAATTGGTCGTCGATTGATAATTACAACAATGATCCCTCCGGGAGAATTTGGGTCTGTTGGGATCCAAATGTCTTCACGGTCAACATGGTAACAAGTTCTCCACAGTATATACACTGTCAGGTACGTCACTTACCGTCTAATGATTGTTTTTATACTACCTTTGTGTATGCTAGTAATAATAGAACAGAGAGGGCTATGTTATGGGATGACCTTAAACTATTGAGCAGTAATATTAATGACCCTTGGTGCACTATGGGGGATTTTAACAACGTTATGTACTCTAATGAAAGGGTAGGTGGCCAGCTAGTTCACCCTAGGGAAATAAGGGGTTTGTTGAGGCCATGCAGTTTGCAGGCCTGACAGACCTTAAGTCCATAGGATTTTTCTTTACTTGGACAAAAAAAAATGGGCAAATGTCTAGAATTGATAGAGTTTTAGTCAATTCTCAATGGTTAGGTCAATTTTTCAATAGTGAAGTAGAATTCCTTCCTTTTGGCTTGTCAGACCACACTCCCGGTGTGGTTTACTGGACTGATTATGCTAAAAAATCTTCACCCTTCAAATTCTACAACTCTTGGGTTAGCCACCCCGATTTCATGCCTCTTGTAGAAGGAATATGGGCTAACAAGATATACAACAATCCTATGTATGTTTTAGTTGAAAAACTGAAGACTCTAAAGTCTGAGCTTAAGAAATGGTCTAAAAATAAACAATCAGAGCTTAGGGGCAGCATAGAGAACTATAAATGTACGCTAGAAAACCTGCAAAATAAACTGCAGAATGATGCCACGAATGCCAACCTACAATGCCAAGAGAGGCAAGCTTTAGAACAATATGCAGAAGCCATGTCCATTGAGTTGCAAGATCTGAAACAAAGGTCTAAATGTAAATGGGACATTGAGGGAGACGATTGTACTGCTTATTACCACAATTATGTTAGGGAAAGAAAATGCAGGAATTCTATATGGGCAATTGAGGATCAGAATGGGACCAAAATCCACGACAATACTCAGGTATGCGATATTATAGAAGACTATTACATTAAGCTACTAGGCACAAATACGGCCACTCCAAGTGACAACTTCTACAACAATCGACAAGTGAGGAGCCTTAACAGTGAGTAGGTAAGCAAACTGGAGGAAGAGGTAACTGATTTAGAAATTCATGATGCCTTGTTTGATATAGGGGACAACAAAGCCCCAGGCCCTGATGGGTTTAATTCTTTTTTTTTCAAACAATGTTGGAGTATTGTTAGTAAAGACTTTATCAAGGCCATCAAAAATGTTTTTCGAACCTGTAAGATGCCTAGGGGTGTTAACTCCACTCTGATAAGTCTTATACCTAAGATCAAGGCCCCTACCAAAGTAGAAGAGTTCAGACCCATTTCCTGTTGTAATGTGATATATAAATGTATTTCTAAAATCATCACTGCTAGGCTTAAAACTGTGATTAATGACTTGGTTTCTGAGTGCCAAACAGCCTTTTTGCCAGGAAGATCCATACAAGACAATTTACTCATGTCTCATGAACTTTTGAGGGGATATGGAAGGAAAGGAGGTACACCTCGGTGCTCCATGAAGGTGGACCTCAAGAAAGCATATGACTCAATCTCTTGGGATGCAGTGCTTCTCATGATTAAAAGAATGGGTTTTCCTGACAACTTGTACAAGCTTATCAAGTTGTGTATCACAACTCCTTCCTACTCCATCATTGTTAATGGCTCACAAGTGGGGTATTTTGATGGTAAAAAAGGTTTGAGACAAGGGGACCCGCTGTCCCCTTACTTATTCGTGATTGTTATGGAAATTTTGGAATGTTTACTTAAAGAGGCCATAACTAGTAAATCTATAAAGTTTCATGCTAAATGTAGAAAATTGGCTTTAACACATTTATGTTTTGCTGACGATATTTTGCTGTTTTGCAGAGCTGATATGGGTTCTTTAGAGGCTGTAATGAACACTTTGACTAAGCTAGCAAATGAAACAGGATTGCAGCTTAACCAAAACAAGACAACTCTGCTAGTAGCAGGAGTAACTGATCAAGATGCAAACTCTTTGGCCCAGAACTGTGGGATTAAGTTGGTTAAACCTCCGGTCACCTACTTAGGTCTTCCACTTATTTCTTCAAGACTCAGTATCAAAGATTGCCAACCTATTATTGAGAGAATAACTAGAAGAATTACTTCATGGAGATCCAGATTTTTGTCTCATGCTGGGAGGTTACAATTGATGGAATCTGTCTTATCTTCATTTCATGTCTACTGGGCAAAAACATATCTGCTGCCTAAAGCTGTGGCCAACAATATAAGCCAGTTGTGCGCTAGGTTCTTTTGGAATGGAGCTGATATGGGAAAATCAATGCACCATGCTAGCTTGAAGAAAATGTGCTTAAAGAAAGAAAGTGGGGGACTAGGAATAAGAAACTTCAACAATTGGAATAGAGCAACATATCATGGCCTAGTATTTGACATAGCATACAAAAGGCAATCAGTTTGGGTGACTTGGGTTTGGGTTTACCATATCAAAAACAAAGGCTTCTGGACAATGAGTATTCCCTCAGATTGCTCATGGGTATGGAGGGCTATTTTGAAAATGAGAGACTCAACAATGCAACACGTGAAGTATTTAATTGCTGATGGGAAAGACATAATGTTATGGGATGATCCTTGGAGTAGTATAGGTCCCTTGAAGACACAACCAGAGTTCACAAATAGTTGGGCAAGGATACCAGGAAATGCTACACTGGATTGTATTATCAGCAACAATGCTTTTAACTCTCAATTCACTAACCTCATCTCTATTGCAGCAGCTAATACTATAAAACAGGTAACAATTCTTCCGCAAATTGGTAATAATAGGCTTGTTTGGACTCCTAACCCTGCAGGTAAATTCACCACCAGGAGTGCGTATGAAGTACTTTTACAGGAGCAACAGAAAGTGGAATGGTACCAGGTTGTATGGGGCAATAAGGCTATCCCTCGACACAGACTCACCACCTGGATGCTGTTATCCGGTTCAATGCCTACGCAAGACAGGCTCATCAATAAAGGTATCATATCCAGTTCCTTGTGCATTCTATGCAACTCAAACAGGGAAAATAGCAGACACTTGTTTTTCCAATGTCAATACTCACAAGCTATATGGAGTGGAGTTAAGGCTTTCATGGGCATCACCTCGAACCAAGTTCCAGCACAAGTTGAATGGGAATATATTATTCAGAGAAGTAGGAAGAAAGGTATGAATGCAGAAGTATTCAAGATTTTGGTTTGTGCCAATATTAACTTTATCTGGAGAGAACGAAATAAGAGGAGGTTCGAAGGGAAAGCAATGCTAGCTGAAGCTGTAAGAGACAGATGCATTAAAGATATGAGGGTTATATACAGAACAAGCTTCATGAAGTGGAAGATTCAGTTGCCAACAGGGTACTTGCAGACAGATTGAAAATCAACATCAAGTTCAAATTAAAGCCAAGGAATTTCTGCAAATGGGAGCCTCCTCCTGAGGGCAGTCACAAGCTCAATGCTGATGGTGCAGTACAGGAGAACAAGGCATGGTTTGGAGGGTTGCTTAGAGACTCATTGGGCAACACGGTGGCAGCATTCGTAGGGAGCTCTACTGACAGAGAAGTAATAGTCCAAGAGATGACAGGAGTGCTCGAAGGAATGAAACTAGCCGACAAGCTAGGTATCAAGAAGCTACAAGTATGTTCTGACAGTCTTTGGTGCATTAAAATTCTAAAGAATATCACTAACTCACCTTGGTATTGTCTAAGGATTACCGTCGCCATTCTTCAACTGGCTATGAGTTTTCATAAGATATAATTTGAACATGTTTATAGGGAAAGCAATCAGTGTGCTGATTATTTAGCTGGTTTAGGATGCTCTGATGATGTAACCTCAATTACTTTTGTACCCCCTATGGATGAAATATTGTACAGGCATGTCTCTGATGACATGTTAGGTACAGTCTATGAAAGAGTGTAACATTTTTTATTTGAAATACAGGTGGGGGTCTGCCTAACCCCAGCTTACTTGTCAAAAAAAAAAAAAGTTCAATAGGTAGTTAGACAGAGAGTGACATAAAGATATACTCATGGCCTAAGCTAGTATAAGACATGCACCCTTAAGTTTAAATGTGACGACAATGTCATCATTCACAGACATGGTTATGGTGAACTACTCAAGATCTCTACCATACACTGGTGGATGACCTATAAATGTCTTGTTTAATTGAAATTTAAAGTGTGTTTGAGGAGACTTGAAGGATGCAAGCAGCTTGGAATGAAGACTAAGTAATCTTATTATACAACTAGTAGTGCAGCCAGTTGCCACTCATAATGCATTACCAGAATATAATAATACATCTCAAGATTTGGCTCCATCTAAAGTACCAGTTAATGTAACACCTTCAGCCCCATGCTCCACCACTGCGCCACCTGCCACGACCTTTGAATCAACTGATGATGGTATGACCTCCACTGCTGATACTTCACTATCTAAGCCTTCTACAACTACAAATGTATCTGATGGTGCTCCTCCTCCTCCTCACCAACACTCTATGGTGACTCGCTCACGTGTTGCTACACAAAAACCATTAGTGCGTATTGATGGAACTGTTCGATATCCTATTCCACAAGCTCTTGCAGCTGAGGTCACTTCTCCATTAATAGAACCTACTTGCTATACTCAGGCAGTTCTTCATCCTGAGTGGCGTCAAGCCATGACAGAAGTGTTCAATGCATTACTCAAGAACCAGACCTGGTCCCTCGTTCCTGCTTCTTCTTCTCAGAATATTGTTGGTTCCAAATGGGTATTCAAAATTAAACGCAGGTCAGATGGTAGCATTGAACTTTACAAAGCTAGTCTTGTTGCTAAAGGGGTTTCATCAACATGCTGGTCTAGACTATGATGAAACATTCAGTCCAGTTGTCAAACCGACTACCATTCGTACTGTACTTAGCATTGCAGTTAATAAAGGATGTTCTCTACATCAGCTTGATGTTAAAAATGCATTCTTGCAAGGCTTCTTAAAAGAGGAGGTTTACATGTCTCAACCACCTGGCTTTGTTGATTCAAATCGCCCAAATCATGTGTGTCGTCTCCGCAAAGCTATCTATGGCCTCAAGCAAGCTCCCAGGGCATGGTACACTCCTTCAACTCCTTCCTTGTTCAATATGGCTTCACTATGAGCAAGGCTGATCCATCACTATTTATTTTTCGTCGTGGGTCAGATATCTTGATTTTGCTTGTTTATGTGGACGATATTATAGTTACAGGGAATTCCTCATCTATGTTGGCCTCCTTCACTTCTGTACTTGGACATTAAGAATTTGAACTCAAGGATTTGGGGGAGCTACATTACTTCCTTGGTCTCGGAGTTAATTACATTCGTCTGGGTCTGCATCTATCCCAAACAAAGTATGCACTTGACATTCTTAAACGTAGTAAGATGCTTGAGTGCAAGCCATGCTCTACCCCCGTCACGGCAAAATCACAGTTATCTCCTTCAGATGGTGACCTTTTAGATGATGCAACTGAATATCGACACCTGGTTGGTTCACTACAATATCTCACGCTCACCCGCCCAGACATAGCCTTTGTTGTTCAGCATGTTGCACAATTCATGAGTGCTCCTAGAGTTCCTCATACGATAGCTGTAAAATGGATCTTGCGATATCTTAAAGGCACGCTTGACCAAGCCCTTGTTTTCAGACCGTAACCAGGGACATTTACTCTCATTGGATTTTCTGACGCTGACTGGGCTGGTTGCCACAATACTCGACGCTCTACCTCAGGGTATCTTATCTACGTGGGTCCTCATCTTGTTCCTTGGTGTGCTAAGAAACAACCGACTGTTTCTCGCTCTAGTGCCGAAGCGGAGTACCGAACACTTGCATTAGTTTGTGCTGAAACAATATGGATCTCTCATTTACTTCATGAGCTTCATCAGACAATTCCTGCCCCTATCATACTCTACTGTGACAATTCGAGAACCACCTGCATGGCTTCCAACCCGGTATTTCATGCTCGGACAAAACACATTGAACTAGACTACCATTTTGTTCGAGAGCGAGTAGCTTCACAGAGTCATCGTGTACAATTTGTTCCCTCAGTTGATCAGACAGCCGATCTTCTCACCAAGGGTCTTCATCCACATCGCTACAAGTTGCTTAGATCCAAACTTGTCAGTCCACGACCGTCCAGTTTGCGGGGGAGTGTTAATCAGCCAATCACAACCAATATATTTTCTGTGTATATTCCCACATGTATATTGAGAAAGTATGTTGACATACATACCTATTATAACTGTACACTACTGTATATGAACTCAAGAGATGGAATGAAATAATCAATCAAACATTTCTTTAACTTACACTTCTATTTGTTTGTTTTTTTTTCCCGTTTATGGTCAAATATAAGTTACCATGTTTTATAGTCTTATTCTGAACAACCTTTTTTGCTCTGTTAAAATAATATGTGGTTCATAATAGGTAAAAGCTCAATTCATATTTGTCGAATAACTGCTGATAAGGTGATTATCACAGATAGGATATAGTTGAGGCATGCATACTAGCTAGTGAGCAATCTGGTATTGTTCACCTAGGTATGTAGTGTTACAAATATCTTGGATGTTGCCTGTGGTAGTCCTCTGCAGTACTATACCCATGTCTTGGCCTTCGAAAGAAATTTTGAGATGCAGAACAAATGAATTTATACGGTAGCACAGATGTTTGTAACCTTGGGTACATTACTTAACCTCCTGTAGCAAAGCCTAGCTTTGCTAAATGTCTGTTGTGGATTGTTCCCAATGATGGCAAGTCCATTAGTTGCATAGTTAGGTCCATAGGCGAGACACGGTACTTCATTTCCACCTCTATAAGTACATTCTGAGGTCTGAGCTCCAACGAATTCGTCATGTTGTACAGGTTCGTATATTGTAATAGGGATCTGTCCCAGAATCGATGATGGTAGAGGTACTTTGATATTCTAACATAGGTAACAGGTTTACCAGATACTGTCATACCTGTCCAACGAACAAAATATAAGAATGGGCTATCAGGATCTTTGATCATCGGTGTTAAGGCATATGGCACTGCTACATCAGATAATTTTGCATTTTCTTTCAAGTTCTTGTAGCTGTATAATGAGCATCTACCAATTGACAATGTTTTCTTCTGGTTCCTGTACATGAAGGAGTAGATAGACAATATGAAAAATTGAATCCATACTTGGGTGAGAGTTGGGGACTCATCGAGTGGTTGTCGCAAGAAAAATCTATAAGCCATGGAGACTTCCCAAACAGGCCTTGGGTGTCTTCCCCACGCCCATATACAAACTCCTGTAAGGTCAGATTGGATCTCGACGACAATATCAATGTATCCTTACTCAAGAACCCAACTAAATACGAACGGGCACCATATTGTACTTGTTGGGTTTTCAATTGGTATCAGTCGTAGGGCGCTTGTTATGGAGTGTAATGGCTCACGCGTAGATTCTATTAGTGCAATTATGATGAATAAAGCTAATTCATTTGTTTTTGCAAATCTATAATCCCATATTTTTTTTTTATAAATTTTATTTTCGAGATAATCGTGTAATTTTTTTTTTTTTTTTTTTTTTTGGGATGATTGATTTTGTGTTAAACCTTATGTTATGATTAATTGCAGATACTTTTTTCACATTTGGCTATTTGTTAGGGTTTTAGTATATAATTGTATGCTTTGTGTTTCGTGCATTGTGTTGTAAAAAAAAATAAAAATAAATTTAAAGGTTTTGTAGGGAAAAAAAATTGACCCCTTTAAGTTACCTTATTGCAAGATTGGCCCTGTTAGGGAACTTTGTGCAAAAAAGGCCCCAATGTTAATTACGTGTTTTTAAGACCAATATACCACTATCTTCTCCAACATTTTTTTCTCGTTTTCTTTCTTCTCTCCTCATCAACCATATTCTCTCTCCTCCTCCACATAACAAAAACTGTAGATCCAAGTTTTTAGCAATAAAATTGAAAATGATAATTTATAATTGAATTATAAATTTTGGTTTTACATCAAAGAAGATTATAAAGAAGAATTAGTAATTCGAAAGTAAGAGGTTGATTGGAATTCCAATAATTCTTTCTACCAATTCTAAGCTTCCATATTCGTCCTATTCTTCATTGAATTGTTAAGAAAATTGATTTTTCTATAGAATTCAGAGGATAAATAGAGAAGAGAGAGAGATGATTGAGGTGGAACCCCATGTCTTTGTTGAACAGAGATTATGGTGGAAAAGAAGCGAACCGTTTGATTTTCAATGGTAGACTCGATTTACTGTGATTAAAAGGATAGTTGAAGCTGGATTTAGTGATGGATTTTTTTTTTTTTTGACTGATGCAAACATAAAAGGCAAAGACTTATTTGCATACTCGCAACAACGACCACATAAACCATAAAATGTAAATGCTTGTTTGCATCAATCACAACACACATAAACATTAAATGCAAAGACTTGTTTACATACTCGCAACAACAATCACATAAAAAATAAAAATGTAAACAAATGTTTGCATCAGTCACAACAGACGTAAACATAAAATGCAAAGACTTGTTTGTATATTCGCAATAACAACCATATAAACCATAAAATGCAAAGACTTGTTTGCATAAACCAAAAAGGTATTACCAACATTCAAAAGACTGTTTTTACAATTTGAGTGTTAAATGGGTACTTTCTTATACAACAAATGCTTAATCAAGGCCAATATTATAAACCGGACCTTAGCTCGGCCATTTGTGTTTTGTGGACTCTTAATGAGGTCCCAGAACCATTTCCCTGAAGGAGGCTTTGTCACTAGGCCTGTCAACTATCCAAACCGATCCGAGATCCAAACCGATCCAAAACCGATCCAATCCATTATTTTAGACTTTTGGATATCCATTTGGATTAATGGATCACTTAAAATGGTTTTTGGATATCCATTATTGTTTTGGTTCGGTTTGGATAATACTAAAGGAAAAACCGATCCGATCCGAACACCAAAAGAGAAACAATTTGTAAAAAAAATTATCGATTTGAAAATCAAAATCTTAATTCTCTCCGTCTTCTACTTCCTTTAATCTTCTTGCTCTCTCTCCCCAAGCTTTACATGGGAAAGAATATCAATGATAACCCTATGTTTTGTAATTTTGATAATTTGGGTTTCTTAATTCACGAAGAAATTTGAGATTTTTATATTGGATTTTTTCAAATTTAGAAGTAAGTTTTTGTTCTTTTTCATCTATTTTGATGAAGTTGTAGATACAATTGATGGAAGTTTCAAATCGTCGCAATGATATGTATAAAGTTCAGAAAATTTAAAAGGTGATTTAAAGAGTTTGAAAGACAATGAATAAAGAGGAACTTGTTAATCGAGTTGAAGAAGATTTTTGTATACTAGATAACAAAAAAAGAAGATTTTTCAAACAAATTTGTTAATGGAGTTGTGAATTTGATTCAATTTTAACTAGTGATTCAAACAAATTTGTTAATGGAGTTGTGAATTTGATTTAATTTTAACTAGTGATTCAAAAAATTTATAGAGATAAAATGGGGAAGAAGATAAAAATTAGATTTTTGGATCGGTTCGGATCGGATATCCACTACTAAAATTGGATCAATTCATATCCAATTAATATGATCCATTATCGAATTGGATCGGTTTGGTTCGGATCACTATAAATCTGGATCGGTTTGGATCATGGTAAAAACCAAACCGATCCGATCCATTGACAGCCCTATTTGTCACCATTTTATATGTGTCCATATCTCATGTCATATTACCAAAAATAGAATTTTTTATTTTTTTACAAGATACATATCTTAATACGTAATCCAGTTACTTAGCTGCACAAATCGACTCTCTAAATATATGTTCCACCATAATGATTCCAAACAGTACTGCTAAGATGCAATATTAAACAAACGAGGGGTTCAGTGTGCTCCAAGTGAAGACTTTCTTCCATGTAATGCAATCTGCCACCCATTTCAAATCCATTTAATCTGAGGGTATTTAGGTTTTAGTCACTTTATGTATATACTAATCAGGGAAATAACACTTTAGTTCGATTAATTAGGTTTTGATCACGAACCAGTTATTAAAACACACAACATTATAAAATGGCCAAAATACCCCCACAAAACAAACATGTGAGTAGCACAAGACCTGGCAATAGTCGTACTCTATCCAATAATCTGTCGAACAACACATATCTCGAGGCACCTTAAGTTTCTCTTCCCCTATTCCTCAAACCCTTCTGCATGCTTTACAATCGTGAAGATAACACTTTGAAGTTCAATAGCAAAATCATCAACAATCGAGAAGTATTTCAGAAAATGAAAAATATGGATCCGGTTCTCAATCTTTGATGAATTGCAGCAAATACAAATTTATATTTAAACCCAATTCTGCCACCATTACTCAGTCAATCTAACTGAATCAAGTGATTACAAACTGCATCATAATAATTGAGTTTGGGATTAAATAAAACTCGAGGTTTTCTTGAAGTGGGAAGAAGAAGAAGAAAGTTAAGGTGTATTAGTAACATTTGGAAAGAGAGAATTATGTGAAGGTGAAGGGAACAATTGTAGGCTCTAAAGATCGTTTGAGAGAGAGAGAGAGAGAGAGAGAGAGAGAGAGGTGTGGTGGTAAATGGTGGTGCTAAAGAGAGGTGGTGCAGTGATGGGCTGGTTGTGGCAGTGTGGTGGTGGTGGTGGTGGTGGCGGCGTTGATGCTGTTGAGAAAAGAGAGGTGGGGCGGTGGTGGTGATGGTGGTAAGGGACAAAGAACTGTTTTATTTTTTAATTTTAAATTATCGTGTGCACTGCACATGATATTCAGAGGGGTATTCTAGCTATTTAAGAAAATCTTTCCGTTAAACCCGGTTTTTTTGCTACTCAGGTTAAACCAAGTGATCAAAACCCAATTAATCAAATTTAAGTATTATTTCCCTAATTAGTATATACATACAGTGACTAAAACTTAAATACCTCTTTCCTGAAGTTTGTTACACGATAGTTTCGGACGTTGCTCTAGTTCTACTTTACATAGATATTTGGTTGAACAAAAATACATATAGACTGACAAATAGTTATCTAGGACAATTTAAAAGTAGTAAAACCCAAAAAGTACTTTAATGGAACAAAATTAATTGAAGAAACCAAAACTTCAAACATACTCCATACATAGGAGGGGAGAGTTTTTAATATTTCAAACTAGTCCCTTATTGTCTCTTTGTTTTGGTTCCACAATGCCAAGAAATGTTGTTATTATTATTATTATTATTATTATTATTATTATTATTATTATTATTATTATTATTATTATATTATTATTATTTTGGAATAAGTACAGGACATGGTAGATTGTGAAAAGCGTTGTCGCAATGCTATGCATTCTCTCTCATTCGAGTCATTCTCTGTCTAACTACCTATTGAACTTAAATAGATAATCAACTGACTAAATCTTACTATCAAGGTAATATCATGTTAGTAACCTAATCTCATGTTCTAAACATTATTATGTTGGACATGCTCGCACGTAAGGGGCATTAAATTAACCTATTCAATGTTAAGAGCTTAGGGCTCATAATTGCTGCAACCCTAGTTGTCAATTTGAATATTATTCACGTTAAAACTTTTATGCACACCCTATGTGCTATTTAATTATTTTCCTCTCTAATATTGCAAACAGATTTCTTCACAAAATGGCGTTTCCTTTTCAATTTTCTTTATAATTCCATCTCATATGTATTATTAGCTAACCTTAAAATCTTTATAAGGTCATATCTCTCCCCCACTCCCCACCCCCCTTTATTCTTTGGATATTTTATTGGACGTGTAGGGGTCAAGCCAAAACCCTTTTTCCTTTCCGAAGGGAAAAACAATCTTTATACAGTAAGGTTTTTCAGTTTAATTAAATTCATATATTATCTTCCAGGTTTTTTTTTAGTTTCGCCAAGATGCCAAGAGCTATATAGATCGAATCATCTATATCTCAAAGAACATTCTAACATATTTTTATTGTAAGAATTTGGTATGAATTTTGAATATGTAGCTTCTAAAAAAGATTATGTATAGTTGATGTGTATATGAGTTGGATTATTCTATTTGGTAGGTGGGGGTCAGAGAATATGCGCTAATGAGAATGTAATTGCTTATGATTCCAAATTAATAGATTCTTTTTATGGTTGAATTAGTTGATATTATTAAATCTTTCCATTAAAACATTAATATTTTCACTAAAATCAACAATTCTTCGGAAAGTGTTAGCTATTTGTCTTTCACAAACTGCCTATAAATACTCTCATGATCTTGAGACAGACCACTCAACTTATTTTTTTCCGTTTGTGTTCTTGTCAAGAACCTTTGCTAGATTTTATTTTTTGTTATATGTATTTTTACTTCTCTTGTTCACTCTTAGCTAGGCTTTTTCTTCTTCTTTGCCTGAGTTAACGCTTCTATTGTTCTCTCTGCAACAAAGGTAACATCTCTCTCTCTCTCTCTCTCTCTCTCTTAATTTAATTTTGTGAAAATTGTTGCAGTGTTTTTAAGATCAGATCGATTTAGATCTAGAAGGAGAACGACAAGAAAGAATTCAAATCAAGCTAGAGGGGGCATAACTGCATTACATCAAGAGTTGAGCTTGTTAGTAATCTATGAACTTTTCTATTCTCTTTTGTTTAATATGCCAAAGAAAATTACCGATCTATAATGGATTGTTGTTCTTGTATGTATATTGTGTTGGAATTTCCACATATAAAGCCCAACCCATAATGTGGTCCATGTACCTTTAACCTTGGTTTAATATAGAAATAAGCTAATTAGTAATAGGTTATGTGGAAGTCATATCTACCGTAGATCTTAACTATGATGGACGGTCTAGATCTAATGGGCTTAGGTTTGTAGATTTAGGTCCTCTCTCCACCTCTATAAATTGGTGTATGATCTCCATCCTCATACACTTACTATTACAACACATATTAGGGTTTACGAGGCAAGGAAAGTGAAACCTAGATCTTGCGCAACTTCTCAAATCATCAATAGCTATGGACAAAGGTATGTGTAGTGATTAATTATATGATTCATGATCCTTATTGTTTATTGATAATATTAATTATGCTTATATGTGGTATCAAAGCCAATTTGAATCATGTTATTAGTTCTATCGTCCTCGTTTAATTTAATACTGTTTATTATGATTCCGCAATAAAGAAAACAGTAATTCTTATTTTTATGATTGATGATTCGTATGATTAAGATGATATTTCTTGTGATTAAATACGGTAGTATTTCTTTCCGTTAGAAATTATATCAAGATTAGCGTTAGTATACTTTTGGACTCATAATTTTTTGACTGTACGTGATCACTAATTAATTGATAAGGGACCTTTGGGTATTATGAACACTTACGAATTTTTGGTTAATGGTTGGCAGTAATATATATGGTTTTATGGTGCATGAATTCTTGATGCATGATTAGTTGGTCAATAAGGACAGAACAACTTCAACAAAGTTTTGTTTACTGCAATCGTATTACTGTTCATCGTGTTACTGTTCACAGTATCCAGTTTTACAAATTTAGTGTCCACAGTTTACTGTTCACGCGTACTGTTCATTTAGTGTCCAAAGTTTATTTTTAAATTATTCTGTTTAGCTTTTGGGCTTACTGTCACATCCCATAATAAGGTGCCTCAGGTCCAACAATTAAACAATATGTTATATTTGTTTTGTACTTAACGAACCTGATCTATATCATTGTTGTGACTTAAATCTTCATGCACAATATGTCATTATTGTAACCTGGAGAAATTCTGAAATCCTAAAGGGAGTGTGGTTCTGCGTGTTGATTTTGTGTTGAGTTATTATGGGCTCCACTATTAATTTGACTTGCATTGCTTATAGGTATTATTTGGTTTTCTGCACAACATATCTTGCATCAATTGCCTTTATGTATATTGATCATACAATGTTAAGATAATTTATGCAATATTCATATTAAGATTTTTATTGGTATTCACCACAGTGAAACCAAGTATGTTTATGAATATTGATTTTTTATGAATATACCATAAAGTAAAACTGAACCAATTTTTGTTTTGGATTTAACGCTTTGTCCATTAGTGTTTTGGTAGTTTGGTATTTTCAATTACTCTTTGCACAAGATTTTCTAATTAATGTTTGCATAAGCCTTACAGTCACAACCCATAGTTAATGTGTTTGGGACTTACAGTTAGATTTTTTTGTAATAGTTTATATTATAATGTCATTTACTTCTATACCTAATTCATACTTGCATGCCTTATGATTATTCTTTCCTTTTAAGACCCATATTATGCATGTGCCCTAGTTGAATTTATTAGATTGTGCACTTCTTATGATTAAGATGCATTATGATATTTTGATATTGTAGCATTTATTCAGCTGCATGTTTATTCCCTTAAGGTTCATATCATCATGATTTGGTATCACCACAGTGAACCAATTACGATTATGGATATTGTTTTCTGTTTTATATTCATATCAAGTTTTATATTGGTATCCACCGCAGTGATTCCAATATGTTTAATGAATATTAAAACTTCTTTGAACATTCATATTATGATTTAGTTTTTCACCACAGTGAACTAAATATTGTGTTGAATGTTAGACTCAGTACCTTATTGCCTATTTATTCACTTGCATTATTGAGCTACCCACAGATAGATCAAGCATATGTTACATTGGATAAACTTAAGGGGTTGCACGTATTTGTGATTAAATGAGTGTAGGATATCCACAGATACCATGCTTATTTTGATCATATGATATGTCACCCATTTATAGTATTACTAAAACTCTTAGTCATATTGTTTAATTAATCTGTTGACTAATGTTGTGAGCATGTTTATTTTTCTCGTTCTATTATTCTTGTATTTCGTATATTTTGTATGTTTTATCCTTAATAAAACTAATGAACTAGAATGAATAAGTCTAGTTGATTTTAGTGGGAGTTCTAGATCTTGGCATATATTTCCTTATTGTTGAATCTACTGTTATTTTATAAAAGCAGTAAAAAGAAGAAAATTATGCATTATGCATGAACTAGATTGAACATGCAAATTAAACTCAATGTTTATGTGAATAATTATTGATGAATAATATTAAGAATCATTTTCGCACTGCTAGCTGAAAAGTTAATTGTTGAACTGATTACTATTCATAGTACTCATAGTATGCAAGATTGTATCCTTGAGTTTCCCAATTTAGTTGTTAAATTAAAGAATTTAGACATGTTAGTGGATGATTACTTTGTCCTCCAATTTGTTCTAAATTTCTTGTCTACATAGTATGTTCAGTTTCACTATTACACTATTAAAGACAAGTGGAATGTGAATTAAATGGCGAGACTACTAGTTCAAGTATAGGCAAGGCTTAAACAACATTATAATCATGTCACTCAAGCTTAATTCATGTTTCAAGAAGTTGAATGAACAATTCTCTTATTGTGTTTGGATATACACTATGTGTGTGCCAATGCCATTTATGTGAATATGGCGTTTGTTTGATATAAAAGGTAAGCTTTTGGTTTTAGTATGGTTCGATCAAACTTAATTGGTATTCCTAACCCTTAGTGAATTGATTATGATTAATGTTTATCTTTATTATGGCATAAAAGACTGGATTATACATCTAGATGAAAAGTAGACTAGTAAAAGAAGGGGTTTTCCCGAATCTTAACTTTACTAATTTTGGTGTGTGTGTGTGTGTGGAATGCATTAAGTCAAGCAAACCAAACACACTAAGAAGAGCCATAGGAAGTACGCTTCTTGAAATAATTCAAATAGACATATGTGGACTTTTGATGTTCCATCTTTTGGTGGAGAAAAGTATTTCATTACCTTTATTGATGATTTTTTCTCGTTATTGTATCTATCTATAGCATAATAAGTCTCATATGTAAATGTTATTGAAATTTACATAACTGAAGTTAAGAGACAATTAAATAGAAAGGTGGAAACTATACATTTTAATAGAGGTAGTGAATTTCTTGGAAAGTATGATCTATGACACGGGACAACATCCCGGTTGCCAAACTTCTAGAACGGTTAGGAATTTGTGCCTAATACACAATGTCTGGTTCTCCATGACAGAATGGTGTAGCTCAAAGGCATAATCAAACCCTTATGAATATGGTTTGAAGTATGATGTGTAATTCTAATTTACCTATATCATTGTGAATGCATACTTTATAAACTGAAGTGTATATATTGAATTGGGTTCCTATTAAGGTAGTTACAAAAACACCTTTTGAAATGTCGAAAAGATGGAAACCTAGTTCAAGACATTTACACATTTAGGGTTTATCCAGAAAAGTCCAAAGGGTATAGATTTTACTATCCTAACCATACCACTAGAATTATTGAAACTGGAAATTATTGATTCATTATGAATGACAAAATAAGTGGGAGTAATCATATCAAAGAGGTAATCATTAAAGAAATTATGGTACCAATTTTGTTACCTCAATTTTGTAATGATATTATTGTTACTTATGTTGTTCCTCATGTTGTTGCACCGCTTAACAACAATAAACAACAAGTTGATCCTCAATCACTTAATAAAATTAATGTCATTGAACTGAATGTAAACGCACACAAGAAGTAGCATTAAAAAGATCTTAAAGGTCACGACCAGCTATTTGGATGACCACGTGTTGTATTTACAAGAATTTGAATTTAATGATCTAGTTACATTTTCACAAGCCATTACTTATAGTAATTCTGATAAAAAGATTCATGCCATGAATGAAGAGATAAATTAAGTGTGGATTTTAACTAAGTCTGGGGTTAGTAGAATTGACTCAAAAGGTTCTATTGAATGCCATAAAGCAAGACATGTATCCAAACAGTTTACTCAATATGGTGGCATTACTTTCTCGTGCATGAAACCTTCACTTATGTGTTAAAGAAGAATTATCTTAGAATCATTATGGCATTGGTGACTCATTTCGATTTAGAGTTACACCAAATAAATGTGAAAATGATATTTTGAATGAAAGTTTGGATAAAGTCTACATGGTTTAATTAGCCACACAACTTCATAAAGGAAGGATAAGAACACATAATCTATTTGTAAAAGAAGTCAATATACAGACTTAAAACAAGCTTCTCAAAAATGGTACTTAATGATTAATAGTATCATACCTTTGGGTTTAATGTACATACCCAAAGTTCAGTGGGAGTACGTTTATTATTTTGATTATGTATGTTGATGATTTATTGTTTCGCAGCAGTGATTTTCATTTATGTAAACATTTTTTCTGTCTGAACACTTTGCAATGAAAGTTATGGTGATGCGTCATATGTGATAGAAATAAAAATATTTCGGGATTGATCACAATAATTGTTGGAACGTCTCAGAAAGATTTTATTAATAAAGTTTTGGATAGATTTAATGTGTTAAGGCATAATTGTAATGATGTTCCAATTCAGAGGGGGAATATTTGAATTAAATCAAGATCCTACGAATGAATTGGAACAAGAACAAATGAAAGAGAAACCTTATTATGCTCACATTTTAAGAGATCTAATCACCTTGGGGTGATTGGTTTTACAAATTTCAGAATTTAATGGGTGTGTGGATAGTCGGTAAAACATTATTGTTTCACCCACCATAGAAGCCGAATTTGTAGCATGTTGTAAAGCTACATGCAATGTTGTATAGTTGCAAAACTTTATATCATAACTTTGTATAGAAGCCGAGTTATTGATTTCTAAATCGTTTGAATTTTATTGTAATAATGTTGAAACTATATGCCTTTGTAAGAATGATAGGTATTCTAATGTTTAGCACATGATATAAAATACCTATTGATTATGGCTTAAGTTTAGAACAAGTGAGTGTCAATGGAACACATTAGTACACGTGTTAGTAAATCCACTAACTTAAGAACTAGAAATAATGATATTCTAGAATCATGTTAACAAGTTGGGTTTTGAATGTAACCCATAACTTAATGATTTGTGGATTACTTAGTGCTTATTATTTGACATTATTTTGAGCTCATTATTATTGATTAAGTTCTGAATTTTCTGTTTTCCATTGTTTATGTACATGTATGTGAATGGATAATTGTTGACAGAAATAGTCTTTTACGAAGACATTACTGGACCATTATTGTTACTTCCGCTTATAGACCTAGTTAATTAAATTGTTGATATCGTAGTACATGGAAGGAACCATGTCATTTATGCGATGTGGAACCGCCATGACTCATATTAGTGGTTTAATTAATGACGGTATTATGATAACCATTTCGGAAACTAATTTAGCTCTTATTGCGCGCCTTATGTATTCTACATTAAACCGTATGTAAGATTTTACCATGGACCAAGTGGGAGACTGTTGGAATTTCCACATATAAAGCCCAACCCATAATGTGGTCCATGTACCTTTAACCTTGGTTTAATATAGAAATAAGCTAATTAGTAATAGGTTATGTGGAAGTCATATCTACCGTAGATCTTAACTATGATGGACGGTCTAGATCTAATGGGCTTAGGTTTGTAGATTTAGGTCCTCTCTCCACCTCTATAAATTGGTGTATGATCTCCATCCTCATACACTTACTATTACAACACATATTAGGGTTTAAGAGGCAAGGAAAGTGAAACCTAGATCTTGCGCAACTTCTCAAATCATCAATAGCTATGGACAAAGGTATGTGTAGTGATTAATTATATGATTCATGATCCTTATTGTTTATTGATAATATTAATTATGCTTATATATTGTAGCTTTTATTTAATTTTTGTTGATATGTTTGACTATGAATTTTGATTTGTGTCAGTTATTGAATTAAAGTGTATGTAGACGTCGAATCACAACATAATTGTTATGGTAAACAATAAACTTAAACTTATTCATTTGAACTTATTCATTTTAGGCACTTTGCTTTTTCTTGTAGGTTACCTCATCATACATTGTTATTGATTTTTTATTTTTTTTAATTTTAGTTAGAGGCATTTTAATTTATAATCTTGTTCAGTTATTATTGATTTGAATTTGACATTCATCTATTATTCTCCATATGGGTGCGCCACAACGAAAGAATGAAAAATAAGGATCTTACCAAGAGATTATTAAGTAATCAACAAAAGCAATGGTAGACTCTGGAATTCTCATTATATGGTTAGTAATTCTAGATGACCATGGAAGAAAAACACATACTAGAGCAGGATTGTAGGAATGAATATGCAGAACAAGCCAAAAGCAGAGGAGGTTTTATGTAGATACATTAATAAAGTCACTTCACTATGTCGTTCATAAAAATTTCAGTTGTTATGTTTGCTTGACATTAAATTAAGTGTGATAGTTTGGTAGTTTTTACTCTATAATATGGTCTTGTTTTGTTTATTACTATTATTCATGCGATCTCTACTCATATGTTATTAAAGTGATGAAAGCTTCATTTCCTGTTTCTTATGAGTTATGTCTTTCATTTAATAGATAGAGAAGTTTGTACAATCTTTTAAATCAAATTTTTAAGGTCACTGGTCTGATCCCAACGCCCTAAAAGTGAACCATTTGAGGTAATATCGTAGTTCACTTTGGCCAAATGAATTAATGTATATAAACATATAGTTTTGTGCTTCATTTTATTCTTAATATATAAATATATATAGACTTGAAAGCCCAAATTTCACAATTATCCCCAAGGTCGTTCAACAATCATAAGCTGACATGGATGCCCAAGGGAAGGAACAACATACCCTGCAAGAAGAAGACACATACATGTCCAAACAGGATATACCTCCGCTTTCCCATTCTGACAATCTCTAGAAGCTCCAGCTTATAAACTTTTTCACCCAGAAGATTGAAGAAGCTGCAATGGGAATATTTTGCAACGTTTCCTATTCGTTGCACATACTTAGTATTTGCAACGTTTACATTCGTTGTAATTAATAAAATGGTGTTTAAGGTTATTTGTCTTTACCAATCATTTTTGCAACGTTTTGTGCGTTGCAAATACGAATATTTAATTTTAATGTAAAATTTTAAACAATTAAAATAAATAATTAAGCATTTGCAACGAATTATATCGTTGCGAGTATGAAATATTATTTGCAACGTTTAGTTCATAGTTGCAAAAGAATGTTTGATAAAATATTTTTAATTAAAATACAAAAACATAGTTGCAACCATTAGTTTCGTTGCAATTGTTTGGCATTGGCAACGAGTTATTCTGTTGCTATTAGTGTTATATTATTGCAACGATTTTAACGTTGCGACAAGTACATATACATTACCAACAAGTACATGTACATTACCAACGTTTGTTGGCGTTGTAATAGTACAAGCGATAGCAACATTTTCGATAGAAGTTGCTAGAGATTGCACCTTAACAAAAAAATATATTTTCTTTCGTTGGGAATCGAACCTAAAACACCTTTAAGTAGTAGAACGGTAACACTTGACCATGGGAACAATTGGTATTTCATGTATTTATTCATCTACAAGTATTTTATTATCCATCTCCTATCTCATCTGATCAAACCAAGAACAAGAAGAGGGAACGATGAGTACAGTCTAAACTCAAGAAAAAGGAAAAGGCAATCAGCCATTTCTCTCTCTCTCTCTCTCTCCGACTTCCCTCTCTCAGTCTCACCTCTTTGATTTTCACAATTCATGGTGATTGAAAGGAATTTCTAGAGTAAAATCAGGTAAATGTTTTTTTTTTCTATTGATCTCTGAATTGGATTATTGTACTTGTGATAAATCTATATTTTTTCTAGTGATCTCTGATTTTCTCATAATTTTCTTGGTAGAAAATCTTCTAATTGAAGTTATGTAGTCGAAATTAGTTAGCAATGCTTGTAATGGTGGTTCTCTTCTTTGATTTTGTTTATGCATTTTGCTTTTATTTGATTTATCAAGTATAAAAATAATTGAATATTTTCATTCCTCTGTATTCACTAAAGTGTATTCAAGAAAGAATTTTGCTGGGTTTTCATTCCTCTGTATTCACTAACCAACCATAATTCACCTGATCAAGGATTGGAAATGGCCTACTATTAAACTCCGGCCAATTTTCTAGTAATTCAGTGTCAGAGTCCCAGATGTTAAGACCATCATGTACCTCTCCTTTGACTGCCACAAGCTCCTCCCAAATGCTTTTAGTAAACCTGCATTTCCAGCTAAATGTTTTGAGTCTGAACCATACTGTACAGTCAGATTCGTCTCACTAGTTAAGGAATTTCTCATGATCCGATAGAGTTGAAATTTTTACTGAATGTTCCTGAATATATTTTATTAATTGTATCAAAATTTCAGAATTATTTGATGAGCCATCTAAACGTTATACTGTTTTTATCGACCTTGCGTGTTCTAGAGGAAAACTGGCATGTGTACAGATTTGTCTCACTAGTTAAGGAATTTCTCATGGTCCGATAGAGTTGAAATTTTTACTGTACGTTCCTGAATATATTGTATTAATTGTATAAAAATTTCAGAATTATTTGATGAGCCATCTAAACGTTATACTGTTTTTATCGACCTTGCATGTTCTAGAGGAAAACTGGCATGTGTACAGATTTGTCTCACTAGTTAAGGAATTTTTCATGGTCCGATAGAGTTGAAATTTTTACTGTACGTTTCTGAATATATTGTATTAATTGTATCAAAATTTCAGAATTATTTGATGAGCCATCTAAACGTTATACTGTTTTTATCGACCTTGCGTGTTCTAGAGGAAAACTGGCATGTGTACAGATTTGTCTCACTAGTTAAGGAATTTCTCATGGTCCGATAAGAGTTGAAATTTTTACTGTACGTTCCTGAATATATTGTATTCAAAATTTCAGAATTTTTTGATGAGCCATCTAAACGTTATACTGTTTTTATCGACCTTGTGTGTTCTAGAGGAAAACTGGCATGTGTAGTTTTGTTGGATCTTATTAAATAATGGGTTTAAGCTGGTTCTTCCATCTATACATTATTGTTGATTTATCGATTTTCGGTGAATGTTTAAATGGGTGCTTGAAGTGTAAAACAAATGAATAGTTGCGTATGTCTACTGATTTTTAATTGTTCCTTGTCTAATTTGCATGTCAGATATCAATTAATATGGATAAAAGTTGGATTAAATTGCATAGGTATCTACCTGAGTATAGAAAAGGCGTGGATGCATTTATTGCAATTGCTAGTGATCATGCAGATGGCTTGAATAGAATTTGTTGTCCATGTAAAAAGTGCAAAAATAGGGAGTACAAGCTCATCCAAAATGTGAAAGATGATTTGCTCGATTACGGTATTGACAAGTCTTACACACATTGGATACATCATGGTGAAGCTTTTGAGGTGTTAAGTGAGGAAGATGATGATGATGATGGCGGTAATAGTGGTGTTGGTTACAATGGGCTGCAAGATATGCTTGATGATTTACAAGCACCGACTCATATTGATGATCATGTGTCAAACATTTTGGATAGTGAGACGTCCCAGGGTCCCCATCCAAATGTGAGTGACGAAAGTCCAGAATTTGATAGACTCTTAAACGAAGCGCGCCAACCACTATATCCAGGTTGCGATATGTCAAAGTTGGAATTTCTTGTGAAGTTACTTCATGCCAAGACAATCAATCGTTGGAGTAACAAATCATACAACATGGTTCTCCAATTGATTAAAGCGGCATTACGAGCTAAAGGAGAGACACTTCCAAATTCCTACTATGAGGCTAGAACTTTGATGCGAAATTTAGGTCTTGGTTATATCTCAATACATGCATGCAAAAATGATTGTGTGCTTTTTTGGAAGGAACATGAAAGTCGTGATATATGTCCAAAGTGTTTGGAACCAAGGTATAAAATACTTGAAGGTAAAGGCAAGAAAATACCTTACAAAGTCTTGCGATACTTTCCACTGGCAGTACACTTACCACGTGAGGCGATACTTGGAGGGCCTGTGCATTATCGATGGATGTATCCAATTGAAAGGTAATATAAAATATGTCATAATTTAGTTTTTTGAATTTTAAAAATAAACTTATGTTAATTTGTTTTATTTTACAATTGTAAAATCTAAACAGGTATCTCCACACACTTAAACAATATGTTCGTAATAAGGCTCGCCCAGAAGGTTCAATTGCTGAAGCATACATAGATAGTGAATGCCTCACATTTTGCTCTATGTATCTTCAAGGAATTGAAACTCGATTCAATCGCAAAGAACGAAATTACGATGATGGTCAAACAAAAGCTCGTACAGGGTTCCGGGTTTTTTCACAGAATGTTAGACCATTAGGAGCTTACAAGCTTATCACCATGGATCCGGAAGACATTGAGAAAGCTCGATATTTGCATTGATACAACTCAGATGAAATATCTGGTAATTTTGAGTAAGTCAGCGATACCCAACTTTAAAAATCTCTCTCCCTCTCTCTCCTCTTCTCTCTCATCTCTCTCTCTCTCTCATCATCTCTCTCTCTCTCTTCATCTCTCTCCTCTCTCTCATCTCCTCTCTCCTCTCCTCTCCCACATCTTCTCCTCTTTCCCTCTCTCCTCTCTCCATCTCTCTCCTCTCTCGTCTCTCTCTCTCTTGATTGATTGATTGATTGAATTTTTTAATCAAGTACATATTTGCTTAAAGTTAAAGTACATATTTGCTATGCAGTGAACATACGGCAATACTGGAAAGTCAAAGCTCACGTAATGTACAAGAGAGACAGAAAAAGGAATTTGCTAACTGGTTTCAACAAAGAGTAAGTGTGAAGTCATTTTAATTCAACTGGTTCACTTTTAATACTATGGAAATTCTACTCAGTTGATTGAATTTTTTTTTTCTTTGTAATAGATTCAAGTACTACGCAAGGAAAAATCGTCTAAAGTAACTGATGAATTGTATTCATTAGCATGTGGGCCCGATCATCGTGTCAAACGGTATAGTGGGTGCGTTGTTAATGGAATTAGGTTTCACACCAAGGATCGTGAAACACGTCTTCGAACCCAAAACAGTGGTGTGGTTGTAGTTGGGGAGCACCAATCAAATGATATTGAGTTCTATGGTATCTTAACGGATATTATAGAGCTAGATTATTTCTATGGGAATAAGGTTTTTCTTTTCAAGTGTGATTGGTGGGATGTTGGTAACAAAAGGACCGGAATACAGATAGATAGCCATTTTACTAGTGTTAATATTTCCAAGACATGGTATGAGGATGACAAGTTTGTTTTAGCATCCCAAGCAGGCCAAGTATTTTATGTGAGTGACACCAAACTTCGTGGTAATTGGAAGGTTGTGCATAAAGTTAAACCGAGAAATCTGTATGATGTTGTGGTGACGGAGGAAGTCGAAGGAGAAAATGACAATGAAGCATATCAACAAGAGGAACATGTTGCTATGAATGGCATTGTTCAAGATGAACCAATAGCAGAGCCAGGCGAAGGTAATGTTCAAAATGAAGATATCGTACAAACAACAAGAATGGAAGATTTAGATCTTCATGAGGTTCATATGAGTGAGGTCTTGGCTGTCAATGAAAGATACCAATTAGAGGATGACTTCATTGATGATGCTGAAATTGGTGATGAAGATGATACTTTAATGGACTACTGCAGTGAACAAGAAAAAACCATATCGAGTGATGACGACACAGACATAGAATAGAAGTTCGCATATAGCTTCTATCGAGGTATACAATGTATTTTATTGAATTCCACTATCTCGTTTATTTTATTAAATGCCACTACCTCCTCTCTGTTATTTATACTGAATGCCATTAAATCCATTTTAATTCCATTTTACTAATGATGAATTTATATCGATTTGAACTTGAATTCGAAATTGTGTTTTCTGCCGCACCAAAAATATTAATTTATATACTCGTTGGTATGTGTATCACATGGCGAAATGGTTCAAATTACTCGTGAAGTCTTAATACAGTAGTAGTGGACTGATATGTGAAGTAACATATTAGGTTCTCCAATGAAATACATTTTGAATTCTAATACTCTGTTATTGATTGTGTACTGACCATGGTGTCGCGAGGTCAGCATATGAATATATTGATTCAATTGGATTAGATCTGATATGATCTTTTAGTTTGTTTTTGCTGGTATTATTGTATACACTTGCACTTGGTGGCTTCGGCCGTGTGTTGGATGTTATCCGCACACACTTACACTTTGTGCCTTTGCGAAGGTTGAATTATTCTTTAAATGAGAATTGATATATGCCTTTCAATGTTAATTTTCCCCGCATGCTTCTACTATCTAATATTTATCGGTCTTGTGAGTTTGGTTTTAACTAATGTACTTCTATTTTTGGTGTTAAGACGGGTGAGTTAGATTTTATTTGCGAGCTGTGGCTCACCCTTGTTGTTTTCATCTTTTTCAGGAGATGGCTCTACAGTAGCTTCACGAGTGCCGTAGGTGGACTAGGCTTTCAGAATTTCTTTTTGACTTGTAATTAGTTTAGATGGTGTTAGTGTTATTAGACCAGTTGGTGCCCTGCATATGGTTTTGAGATAGTTGTAATTTATAGTTCTTATATATTGTAAGGAACCTTTTTGTACATCCAGCTGATGTTTAATATAGATATACCAGGTTTTGTTTTTTTCATCTAGCTGTTCCTGTTGTTTAGAGTTTTGCAATAGTATTTATTGCAGTAGACAGGTTACTTGAACAATTTGGTTGCTCCTTTGGTTCTTTTATTTTGCTTTCATAAAAAAACTGCCATCTTCTTACATAATGACTAATAATTATATAACTTCCAAATTTTTTAGGATTTGTTGGTTCAAGCAAATGATTATTTTTTGGTTATTTTCTATAATATTTTGTATCTCTATATGTTGTTGCAATGGCCTGTTTGAATAAAACTTCAAAAAAAAAAAAAAAAAAAATACTAATAACAACTTTTACCATTGGACTAACATATTAATTGTGATGTATATATTCTTGTTAATATTTTATTATACCAAATAGGAGAACCTAATGACCAATTCAATCCCATCTCGAGCCGAGCTTAAATTTAAGCCGAGTTTTTTTTTGTGCTCGGCACATTTGAAAAAAAAAAAAAACCGACTGAGCTCGAGCCGAGAAAAAACAGTGTTTGGCCCAAGCTCATAATTAAGTTGATTAGACATGTCTAATAAATGAAATTATATTGATATTGTCTACACTACTTTAGAATAAGGTAGATACAATGAATAGTGAAAAATAGCAATTAGGATATTGTGATTCGAGAAAGTGGTTTCATTCGACTGCAGCTCAACGAATCTATTATGTCCACGTAATAGTTAAATTTCCGTTTTCTCAATTGGAGAAAACCTTTTCATTCGACTGCGGCCTTCATGACACGTGTGCATATTCACATAGTATGATTTGGAGTTGCGCTAAATAGAGTGCGAACTTATTACCTTTGATATCGCCCCAGGATTACAGGCGAGAAAAAAAATATATTGAACCATGGAACCGAACCAGACAGTTCTTATAAAAGTCAAAACACGACAGTTTTACATTAATAATAATAGTACAGACCGGGTCAAAAGCCCAATAAATAAGCCCAAACCGTTAGAACCAAACCGAACTGTAACTACTGTTCAGATTGAAATCATCTCTAAAACTTTACAGTGCGGTTTGCAGTTTCAATATCTTTAGAACTATGCTATACAGTTCGGTTTATGATTTTACCTAGAACCGCTCAGAATAAGACCATGCTCACACCTACCTAGGATTGTCCACGATACGGAAATAGATCAATATTTATGTTTAAGAATGAACTTATTGAAATTTTTTATTACTATTTTCAACTAGCAAATTATAGGATAATTCAAATAAAATATTTTTTAAGAAGGTTTAAATAATTTAAAAAACCAATTGAGTGTGATTCGATCGATTAATCTTAAAAGAATTAAATCACAATTTAGTGTGATGGAGATTAAATTTAGGTAATTATAAAAATTTAAAATAATAAAAAATTTGTGACAATAATATTATAATATAATAATATATCTATATAGTTGACCCAACAAAATAAAATTTGACTCTGTGTTGACCTTGTTAAGAAATAAGAAGGAAAATAAAACTTTATTTTGGCTAGGCGCCAAACACTAAATTTTTAAAATGAAAGCTCTAAAATTTTGCACTGGGCCAGCGCCAACACTAAATCTTCCCGGTCATTTTGCTAAATCTTCCATCTTTCCTAGGGTTTTCTTTAATATAAAAAGCAAAATATAAGTGAAAGAAATTAAAGAGCAGCCGTGCAGTGTGACGAAGGAAGAGCAACCGTTTACAGGTCTCTCTCTCTCTCTCTCTAAAGGGAAAACCTTTCTTTTTATACCTGTAACTCTAAACCTTTGTTCTCAGATCATCTTAATTTGTCTCGCTAAGGTGAATTAAGGGTTAGAACCAGAGAAGAACAAGGTAAAATTTTATAATTATTCTGAATTTCTTATATTGTTAAGTGGTTATGTATGTTAGATTCATGAATCCAATATGTTGGATTCCACAATTGAGTTGATTGGTTTTACTTCATGAATCCAATATGTTGGATTGTTCATTGAATCTACTTC
Source organism: Aquilegia kansuensis (assembly GCA_020826895.1). NCBI lineage: Eukaryota > Viridiplantae > Streptophyta > Magnoliopsida > Ranunculales > Ranunculaceae > Aquilegia > Aquilegia kansuensis. The sequence goes on along the minus strand of CM037004.1, from coordinate 36,232,164 downwards.
TACTTCTTTGTATGAAAATTTTAATTTTTTTTAAGGTAGCTTATTTGGGTTTAATAATAAAAAAACTTACTTGGAACAAGAAAAGAGCTTGAAGCAAGTGTATTAACATATTCTTCATTATCAGAACCAAAAAGATCTCTTTCTTCTTCATCATCATCTTCTTCTACATCTTCATATTCACTTGGTTTCTGCACTTCCCCATCAGAACCAATTGTCTCTCTGCAAATTAGGGTTTTAAAATCGAGTAAAACATTGGGGTTTGTTTGTTTATTGATTTGTTTTGTAATTGAACTTGAAAGGAAAAGACATGAGAACACAATTGAGTTCATTTCAGTCCAGAGACAAACAGATGAACTAAAGGCTCGAAGAAAGCAAGAGTTAATTAACTACTAGTCACATTCCATCTTTGAGGTAATTATAATAATAATCATCAAGTTATTATGTGAAGAGTAGGAGTTTTAGTAGTAATGTTCACTACCTGTTTGATGTCGCTCAGAGCCTTAGTTTCGATCAACTACTTTTTCATTCAGTTTGTCTCTTTGGTGTGTGTAATTAGGTAATAATGGACATTATATCTCAGCTACAAGAACAAGCAAACACGATAGCATCACTTGCCTTCAATACCTTTGGTACATTGCAAAGAGATGCTCCTCCTGTCAGACTTTCTCCTAACAAATTAGATTTAGAGTTGCATTAGCATCAGATTCTCTTTGTAAATTGTTTAAGTGTTTATGGTCAGAAGATTCTCTTTGTAAATTGTTTAGAGTTGCATTAGTAGTAATGTTCACTACCTGTTTAAGGTTTTTATCTGCGTCTTTGTCTCTCTCAGATGCTGGTGGGATCTATAAATCACAGCAGTCTCTCTCTTTCAGCCATTTGTAATAGACACTGATTCAGTTCTGAATAAAATTTCTAGTCACTTAACAAAAAAAAAAAAGAATGTCATTAAGTCTTTTTAATTATTTATTTGTGCATTTATAGGTATGGCACCAGGAGTTCGATCAACATCCAGGTCAAGTGCACAATCAGAAACATCCCTTCAGGACTCGGGGGCAAGTGGTAAGGAAATCATTATTTTATTTCAAATAAATGTTGTTTTGTATTGTTAATTTATTATTAAATTCTGAACAGCTTCCAGCAGCTCAGTCAATCGAAGAAAAATGGCAGTAAATGCGAAACTTGTTAAGGCTCTTGGGGATGGTATGGCAAAACCAAGGATAGTATTTGTTCCTGGTAAGGCAAGGCCGGTAGGGCCATGGAGTACAGAATTCATTAGAGAGGTTGGAATTGTATGTCGTAAACATGCCCCTCTTTCTTGCCATCGTTGGAAAGACATTAAGAAAACATATGGCAGTATATTCTATGGGGCCATTTTGGTAATTAAATCTTTCATCTAATTACTATGTCATTCATAGTTTCATATATAATTTAAATTTGTTTTGATTTTGATTGATTTTTTTGTGTTTCATAGGAAAAGTTTGAAGTTGATTTTGGTGATCCAAGTGTGGTAAAGAGTGTCGACAAGTATATGGGGCAAAGGTTGAAAGAATATCGTAGTAGGCTTCATGCATATTATAAGAACCTAGGGGATAATGTAGACAAGAAACAAAAACCTCCATCATGGATCACACAAAATGCTTGGGCTGAGATTTGTGTATGGTTCGAGTCCGAGAAATTTCAGGTAAAATAACATCATCATTTCTGGTAGTGTAGCTCTTCTTGAAGTAGAATAAGGTGTAATATAATGACTAAGATAAATTAGTTTTATGGCATTATCTTTTTGTGTGAATCTTTTGATTAAGTATATATTTTTTGAAATGACAGAAGCTGAGCAAAACAAATATTGTCAGTAGGCAACAACTCCCAGTGAACCATCGTGGGGGTTCGAAAGCTTTTGTCATTTACCAAGAAGAGCAGGTAGTTTTGTTTAGTATTTATTTCAGTTTTCACTTCTTTTTCACTAACATCTACTCACTTCTAATTTCTGAAAATTGTTAAAGCGTGATGCGGAGAGTCAACAAGAGCTTGGGAGGATCGAATTGTATCATATAACTCATTGGAGTACTAGTAAAGGCTGGATCAATGCTCTTGCGCAAGAAAACTATGTAAGAAAAGTTTCTTTCGAATTAATGCTAGTGGTTGTGGATGTTTATTTATTTTTTATAAATGTGGGTTTCATTAAAAAATAGAGGGAAATACAATTCTGATCAGCGTACCCTGTAAGAGTGTCGTCAGATAGGAAAAACAGAAAAAATACAACCAGATTAAGTACTTCAACCTTGCAGAAAATCTGCAGCTGCTTTGATCTGTGATTGCTTGAGTATTCACTATACCCTCCAAAACTGTGCGTTGATCTGTGATTGCTTGACTTTTACACTGTTATCTTAGTATGGTTACTTTGCTGTTTGTAAAAGAACCAATCTTGCTGATGGTCTAAATGTATTTTCAACTAAGTTTACAAGTTTTATTAGTTTAATATAACTTAATATTTGGTTTGGCTCAATACTCATGTGAACATTGATAACTTGTAGGACAAAATGTTGACACTAAGGGCTCAACCTCCTGAAGAGGGTTCTAGTGCAATGACCGAGGATGAGATATGTGACATGGTGTTGGGGAAGAGATCCAACTACATCCGTGGTCTTGGGAATGGCCACATTCCTTCATCATCTTCTACTTCATATGCCTACAATCAACATGATGTGGAAGAGTATAGAAGGAGAGCAGAGACAGCTGAAAGACGTAATGAAGAGCTCACTGTCCAAGTGCAAGAACAGGGTAATCGACTTCACGAGCAAGGTAATCAACTTCAAGATTTGTTTGCTTGGAAAGACCAAATGATGGCTATGTTTGCTGGTCGTTCAATGATGTCACAAGTCAGCAGTGCATCTCCATGGTATGTGTTTATATTTTGATATTTTTGGTATATGTTTCCATTTTAATAGTATGAAATTGATCACTTGACAGTCTACCTAGTTAAAAGGTGAAAAAATGATCTGCATTGGAAATTTCGAATGCGCATATATCGTTTTGGTACACCACACTTTTATACATGGGGACAAGTAGTATGACCTGCTTACATGTGAACAACCATTTTAATAGTACTCACCTGCTTGCTGACCATCCCTTGACAAGGTGGTAGCCTTTTTTTCCAAATAGTTAAACTTAGTTCTAAGTCTTTGGAGTTGTATGGAAGTTTGATGCTAGAGATTGTTTTAGGCTATATATATATATATATATTATTTTTTTTGTTAGAATTGTACTAAACGATTTGTGTTGTTACTATTGCAGAATTGCTGATGGTGGGAGCAAGAGGCTTGGGAGTAGAAATTATATAAAAGCGATGCATTTTGGTCCAAGAGGAGTGAATTTTAGGACTTATAGTTTATGACTCTTTCATGATGAAATAGTAGACATGGTTTTGCACATTTTGGTATTTTTGTATGAACCAAATGGATGGTTTATTTTTGTCGAAAACTTGTAGTACTTTTGTATGAATCAGAGATGGTTTAATTTTAATTTGAATAAATAACTCTTTTGTTAGTTTTTGCAATATATTTTTTAGAACTATGGTGATATGTTGTGAATTTGTAATATAACTATTAAAGGTTAGATTTGCAAAAAATAATTAATAGCGCAACATTTAAATTAGTTGTAAATATCATTTTCAATTTTTTACTTACCATGTTTTGCAACTAAAAATAACGTTGCTATTGAATAAACAAAAATAAAGTAACAATGTTCAACAAAATTATTTAGCAACGTTTATTCAGTTGCAAGTAGTGGACCAAAATATTGTTGACACTGCTTTTACAACACTAGTTAAACGTTGCTAATATTGTTGACACTGCAACGTTTTAATAACAGTTGCTAATAAAAATTTATTTGCAACGAATTCGAAGAAGTTGCAAATAAATTTTGAATTGCAACGAATTTACTAACGTTGCCAATGAATTTTAGATTGCAACGTTTTCATTATAGTTGCAAATGGATTTGTAATTGCAACGTGTTTTCCGTTGCCATTGTTATTTTTAATAAAAAGAAATTAATTAATACAAAAAGTGGGTAAAATAGGTTTTGCAACGCAAAGTAATTAATAGCAACGATATCTTCTGTTGCCAATAATTAAACATGTTGCAACGCAATACTCGTTGCGAATAGGTATTAGGCACGCAACATTTTGCAACGCTGGAGCAACGTCTGATTTACGTTGCTATTGTCCTTATTGCAATGTTTTTCTTCGTATTTGCAACGTATAGACACGTTGCAAAAACCCTTTTCTGTAGTAGTGGGGATTCAGAGATAGTGTTGTTGTTATTGAACATAGGGAGAAAGAGCCATGGAAATTGAATGAGGATCGGAGATGGCGAGGTTTGGGGGGAGGGTAGATTTCCATGACAGACAAGCAGCTTGTAATACCCGGTATTTCTTAATAGAAATTGGATTTCAATTTGGACTTCTTTGACTATATAAATAGGTTTTATTAATGGGATTAGTATTATGCCTTTGGGCTTTATTTTAAACTCATCTTTAGGTCCACATAAATAAATATTAGTATATATAATATTCTTAGTTATTAAATCAAAAAGAAAAACCCTAGATCTTAAACTTGAAGAGAAATATATGGATTCCCGTTTTTGATAACACCCAGTTAGTATTTCGGCCATAACTCTCTCTACAAAACTCGGAATGACATGAATCTTACGTCATTAGAACCCTATTGAAAATATGCATCTGAGCATATAATGTAGAGTATGTGAATCTTCCGGACGTGACCTGTACAACTGATTCTTTGGAGGTCAGAAAATCTGTGACTGGATTGCAGTATGGTGGTTTTGAGTTGTGTTCTTCGTATATTTGGTGTTTGGTGGTCTTCTTACGAGGCAAGTTATATTACTTGATATTTTCTCTTAATTTTCAGATTAGGTTGAAGTGTTAGTTTGGTTATTAAGTTTGGGATAGTAGAATAATAATTGATTCTCATGAAAATACATGTTTTAATAATTAAAATTTGATAAATATTCAAACTTGTTAATATTTAGTTATTAATATTATTGAAATTTATCTTGGGATCATGTTAGTATTTTAATGTGTGGAATTGAATCATGTGTATTAAATTAGAATGTTCTGTGACATATCAGATAGTTTATTTGTTTAATTAGAATTAGAAGAAATGAATTGAACATATGCTTATGTGTACTTACTGTTAAAAGTTAATACATAATTTGGGTTGGTTTATAATGTTTCTTTGAATGAATTAGAAAGAATGAAACATTTTTGAGTGTATGGCTATGATGCGTACGACTCGGTGCTACTACACAACTTTGTATATAAATTTCATAGATTAAAGTTGATGAATTTGGATGGACTTGATGATTTGGTTTGAGATTGAAATTGATAAATTTGATTGATTAGATTGATTTGGGCGTGTTAGTTATACTAACACAGGACCCGTGGATTTTGGGCGTGTTAATTATTATAACACAGGACCCGTTGGGAGACGTCCCTAAGTTACGTCAAATGACATAACTTGATGAGTGTATGGCTGTGATGTGTACGACTCGGTGCTACTGCACAACTTGGCACTTGATGCATGGATTTGGATTGATGTAATATGATGGATTGGAATTACTGGATAAGGACTTGATCCGATATTGCAGACTGATTAATTGATTGATTGATTGATTAATTGAAATAGATTTTGATTATTCGATTATTGGAACTGGAAATATGATTGACATTGCGGATTACCAGAGAATGATCTTGTTGATTTATTTATCATTATGTTAAATGTTAAAATAAATTAATTATTATTTATAATTGTTTATCTTTAGGATGCGCGGATTCCTTTTCTGGGAATTAAGATCGAACCTCTAGTTCTGTAACTTGCTGGCGTTTAATGTCTTCCCTTTTCCCTTTTCAGGATACAAGTGTTTTAGAGATGAAGTATTCGATAAGAGCTTGGTGGAGGTTGTCTTAAGTTGCTCATATGTCTAGTTGGAGTTTGATGAGTTGTAACCTTCGGGCATGACTCTGATGTATATTTATATTTATATAGTTTGTATTTTGTTTAGTCTTCCGCTGTTAATTTAGTATTTGTTGTTTATTTTATTATGTTCTTCTGTGGTCTAGAGGTGTGATATCACGTGACAGTACTATTGTGACCCTACGGTCCATGGAGGACATATGGAGATCATTATGACTCTGTTGCCCGATTTTGGCCAGGCCAGCTAGGATCGGATTTCAGGGGCGTTACAGATGGTATCAGAGCTTAGAGTTCGTTTGACCTTTAGGGAGTACCTGTGGAGTCCAGTTGAGTTCTTAGGAGTATGAGCAACCAGTGGTAGAGTTTACTTTAGACTCTACTTGAGTGAGGATTGTTTTGGTTGAGTTTATATACGTATAGATATATTATATAGTTTGTTGTGATGAGGTGCTTCTAGATATTGTGTGCATGTTTACCTTGTTTAATATTTCTTCGTGAATCATATGTTTGGATATATGCAGTATGGATAGTTACCTTCTGGAAAGAATGGTTGAACAGAATCCTTGCGAGGATAGTTTGGTGGTTGCCCATGTTGTTTAGGATGATATTCCGTAAAGGAACGAGGTTTGGTTGCAATGATGTTGCCGAATATGGTTGAAAGATTTAATTGATATTGTTGCTTTTATTTGTTTAACCATGATTAGAGCATGTTGATGCATTTGAGATTATGAGATATTTGGACGAACTCTATATCACTTTTGATATGATTGCTTAGGTGTATATTTTTTTTTGAATGGAAAATACTTGATGATTATTTGTTTTGGGAAAAACAAAATTCTCAAACTTGAAAGATAAGTTTTTATTAGGTAAGCGTAATGTTCTTAAAACATTTCAAATTTGTTGCTTGATTCTAAAGCATGGATTGTTATATGTTATATGAAAATATGGGTATATTTTTTTTTATGTTAAACAAATTATACTTGAATTTGGAAGATGGAAGTATGATAAATATTGTTTATGAGATCATGTTTATTGATGAGATATATGTAGCTAGCATACATAGGTTGATTTGATTGAAAAAAAATTTCTTTACAAAAAGATTTTAGAATAAATATATTCTTAAGATGATTAAGCATAATGGTATAAATTGCTTATGTTATTGATAGGATGTTTGAGTTGGAGTGATCTTTTTAAAGCTAGTAGCTCTGGTGATTACATATCTTTATTCAAAGATATATGTTGTATTGCATGTGGAATTAATAATAAAGATAAATTGGATTTATACGATATGTTTATTGTAATCTTTGGAATGACTCGATTAAGTTGAAGCGAGATTATAATTCTGATAGAATAAAGTTTTGATTGCATGTTGTAAGATTTGGCTAAGGTAGAGTTAAATCTATAAAGCATGCTAGTATATATATTTTTGGTAGAAAATATGAAAAAAAAGTATTCATTTTACGTGTTATTATTATTGTTCATGCTTTTTCAGAGTTTTCCGTTATGAATTTTTGAAAACTTGCTTTTGAAGGTCGGTAGATAATTTGAATAAGGTCGTTTTAATATATAGTATGCATCGTTTTGATATTTGGTCTGAAAGTTATGATTTTTCTCGTAAAACTTATGTAGATTTTACGGATTAAAATTGGTTATGAATTTAGAAAAACTTTCTTCTGATGAATTGTAGACTTTATCTCTACAAAGATTTTGACATATTGTATATGTCGTTTGGATTAGCAGTTATTAAGATATGAATTTTTTATTGAGTTCGGTTGAATTTTAGTTATTATTGGTTTCAGAAAAATCCGCCAGTCTTTTGGAAAAACTTTCTTCTGATAGATTGTAGATTATTTAATTATGAGCATTTTGATATATTACATGTCTTGTTTGGATCAATCAGTAAAACGATATGATATTTCTCGTATGCATTTAACGTAATTTGAGTATTTCAGCTTTCTGCTCGAAACTGTTCAAAATTTTAAAAACTTTCTCTTAGATTGTGTGGAGTTCTTTGATACCATCGTTTGGACATATAATTCGGTTTATTTGAAATTTCGGTTAGAGAGTTATGAATTTTTGAATATTATGCCACATTTACGATAAAATTGATGATATGCATGTTAAAGCATCGTTGAGCTTGGAATAATATATTCATGAAATTGACATTGTAAAACTCTGAATAGTGTCTAGTTTATTTATTTATAATAAATTTTATCATAACATGACATGGTTTTGATTGTATAAAATATTTAATAGTTATGTCATATAATTAAATAAATGTTAGGTTATATATTTTATAATATAGTTTGCAGAGGATAATAATTATCTCTCTTATAGTTTTATTTCGGTTTGGAATTGTATTATATTTGCTTTATGCATAAGTAGATATTTTGATAATTGCGGATAACTGTTTAGATATCATGTTCCATATTTTGTGTAGAAGCATGAATAAAGTTTGATTAGTTAGCTTAACATGTTAATAACAAATTGTATTGTTAATGATTCAGTTCAAACCATGATTTGAAAATTTTGACTTATTAGAAGAAATATGTTTTTGCAATATTTTGAATATTGATGATTTTCATAGAAATTTAAGCATTTTTTTCGGTAGTTGGAATTCTTAGCGCCTAGAAGCAAATTGGATATTTTGAAAGTATTTTTAATCGCAAGAATGATATGATGAACTGGAAGCTCTTAATTTGTAATCCATTTTGTATACATGAATAACCAGGTTGAAGGATTCTTTTCAAATACAAATTATTGTATGTTTTTAGTTATGCTGATGCACCTTATATGCATGTTATCGATAATATAAATGTATTAGTCTTTTTTTATGAATTTGTCATGAAGATTTTTCCTGGATGGTATACGATAATACTATGTACTAGTATGATGCACTTTAATTGGATAAGAATTCGAACTTGGGTAAAAGAATAAAATTTTGAATTATGCCAAAAGGGTTTATTAGTTTGTAATGTGTATAGAAATCTTATAGTAGATATATTTAAATTGAGGTTTTGAACTTGATACCTTATTTAGGTTGTGCTAGTATGTTTGCAATACGTTTTAGATCTTACTTTGAAAAGTTCATTCATTTGAAAAAAATAAAATAAGAAGGATCTATGTTAGACGGTTAATGTATGTATGATTATTTTTATAACAATTTAAATTAAAGAAAATAGAAATTCAGATATGTATTATTATTACAATAAGGTTGTTTTGATTGATATGGCTCATGCATGAGTGAATGGTTTGGTGGTGTTCCTGGTTTGGAAGTGACAAAATTGAATATTTTTGTTATATTGAAAGATATTAATAAATGCATATTTATTGTGGTTTATGGTATCCTTTTGAATATTGAATTAAAGATGTAACTTGATGTTACTTGCCTTTTTTTTTATTCGAAGTGTTGTAAACCCTTTAACTTAGAGCACATATATTGTTTTTAGTATCTAAATCAATGATGATTCAATGATGATTCATTAAAGCAATTTGTAGTATCTAAATCAATGATGATTCATTTCTTTTTAGTCGATATATTGTTTACCTAGGTTTATTTTGATGTTTGATTTTAATCTCGAGGACGAGATTCCTCTTTTTAGGGGGGTAGAATGTAATACCCGGTATTTCTTAATAGAAATTGGATTTCAATTTGGACTTCTTTGACTATATAAATAGGTTTTATTAATGGGATTAGTATTATGCCTTTGGGCTTTATTTTAAACTCATCTTTAGGTCCACATAAATAAATATTAGTATATATAATATTCTTAGTTATTAAATCAAAAAGAAAAACCCTAGATCTTAAACTTGAAGAGAAATATATGGATTCCCGTTTTTGATAACACCCAGTTAGTATTTCGGCCATAACTCTCTCTACAAAACTCGGAATGACATGAATCTTACGTCATTAGAACCCTATTGAAAATATGCATCTGAGCATATAATGTAGAGTATGTGAATCTTCCGGACGTGACCTGTACAACTGATTCTTTGGAGGTCAGAAAATCTGTGACTGGATTGCAGTATGGTGGTTTTGAGTTGTGTTCTTCGTATATTTGGTGTTTGGTGGTCTTCTTACGAGGCAAGTTATATTACTTGATGTTTTATCTTAATTTTCAGATTAGGTTGAAGTGTTAGTTTGGTTATTAAATTTGGGATAGTAGAATAATAATTGATTCTCATGAAAATACATGTTTTAATAATTAGAATTTGATAAATATGCAAACTTGTTAATATTTAGTTATTAATATTGCTAAAATTTATCTTGGGATCATGTTAGTATTTTAATGTGTGGAATTGAATCATGTGTATTAAATTAGAATGTTCTGTGACATATCAGATAGTTTATTTGTTTAATTAGAATTAGAAGAAGTGAATTGAACATATGCTTATGTGTACTTACTGTTAAAAGTTAATTCATAATTTGGGTTGGTTTATAATGTTTCTTTGAATGAATTAGAAAGAATGAAACACTGTTGAGTGTATGGCTATGATGCGTACGACTCGGTGCTACTGCACAACTTTGTATATAAATTTCATGGATTAAAGTTGATGGATTTAGATGGACTTGATGATTTGGTTTGAGATTGAAATTGATAAATTTGATTGATTAGATTGATTTGGGCGTGTTAGTTATACTAACACAGGACCCGTGGATTTTGGGGTTGTTAATTATTATAACACAGGACCCGTTGGGAGTTGTCCCTAAGTTACGTCAAATGACATAACTTGATGAGTGTATGGCTGTGATGCGTACGACTCGATGCTACTACACAACTTGGCACTTGATGCATGGATTTGGATTGATGTAATATGATGGATTGGAATTACTGGATAAGGACTTGATCCGATATTGCAGATTGATTGATTGATTGATTGATTAATTGAAATAGATTTTGATTATTCGATTATTGGAACTGGAAATATGATTGACATTGCGGATTACCAGAGAATGATCTTGTTGATTTATTTATCATTGTGTTAAATGTTAAAATAAATTAATTATTATTTATAATTGTTTATCTTTAGGATGCGCGGATTCCTTTTCTGGAAATTAAGATCGACCTCAAGTTCTGTAACTTGCTGGCGTTTAACGTCTTCCCTTTTCCCTTTTCAGGATACAAGTGTTTTAGAGATGAAGTATTCGATAAGAGCTTGGTGGAGGTTGTCTTGAGTTGCTCATATGTCTAGTTGGAGTTTGATGAGTTGTAACCTTCGGGCATGACTCTGATGTATATTTATATTTATATAGTTTGTATTTTGTTTAGTCTTCTGCTGTTAATTTAGTATTTGTTGTTTATTTTATTATGTTCTTCTGTGGTCTAGAGGTGTGATATCACGTGACAGTAGTGTGACCCTACGGTCCATGGAGGACATATGGAGATCATTATGACTCTGTTGCCCGATTTTGGCCTGGCCAGCTAGGAGGTGGTGCAGTGATGGGCTGGTTGTGGTGGTGTGGCAGTGTGGTGGTGGTGGTGGTGGTGGTGGCGGCGTTGATGCTGTTGAGAAAAGAGAGGTGGAGGTGGTGGTGGTGGTGGTGGTGGTGGTGGTGGTAAGGGACAAAGAACTGTTTTATTTTTTAATTTTAAATTATCGTGTGCACTGCACATGACTTTCAGAGGGGTATTCTAGCCATTTAAGAAAATCTTTCTGTTAAACCCGGCTTTTTTGCTACTCAGGTTAAACCAAGTGATCAAAACCCAATTAATCAAATTTAAGTGTTATTTCCCTAATTAGGATATACATACAGTGACTAAAACCTAAATACCTCTTTCCTGAAGTTTGTTACACGATAGTTTCGGACGTTGCTCCAGTTCTACTTTACATAGATATTTGGTTGAACAAATACATATAGACTGACAAATAGTTATCTAGAACAATTTAAAAGTAGTAAAACCCAAAAAGTACTTTAATGGAACAAAATTAATTAAAGAAACCAAAACTTCAAACATACTCCATACATAGGAGGGAAGGGTTTTTAATATTTCAAACTAGTCCCTTATTGTCTCTTTGTTTTCGTTCCACAATGCCAAGAATTATTATTATTATTATTATTATTATTATTATTATTATTATTATTATTATTATTATTATTATTATTATTATTATTATTATTATTATTATTATTATTATTAATTTGGAATAAGTACAGGACATGGTAGATTGTGAAAAGCGTTGTCACAATGCTTCTCTCATTTGAGTCATTCTCAATGATACTTTGGAGCTCTTCGATCATGTGAGAAATGTACATAATAAGACCATCCTCATTCAACTATACCCGAGCCACTAATAACTTAGTTCCTTTCTTAGTTTTAGAAGATAAACTAAATGGGATTGTTAATAGATTCTGCAAGGTTACAATAATACCAACCATATAGTATATGGTATCATATCATTGTATAATAAGATTACTTGTCTTCAAGTCTCCTCAAACACACTTTAAATTTCAATTAAACAAGACATTTATAGGTCCCCCACCAGTATATGATAGAGATCTTGAGTAGTTCACTATAACCATGTCTGTGAAGGAAGACAATGTCGTCACATTTAAACTTACGGGTGGATGTCATATACTAGCTTAGGCCATGAGTATATCTTTATGTCACTCTCTGTCTAACTACCTATTGAACTTAAATAGATAATCAACTGACTAAATCTTACTATCAAGGTAATATCATGTTAGTAACATAATCTCATGTTCTAAACACTATTATGTTGGACATGCTCGCACGTAAGGGGCATTAAATTAACCTATTCAATGTTAAGGGCTTAGGGCTCATAATTGCAGCAACCCTAGTTGTCAATTTGAATATTATTCACGTTAAAACTTTTATGCACACCCTATGTGCTATTTAATTATTTTCCTCTCTAGTACTTCAAACAGATTTCTTCACAAAATGGCAATTCCTTTTCAGTTTTCTTTATAATTCCATCTCATATGTATTATTAGCTAACCTTAAAATCTTTATAAGGTCATATCTCCCCCCCCCCCCCAAAACTCCCCACCCCCCTTTATTCTTTGGATATTTTATTGGACGTGTAGGGGTCAAGCCAAAACCCTTTTTTAATTTCTTTCCGAAGGAAAATACAAAATCTTTATATAGTAAGGTTTTTTAGTTTGATTAAATTCATATATTGTCTTCCAAGTTTTTTTTTAGTTTCGCCAAGATGCCAAGAGCTATATAGATCGAATCATCTATATCTCAAAGAACATTCTAACATATTTTTATTGTAAGAATTTGGTATGAATTTTGAATATGTAGTTTCTAAAAAAGATTATGTATAGTTGATGTGTATATGAGTTGGATTATTCTATTTGGTAGGTGGGGGTCAGAGAATATGCTTCCACCTTAAACTGGTAATGAGAATGTAATTACTTATGATTCCAAATTAATAGATTCTTTTTATGGTTGAATTAGTTGATATTATTAAATCTTTCCATTAAAACATTAATATTTTCACTAAAATCAACAATTCTTCGGAAAGTGTTAGCTATTTGTCTTTCACAAACTGCCTATAAATACTCTCATGATCTTGAGATAGACCACTCAACTCATTTTTTTCCGTTTGTGTTCTTGTCAAGAGCCTTTGCTAGATTTTATTTTTTGTTATTTGTATTTTTTACTTCTCTTGTTCGCTCTTAGCTAGACTTTTTCTTCTTCTTTGCCTGAGTTGACGCTTCTATTGTTCTCTCTGCAACAAAGGTAACATCTCTCTCTCTCTCTCTCTCTCTCTCTCTCTCTCTCTCTCTCTCTCTCTCTCTCTCTCTCTCTCTCTCTCTCTCTCTCTCTCAATTTAATTTTGTGAAAATTGTTGCAGTGTTTTTAAGATCAGATCGATTTAGATCTAGAAGGAGAACAACAAGAAAAAATTCAAATCAAGCTAGAAGGGGCATAACTGCATTACATCAAGAGTTGAGCTTGTTAGTAATCTATGAACTTTTCTATTCTCTTTTGTTTAATATGCCAAAGAAAATTACCGATCTATAATGGATTGTTGTTCTTGTATGTATATTGTAGCTTTTATTTAATTTTTGTTGATATGTTTGACTATGAATTTTGATTTGTGTCAGTTATTGAATTAAAGTGTATGTAGAAGTCGAATCACAACATAATTGTTATGGTAAACAATAAACTTAAACTTATTCATTTGAACTTTTCTTACTTTGGATATGGATGTTTGGGGTTTAAGGTTTAGGTGATTTAGAATAAAAAAGGACTCACTTTTGACTAATAGGAGTAGGCTAAGTGTGAAATCTAGAATTCTGATTATTATTCTTCCAATCACAAATGATCTCTAAATAATGGATGGTGGTTTAGAAGCTTGCATTTAATTCCTATAAAATTTTATTTTTGAAGCAATTGTTGTATGCTCAACCAGGCTAGGCATCTAAATTTAATTCCTGTAGAATTTGGATGTTAAGAGCTAAGAAATTAAATCTCCTTCGTTTGTATAACCTATTGATAAATTTATAGCTAGATTGAAGTATATTACTTGACTCAATTTATTTTAGGCACTTTGTTTTTTCTTGTAGGTTACCTCATCATACATTGTTATTGATTTTTTATTTTTTTTTATTTTAGTTAGAGGCATTTCAATTTATAATCTTGTTCAGTTATTATTGATTTGAATTTGACATTCATCTATTATTCTCCATATGGGTGTGCCACAACGAAAGAATGAAAAATAAGGATCTTACCAAGAGATTATTAAGTAATCAACAAAAGCATTGGTAGACTCTGGAATTCTCATTATATGGTTAGTAATTCTAGATGGCCATGGAAGAAAAACACATACTAGAGCAGGATTGTAGGAATGAATATGCAGAACAAGCCGAAAACAGAGGAGGTTTTATGTAGATACATTAATAAAGTCACTTCACTATGTCGTTCATAAAAAATTTCAGTTGTTATGTTTGCTTGACATTAAATTAAGTGTGATAGTTTGGTAGTTTTTACTCTATAATATGGTCTTGTTTTGTTTATTACTATTATTCATGCGATCTCTACTCATATGTTATTAAAGTGATGAAAGCTTCATTTCCTGTTTCTTATGAGTTATGTCTTTCATTTAATAGATGGAGAAGGTTGTACAATCTTTTACATCAATTTTTTAAGGTCACTGGTCTGATCCCAACGCCCTAAAAGTGAACCATTTGAGGTAATATCGTAGTTCACTTTGGCCAAATGAATTAATGTATATAAACATATAGTTTTGTGCTTCATTTTTTTCTTAATATATATATATAAAGCCCAAATTTCACAATTATCCCCCAGGTCGTTCAACAATCATAAGCTGACATGGATGCCCAAGGGAAGGAACAACATACCCTGCAAGAAGAAGACACATACATGTCCAAACAGGATATACCTCCGCTTTCCCATTCTGACAATCTCTAGAAGCTCCAGCTTATAAACTTTTTCACCCAAAAGATTGAAGAGCTGCAATGGGATATAGAGATAGTGTTATTGTTATTGAACATAGGGAGAAAGAGCCATGGAAATTGAATGAGGATCGGAGATGGCGAGGTTTGGGGGGAGGGTAGATTTCCATGACAGACAAGCAGCTCGTACTCGAACATAATCTGCATAAATGAATATATAACTTGCAATTAAGAGTAGCAACTCTGGAATGAGTTTGGACCAGTGGGAAGGATTGGTAAATTTCTTCTTTGGCGGCGGTCGGAATAAGAAAGACTCGAGAATTATAGTAGACAAAGGATAACAACACAACCATCACTGTAAATTGGGTTTATGTTCCACGACAACATAGGAACGATCTTTAGCTGCAATTCTGCATAGCAATCCAGGCAAACTAATAAAGAAGAAATATTTGGCAGCATAATCTGAAATGATGTCAAGTCTTGAAGTATATAGTGAATTGTGAATTACTGTATTTTAAAGATGTAAGTTATGCTATGTTGACTCAATTATGTAATTACACTTTTGGTTTTAAAGAAACAAAGTCGGTTCAGATTATTTGTTTCTTTTATTTTCCATTTATATACTTTCAGTCCCTTAACCTTTGTTATTCTGGTCTAACCCATTCCAAAATTCTGGTTCAGCCCCTTTCGACATTTCTATTAGTATTAACATTTTACTCACCTTGCTCATGCCTTCCACAACAACAATCTCTAATTCTAGATGATATTTTCCAAGTGAGTGTTACCTTTTTATATTTGTTTTTAGGACATCAGGTTGGTCTAAAAGGTCTGCCATATCATCACATAAATGAGTTAATAAGCACTCAAGGCAAACCTTGAGCAACCAAAATCACATACCTTATCACATTTTCCGGTTACATCCCAATATGATTCACTCTGGACCGTCAAATGAATCCACAGTTGGGTAACGATGCTATAAGCACATTCCTGCCAACAAACAAATATATCGACAGTTTGCATTTAGACTGGACTCAAGGACTATCACATAACAAGTCCAGATCACTCCTGCCAATAAATATATCAACACTTTGCGCCAACTTTTTAATTCAAATACCGAACCGTGGGAAGCATGGACACTCCTACTAGTTCCCCTAAAACAACCAATCTTGCTATAGATATTTGAAGAAGAGTTTGCGGCATTCAGTTCACATCATTAATCCAAAATTAATGTTTACAAAACCAACTTAATAGAAACTAGGATTTGAAATTAATGTTCACAAGAAGGGGAAGAAACATTCCATCACAAAAGAAGCCCATACTAATTTATAACAAAAGCTGATCAATTTTGCAAGAGAATTATTGTGAGATAAGGGGTGGTTCTAGGAAGAGAATGCAGCTTCTTGCTGAAGTCTTTTAGCCCGTCTCTTTTCATTCATGATGAAATAATAGTGAGACCAAAGCTTTCTTCAACAAAATTTCAAGAAACTTGAGTTCAACTTCGTTACCCATGAGGCACTGGAGCTCAACGGACTTGAGATGATGAAACCCACAACTGGACGACAATTTTTCTTCGTTATCATTCGTGATCTTTATTGTGTCCACCTAAACACAAGTATATAATGAAAATAAAAACATGTAAGGATCTTCTGAACCACAAACATAGACACAAGTGAATGAAACATGCAAGATTATACTAAACTAGTAAAAGCCGTGGCACTGACACGATTGCCAATTAAATGTATGCTACAATAAAATTAATTGTACGCTAAACTTAAATTTAGATAAATAAATATGTATTGTGGATTTTGTTTGTTTCATTATAAATCCAAAAATTACCTATCAGCACTGTCTAAGTTTGCATATTACTTAAACACTCAAGGGACAAGAATCTTGACCAATCAGTATTGATTTTGCAAAGTATAGACCAATCAGTACATGACCCACATGTCTCTTCTATTTTCGGACTTCCTTGCTTGTTGACTCTGGTGTAACCCATTCCAATTATTTGATATAACCCATTCCGATTTTAACTTACCCATTCTACAAAAATTCATAGTATCTACTTCGACCCATATCATTAACCCCAAATTCAATTTTTCCCTAATTATTTTTCCACCTTTTATCAACTAAAAATTCTAGCTATCTAATTCTAATTTCCCCCAATCTTTCTAGGGCATAACTGCATTAGGTTTATTGGTTGTCAATGAAGATTGTGGCAACAACTATTGTATTTCCCTTCAATTAGTTTTGCAATAGGTTATTTTTTCCCTTCTTTGTAGATTTTAGTACAAATTGGAACAAGTTGTACGAGTCATCTAAAACTTTGAATTTGCAGCGTTTATTAACCCTCATAGCAAAGGTAATTCCCTGCTCAGATATTGAATTGCCTATTTAATTACCTATGAATCATGCGTTTAGCTTCCCATTCCTGTTATTGAATTGTCTAGTTAATTGTACTGTTGGGTTGTTCAGTTCTTTAATGCCTTCAACCAAATTGTTGTTATGTTACTGCCATTTTAACGGTGAACACTCCCAGAAACCCGATGGAACGACCACTTACGTCGGTGGTGCAGTTGAAGGTTTTATGGTTGATGATAAGATGTCCTACCCAAAATTTATTGAGGAACTATGTGAACGCAATAGTGTAGTCAAAGATGATATTCTTATCAGATACTCAACCCGCAATCAAACTCGCCCACCAATCCGTATGTTAAAGGAAACTGACTATTTCAGCTTTTTATATTTTAACGTTGACAGAGGAGACGTATACATTTCTAAACAGAATGCCGAAGTCGACCTAATTTCATCAGGGTACGTTTTATTTAAATGTTTTTGGTAGTCAATCGATCACTAATTTTGTGAAAATCTTCCGCTTAATAATTCAATATGTTTTTTATTGCAGAAGCAATTCCTTTGGGAATAGGGCTATTCCCTTGTCCCAGGACCAAATATCCACTCCTGTATCGAGAGAACCGTCTGAGTATGCAAACACATCGAAAACAAACAAGGCGTTACTCTTAAAGCAATGGGAGAATGATCTGGTCGGTATCGGGCCGGTTTTTAAGACTGCGGACCAATTTCGTCAAGCTCTTCAGAAGTATGCCATGTGCTATCATTTCGAATATAGGCTTAAGCCCAACGATATGGCCTACATAAAGGCAGTATTGAAGATGAAACATGTCCCTGGCTTTACAGTGCCAACGCTGGCGGTGAAACTGAAGGTATCTTTATATATCATCTACCAATTTTTCGATGATCATGATCACACTTCAACCACTGACTTTACTTCGAAGAGGAAAGTGTCAAAGTCCCTGATTGGAGCACTTTTTCATGAAAAAATTCGCGATACTCCATCTTATACACCAACACAAATTGTCAACGACTTTAAACAAGATTACGACATCACGTTGCCATACAAGCAAGCTTGGCGTGCGAAGGAATTTGCTAAGAAAATTATATATGGCAAAGTTGACGATACGTACTGTAGGCTTCCTTGATATTGTGACAGAATTCGGGAAAACAATCCTGGTAGTGCCCCTTTTGTTGAAATGGACGGTGAACAGAGGTTCCGTCGGCTCTTCGTCGCTTTTCATGGATCGATTACTGGGTTCAGAAGAGCTTGTCGTCGAATGCTCTTTAGTGACTGCACCCATCTTGAAGCGAGGTTCAAAGGTATGTTGTTATCTGCGTGTGGCCCTGACGCAGATAATTGGTTGTTGCCAGTTGCCTTTGTTGTTGTCTCAGGGCAAACTTTTGATGACTGGGAATGGTTTCTAAGGAATTTGAAGCAGGTTATAGATTTGGACGAGGACATTGTTATTGTTTCAGATAGGCATCCAAACATTATTTTTACGGTTGAGCTCGTGTTCAAGAAGGAATTCCACTGTTATACTGCTTTCACCATATTGAGGTATTATTCATTCATAATTTAAAACAATATATTACTTCCCTGATTTTGCACTCAAGAAAGAATTCCACGTTTACTGATAGTTAAACAACTAAGTGTGCCTTCAGCTTTAAAACAACACTATTCAACTGATTATTTTAAATATATATATAACCATTAGACATGAACTGTTAAATGTGGGCCTGTATTTTGTCTCACTAACAAGTAACACCCCACTCTGTCATTATCGCCTACAGGTAAATGTGTTGGAGTATGTTTTAGTCAAAAAAAAAATTACAGCCAAAGAAAAAGATCTTATCAAAAAATCAATTTGGCAAGTAGCTTATGCACCACTCAGTGTTGATTACGAGCGTTCGTTGGATGAGCTTAAGGCAATAAGTCGGGATTCTTATGACTACCTTCTATCGGCTGAACGGGAGCAGTGGGCCGTAAGTAAATTTCCTGTCAGGCGCTATAACATGCTTACATCCAACCACGCGGAGTCCTACAACAATTGGATAAAGGATGCTCGTGAAATGCCTATTCTCCACCTGGTTGATATATATAATACGTAAAAAGATCATGAAAAGACACTACGAAGAGTTTACAGACAAGTGGAAGACAAATGTCGGTCCTGTCATTGATGTGAAATTGAGGAAGAATCTATGGAGGGCCAGAAAGTTTTACCATTATCAATCTGCTGCTGATTCTTTCGAAGTCTTCGGCCATGATTTCCTTGGCCACACTGTGGACATGACCCGTAGGAAATGTCCCTGCTTGGTCTGGTGGCATACTGGTCTACCATGTGCGCACGCATGTCATATTATGAAGACATTCAAACTAGACCCAACTCTGTTTGTTGATGATTGCTATACAAAGACAGCCTAGAACTCAATCCACATGGATCCTATCAAGCCAATGGAAACTTGGAACATCCCTGGGATCATTCCAGACCCTTTCCTTGAATCAAGTCCACACATTCTCCCACCCCACTTGCGTAGGGGTTCTGGTCGCCCCAAGAAACGAAGGATCGAGTCTCAAAAGCCATGGATTCAGGAGTTGTGATGCAGTACGTGCAGTGAACCTGGTCATAATCGTAAAACGTGCAAAGTGAGGCATGGGCCACGTCAATGATAGGTACCAGTGAGGTATGATCTCTGCAAATCCCTATGTGTTTGTCTGCTATGCACTATTGCATGTTCAAGGATTTCAAACCATTGTTGTCCGGGTTAACTCCTAGGCAATGTTTGGAAGCTTACATCAGTTAAGATCGTTCGGAAGTAACTGTAACTGATGATTTCAGAACAGTTATTTTATCTGTTAGTTGAGTTCTACTTGTCACATTTGTGATGGAAACTTATTGTCACTACTTTCAGATCTCTGCACGTGTATTATTATATGCCCGACGATCATTTAGTTTCTATTATATTATGATCTCTGCACATGTACTATTATTTGTCGGTTTATTATTACTTTACAATTTTTTGTTGATTTAATATACTTATTAGAAAACATTTTGATCGGCGTTAATGTGTACACGCTTTTAGTTCATGTTTGCGGTACTAAATCTATGGAATCTGAGTTTGTGGTTTGATTTTTTTTAATGAGGACATAAATATAGATAATTATCATTATTATTGTGGGTTGTATACTTGTGTAGACTTTGGAAAGAGAAATTGTGATCTCATAATACCCAGATTCATTAGTATTAAGGAGGGTACCTCTGGTGCAGACCATCTTGCAAGCTTAGCAAACAATTCATAGTGCCTTTTATTTTTGTAAGAGAGATAAGCTCTGAATGGTTATTATGGATATTTGGTGATCGATCATCGGTTTTCGAATAGCTTAATTTTTTATATATGTTCCTAATGTTTATTTAGCTATACTCAAATTCTGGAAACCGAAATGGTATCGAGGTTTTCAGGTCGACCTGAACTGATAACCTGACAGGTCAAGGTTCATGTTTCATTTCTGGAGAAAACAAAGTCTGTCAAGAAAAACAAAATTGTTATGTGTTTAGTCCTTGTGTTGTCTCCAACCATGTTCTGCCTGTTCGAAGCAAAATTGTTATGTGTTTTTTTTTTATTAAAAACAAATTTTATTTTAAGTTAAAAATGCAGGGAAAAAAAAAAACAGACGCTCAAAAGCTCCCCAAATACACATTTAGCCCAGCTAAGGAACATGTTGTACAAAAGGCCACATCGTTAATTACGAGTTTGTTGGACGAATATACTCCTCATAATTGCTCTCTCTTCACTTTATCTCTCAGATCTCAATCGTTATTTTCTCTCTAACCGAACAATTTAGCGGCGATGGTGGTAGTGGATGATTAGTGGTGGAAGAGATAGAGGTTAAAAAGGTGGTGGTGGCTGTGGGTATGGTGGTGGGGATGGATTTAATGATGGAAGAGTTTTATAGACGTGGTTGCAGTGGTGGGGATGGATATGAATGATATACAGACCTGGTTTCCATGATTCTTCCAATTTGTAATGATACAAATAGATATAGATATAATATTGTCTGATCTTACCAATCTGGTTAATTTTCTTGGCATTGTGGATAATTTAATAGAAGAAGAAGATAATGTGAAACTTACATCTGTTATGGTAGTAAACCATGAAATCACAAAATTGTTAGGTGAGTTCTTGAAGAAATTAGACTAGCTACAAGACCATGCCAATACCATGCTAAGAGTTATTGGCGAAACATGCATTAAGATCTTTGCAAAGCATTCATTGAGATCTTGGCATACTAATCACCATGCCAGTTGAAGAAAAGTTAGGCAGATTTTGCAAATGCCCCAATGTGTATCAAGAGGGTTAATCCATCAAGAAGAGCTCTGGTTTATGCAAAGTTGTTGGAGCCTTCACCATAATAGGAGAAATTTTTTCCAATATGATGCCCTAGATGAGTTCTGATTAATCCCCATCCTGATGCCAATCCACCTTTAGCTGCTCCATCAATATTTAAGGCAAGATGTCTTCAGGTGGTCTGGTTCAATAGACAAGGAGTGGGGGTTTGTGAGGGTGGTTCCCGTAGTGTAGACCTAACTGATGAGCCATGTGGTTGAAGTTGTCGGATGATCTGGTCTTAAGCACCAATATCAGATTTTAAGGACAATGGTTTTCTTCTGATAAGGGTTAGGGTTGTAACCATCCTCCATTCTTCTTTTGCATCTCTCTTTCCAGATTTCCCAAAGAATAGAAGTGGCAATAGTTGTGTGAATGAATTGTTCCATAGAGCCTATTTTTCCTTGAGAAAGCCAAAGGGAAAGGATAGTTTGAGGGGTTGTTACCCTGGGCCAGTGAAGGTTGGAGAGAGCAAATAAATGGTTTCAAACATAGGATGTAATGTCACTAAAAACGAAAAGGTGGTTGATAGATTCAAAATCAGGGTTTTGGCAACAGCTACACTTAGACACAATAGGAATATGACAAGCTATAATTTCAGAATCAACAGGTATGGCCTTGTGTAAGAGTTTCCAGATAAAAAAAAGAGACTTTGGTAGGGATGTAGGGTTTCAAGATTTTTTGAACAAAGGTTTGGGGGTTGAATAGTCTTCAAGTTAAGATAGGATTTGATGGTGAAAACTCCAGAAGGATCATGTGTCCATCTTCTAGTGTCTTTTCAAGAGTTGGTTGCCAAAAGGTTGTAGGCTTCTAAGAGATTATGTTGATTTTCTCTAGAAAGGTAGGGAAAGTCAAACTGAAGAGAAACAACTTTAATTCTCCGAGAGTGATAGTTATCTCATGAAGGATGATGATAGGAGAGTGACAACCAACTCCAGTTCAGTTCTAATGCCCCAGGCTTACGTTTCCTGGACCAAAGTCCAAAGTATAGAGGTAGATGAGTTATTGGATGCATTTCCAGCTTTCCCTCCAGGTTTTGGAAGACCTAGCAACAAGCTGAATAGCTTTGAGTGATTTATTTTTAATATATTTGTTTTGTATGTAGGTAGCCCAAAGAGATTTAGTTGCTAGGATTTTTCAAGTAAGTTTCATTTTGATGCCCGGCCAACCTGACTGATAGGAGTGGTGATTTTGTTCCAGGCTACCCATTTCCCTTTCTTTTTACCATCATTTTCCCCCATAAGAAAGTGGAAAAGGTGGATGTGTGTACCCTACGTAAAATACCCGACATGTGTCATCGGTGGCTGTATAAGAAGCTAAACCGAGAGCACGTGAACGATAGCCAGCCTGATCTAGACTATCGGGTAGTGCCCAACCCGGTCTCAAGAAGTCCACATACGCTCTTTGGATCTTGATCCGCCGGATGGTCCACTATCAGTGGGTGGAGCCCCGGTTACTGTATAAGAAGTTGAACCGTTGGCTACCATATGTCAGCCAGACCCACCTCAATCAAGTAGGCCAGGTCTGGCCCATTGAAGTCCATCACCGATGAAGGCAACAACTACACTTAGACACAATAGGAATATGACAAGCTATAATTTCAGAATCAACAGGTATGGCCTTGTGTAAGAGTTCCAGATAAAAAAAAGAGACTTTGGTAGGGATGTAGGGTTTCCAGATTTTTTGAACAAAGGTTTGGGGGTTGAAGAGTCTTCAAGTTAAGATAGGATTTGATGGTGAAACCCCCAGAAGGATCATGTGTCCATCTTCTAGCGTCTTCTCAAGAGTTGGTTGCCAAAAGGTTGTAGGCTTCTAAGAGATTATGTTGATTTTCTCTAGAAAGGTAGGGAAGTTCAAACTGAAGAGAAACAGCTTCAATTCTCTGAGAGTGATAGTTATCTCATGAGGGATGATGATAGGAGAGTGACAGCCAATTCCAGTCCCGTTCTAATGCCCCAGGCTTATGTTTCCTGGACCAAAGTCCCAAGTAGAGAGAATGATGAGTTATTGGATGCATTTCCAGCTTTCCCTGCAGGTTTTGGAAGACCTAGCAACAAGCTTAATAGCTTTGAGTGATTTGTTTTTAATATATATGTTTTGTATGTAGGTAGCCTAAAGATATTTAGTTGCTACATTTTCCAAGTAAGTTTCATTTGATGCCCGGCTAACTTGACTGATAGGAGTGGTGATTTTGTTCCAGACTACCCATTTCCTTTTTTTTTTACCATCATTTCCCCCCATAAGAAAGTGGAAAAGGTGGATGTGTGTACCCTAGGTAAAATACCCGACATGTGTCATCGGTGGTTGTATAAGAAGCTAAACCGAGAGCACCTGAACGATAGCCAGCCTGATCTAGACTGTCGGGTAGGGCCTCACCCGGTCTCAAGAAGTCCACATACGCTCTGTGGATTTTGATCCGCCGGATGGTCCACTATCAGTGGGTGGAGCCCCGGTTACTGTATAAGAAGTTGAACCGTTGGCTCCCATATGTCAGCCAGACACACCTCAATCAATTAGGCAAGGTCTGGCCCATTGAAGTCCATCAGCGATGAATGCTCATCCAAAGGCTTGTCATAGAAGTCCAAAGGACCTGGCCAGGGAGTATGCAATGCAGATTGGGCCTCCGGTCCGAGAAGTCTAGCCCAAGTCTTTGCTTTCAAACTTGGTCAAATCCAAGTCCCAACTAATTTGATAAGTCCAGCAAGATTCTAGGCTAACACAACCCACTGTTCTAGCCCGCTGGAGAAGATAAAGGAAGACCCAGGTTGAACCAGAGCCTATCAGAGAATGCCACATGGTAGTCATCCTGGTCAAAGGGAATTCAAACCGATGGGTAACCGCCAAGCAACATTCGCGCTATCTCTGCAGGAGCATCTTCATAGTTTGAACAACATGAGTTCATGGAGTCAAAACCGAAGGAGTGATTGAGCCAGCCTCCTCCGGCCCACTATAAATGCAGGAGTTCTCAACCTCCTGAACTACGAGTCTTTCACTAAGAAAACTCCATTAGAGCTTGGTGGAAGCAGAAACTTGATTCCGAGTTCATCACCTTGGATACGTAGGCAGCCTGATCCCATCAGGTCCAGTCTCATTGTATACCCCCATCCCATCTCAGTCTGTACAAGGCTTTCATTGTAACCTTTCGACTAATCAATACAAATCTCGAGTTTGTGGATCAAATTTTTGCACCCACACTCTTTGGCGCCCACCGTGGGGCTGAATCTCCCATCAGTTCCAGAGCCTTGAAAATATCTCAATCCAGTCATATTGGAGAGTCGCTGCAGCAATGGCTGGGAGTAAGAGACGTCCAACTCGTTCCAACAATAGAATGAGTCAAGTTACTAAAAGTCAGACTAAGAACCTTTCTCCTCTGTCTCCGGTCCTTGAAGCAACAAAGCCTGTTAATCAAGAATCAGTTCTCGGGAGTGAGGGCCATGATCATGGCTCACAACATTCTGAAAGTGGACAATCGGAGGCAGAAAACTTAGTGGTGCAAATCACTCACAATCCTGGTGATCCGAATATAGTAAACCGGACTGTCAGGATACCAGCATCGCAAGACCCTGGACCATCCAGAGTAGCCGCTGCAAGAAGAGACCAGAGAACCACTCCCCAAGCCGCGGGAGGAGGTTTTATTGAGCAACAACAAGGGGAAGGGCTAGCGGCCGAATCCCCAACTATAGTCATCAAACGGCTGACAAAGAAGAATGCAGAACTGAGAAGAAAGAAGAAGACCAGGGTCGGGGACTGCCTAATGTCTTCAGCCCCGTCTTCAAGTCCATCTCTCCAGAAAAAGATAAGGTCACGATCAGGAAGTGACCTTAGTCTCACCCCTCATAGCCATGATTCCCGCCCTGTTTGGGACATGCTAGCACGAAGGAGGGATAAGATGTCTATCTCTCCAGTTCAGAAATATCATCGTGGACGTGCAAGAACACCCGGGCCACGTCATGGCCGCAGGGTAACCTATAGCACGTCTGTAGAGGAAGTCACTCCACCAGATGGACTTCGCCGTAGGAGCCACCAAAGCATTCCTCCCGCCCGCAACTATCAAAGGGGAAGAAGTCCCCAAAGGGTTCGCACCCATCAGAGACAGCAGAAGTTGAACATGGAACAGATGAATCAACTCAAGCTGCAAGAGATGATTGATTTAGCTGTTACCAACAAGGCTAACCGGGACGATCGAATCCGGAATCTCACTATCTCAAGGTTGGTGGTGTCGCCTCTGGCAGAAGAGGTCAGGAACCACATAGTCCCGGCCAGGTTCAAACAACCGCCCTTCGAACAGTATGACGAGACAAGCAGCTGCCCGGTTCAGCATGTCATGAACTACAAGAGCACCATGGCCATCTGGGACCATGATGACAAGTTACTCGCGAAGATGTTTGTTGTTTCCCTCAAAGGTGAAGCACAGACGTGGTATCATAACCTGCGTCCACACATTCGTGCAACTGGGCGAGTTGTTCGAGGAAAAATACCAATTCAATGTGAAGACAAAAAAGGGAGCTGAAGTCTTGTTCTCCCTGCAGATGGACCGGAGTGAGAAACTTAGGAACTTTGCCAGAAGGTTCCGAACCCTACTATCATAAGTACAAGACTCTTCTGATAGCGTCGTTATTCAAGCTTTCAAGTATGCCTTGAACAACAACCATGAAGAACTGTACCGGTCACTAACGAGAAAGCCTCCATCCTATGTTTCAGTTTTGTTCGAGAAAACAGAAAGGTATGCTCAGGAAGAGGACAATCTGAAAGCTAGGGAAAAGAGACTTGCCAGAGGCAACATAAGGCAAAGGAAGAAAGCTTCGGCAGGGATCGCAAGGAAGAAAAAGCCCCTGACAGAAACAAAGACAGGAAGAGGAAGGCACTAGCTCTGCAGCCCGACCGCCGGTCAGAGAAATCTATCGGGGGCGAACGCAAATAAAGGGAATTCACACCCTTGAGATTCCCGATCGAAGAAGTGTTCTAGAAGATCAAGAACAGAGGACTACTCAACAATCCTGCCCCTCTCCCGGCAGACCCAGAGGGCAGGATGGATAAATCCAAGAGATGTGACCATCACAATGATTATGGTCACGAGCTGAAGAACTGCAGATCATTGAAGTATGAAATGCAACGTTTGGTCGACGTCGGCCTCATCCCTGACATGGTGCAGACTGGAGCAGTCAAAAAGGTAAAACCTGGAGATCGTATTGTGTATGTCTGCCATGTACAGGCACTCGGTTCTTCCAAAACAAAAAGCAAGAATTGTGCGCGGGAGAAGCTTCGGTAGATAGGACATGTCCATGAAGTTGGACAGCTCAATTTCAATGAAGGGACAAACATTGAGTCCATTGTCCCCGAGGGTCTGGCATTCACTGAAGAAGACGAAAGGGGCGTGCATTACCCACACAATGACGCCCTGGTGATCACAACATGGATTGACGTCTACTGGGTCCAGCGAGTCATGGTCGACGCCGGTAGCACCTCCAGTGTCATGTTCTCATGTGCTTACAAAGCTATGAAGTTATCTAAGGGTCTCATCGAATCTGATGAGACTCCTATCTATGGGTTCAACGGGGAACCAGCCCAGTCCTCCAGGCGGGTTCATCTGCCAATCACGGTAGGATTTAATACCGTCAGGATAGACTTCCTGCTGGTCGACTCCCCCTCCTGCTACAATGTCATCCTGGGGAGGGACTAGATTCATCAGATGAAAGGAATCGTGTCCACCTTCCACCAAAGCCTCAAATTCCTACTCCCAACAGAATTTCCAGGGTTAAAGGAGATCAGGGGATGGCTTTCAAATGCCACCTCAATGTTGTCAAAGGAAAGTCTATTTCGGAGACCAAGGGAAATACTATCTTCCTGACATACTCTCATCAATAGCAACCAGCTCCCTGCAAGTCTGTCAAAGGGAAGCAAGGCTTAAAAACCGAGGTATCACCAGCAGTCGACGAGCTAGAAGAAGTCATAGTGGGACTGGAGTCTCACAAAACTACTTACATTGCTTCCGGCCTACCAACGGCTGAGAAGGATCTCATAATAACATTACTCCGGCAGAATCACAATGTTTTCGCATGGAGTGTCAGCGAAATGCCAGGAATTGACACTTCGGTCGCCTGTCATAGACTGGACATCGATCCTCAGCACAAGCCGGTCAAGCAGAAATGAAGGCAAATGGTGGTAGATCGAAAGCTGGTGGTCAATGAAGAAGTGGACCGGCTACTGTCAGTCAACTTCATCAAACCGGTCATCTACCCTACTTGGGTCTCTAACATCGTGGCTGTCCTAAACAAGAACGGTAAGATTCGAGTTTACATCGATTTTACTAATCTTAATAAAGCATTTCCTGTGCACCCATATCCATTCCCCAGGATCACAAACATGGTGGACGCCACCGCTGGTTACCAGAGGTTATCCTTCATAGACGCCTACTCTGGATACAACCAGATTCCACTTCATGAAGAAGATCAGGAACATACTGCATTCATCACTGACCGGGGCTTTACTGCTACCGGGTGATGCCATTTGGTCTGAAGAACGCAGGGGCAACGTACAAGAAGCTGGTCAACACCATCTTCAGCGAGCTCATAGGCAGGACCATGAAAGTCTACATAGACGACATGGTGGTCAAAACCAAGGAGAAAAACAATCATTTGCAAGATCTGTAGCAGACATTCGATATCCTGGCACGGTACAACATGAAGCTGAAACCAGCCAAATGCTCATTTGGTCTTTCTTGGCAAGTTTCTTGGCTTTCTAATGACCAACCCGGGCATAGAAGCCAATCCAGATCAGATCCGGGCATTCATCTCCCGGTACTCAGAACGGTGCAAGTCTTTCTTCAATGTAGTCAAAGCTAATGCAGAATGGAATCCTACTTGAGCAAGCGTTCGACGAGATCAAGGCATATCTTACTCAACCTCCGGTCCTTACAGCACTTCAAATCAGACAACTAGTCGGTACCTACCTTGCAGCATCCGATATTGTAGTCAGTGCGGTCATATTTGTGGAAGAGCCGGAGGAGAAGCCAGTATACTTCATCAGCAAAGTGTTACAGGGTGCTGAGACAAGATATTAAAAGATCGACAAAATCGCCTTAGCCCTGGTACATGCAGCCAGGAGGCTAATGCCATAGTTTCAATGGAGGGCAGTCAAAGTCTACACCGAGTATCTGCTCAAAAAAGCTCTTGGGAAACAGGAAGAATCTAATCGGTTGATCGAGTGGTCCAGCTATCTAAGTGCGTACCACATCAGGTATGAACCCAAAATCGCAGAAAAAAGGGCACGCAGTAGCCTCCTTGATGGCATCAGATTTTCCTATCGAGGACTTTTTGGTCAATCCAGAGTTAGAAGAAAATACATTGGGGGCGAATGATACCCCCCGGACGCAGGAGTCTCCAGCTAAAGAAGACGACGAAGCATGGACAATCTACACTGACAAGTCCAGTAATTGTACAGGATCCGACATTGGTTGTCTCCTGATTAGCCCAGATGGACAGAAAACAGAAAAGTCTGACAGAAAAATCTTTCAGATTGGTCTCCAACAACGAGGCTGAATACGAAGCTTTGATCTATGGTCTTAAGACAACGCTCCAACTGGGGGCGCGAAGAGTCATGATCAAGACAAACTCAAAGCTAGTAGCGAACCAGTTCGTCGGGTCGTTCCAAGCCAAGGACGACCGGATGGCAAAATATCTTGATGTCGTCCACTCCTTGGCAATGAAGTTTAAGTTCACCACGGTCGAGCAACGACCAAGGATAGATGTCTGGCACGCAGATGCCTTGGCATACCTTTCTTCCTCTATCACCACTACAGAGCCCCGACAACTGTCAATCGAATATCAGAAGGAGCTGAGTATCGGGCCCAGATATCCAAACATACCCTTACCGGAGATCTACGTTCTGGAATGCATGCATTGGAAGGAAATCCTCATGGTCACAACCAGAGTACAGAAAATGAAGAGAGATGAAGAAGCTTCTCAGCCTGATACCGGGCCTAGCACAAAGAGCGAGCCAAATCCTCCTTCTCAGGGTCAAACACAGGACCCACCAGAATCACAACTTGAATACAGGAATCCTTGCCTCACCAGAGGTCGGCTGGAAGGAATGCCACCTTCGACGGAGCCGGACGAACCGGACCTGTCAGAACCACCACTCTCGCGTGTTCACATCGATCTGGAGCTCCCACCGGAGGAACCAATCGAAGAAATTCCAAACAACCAGAATTCTGAAGTAGACAGAATTGATGCCGAACTGCAGTCCAACAACTGCCACGACTGGAGGAGGCCATATATCAACTTCCTCATCCACCATCTACTCCCCGAAGATCCGAAGCTATCAGCCAAGGTTAGGAGAGATGCGTGGAAGTTCACCGTTATCTTACACCGGGAGTCACACAGGCTATACATGAAGAGCCATGGTTCCGAGGTATTGTTCAGGTGTCTCACTCAAGGCCTGATCATACTAAAGGAAATCCACGCTACGATCTGCGGCAACCATTTTGGGAGTAGGAATCTAGCACAGAAGACAATGATCCAAGGATACTGGTGGCCGCACATGATGACAGACGCAAAGAAGTTCACCCAGGCATGCCTCCCTTGTCAGAAGCATGCCCTGGTCGGTCATGCCCCGGCAAATGAACTACACTCCATCCTGAGAGCATGGCCTTTCGGCAAGTGGGAATTAGACGTTGTGGGACCGTTCCCTAAAGCTCAACACTCAGTCAGGTTCAAACTTGTCGTTATAGATTATTTCACCAAATGGGTTGAAGCCGTAGCATTGGTACATGTATGCGCCTCTGATGTCAGAAGATTTCTATGGAAAGATATAATCTGCAAGTTTGGAATTCCCCAAGAGCTAGTGTCAGATAATGGAAAATAGTTCGACTGCGATAATATCTGGCTGTTCTGGAAGTCTTTGGGGATCAAATACAACTTCTCAGCCCCATACTATCCCAGGGAAATTGGCAAGCAAAAGCATCCAACCGGGTCATCTTGGATAAACTACATGCAGAAGCGATTAGATAAAGCAAGGCAACTTGGTAATGCAACTTCCGGGGGTCTTATGGGCATACCGGACCACTCCTAAAACGTCCACCAGTATGACGCCCTTTCAACTTACCTTTGGAGCAGAAACGGTAATGCCAACAAAGATGTTGGCTCCAATAACTCGCACTGACGCAGTCCTTGCTGGGGAAAATTAAGGAATCCTAGCAAGTGAAAATGTCATTCTTGACGACAAAAGAGAACAAGCCCTGCAACACCTCCTCCGGTACCAGGAAACCATAAAAAAAGGATACGACAAGCGAGTCGTAGGGAGAAAGTTCAATCCAGGCGACTGGGTCATGAGGAAAGTCAAGATCATGACTGAAGATACAACAACCGACAAGCTTGGACAAAACTAGGAAGGACCATACATCATAGAAAAACATGCTGCAAAGGGCTCATACTTCCTCAGAACTCTCACCGGCGACCTCTTTTCCAGATCATGGAACCCTTTCCACCTTAAGAAATTGTACAAGTAATGTACTCCATTTGATGATTTCAATAAAGATTTTTTTCCGCAAGAATTTGAGTATTTTCTATTGTTTACTGCTGAAAATCCTAGTGCAAGATCATGTCTCCACTAAGGTCCAGGATGCCCGAAACTAGTTTCCGATCCTATCTAAGTCCTAAATGCAGAGTTATTCTCCTTTTAGGCACAAGGCGCCTGGACCTTGGTTCCGGTCTTGGAAACCAAGGATGACCGGATAAAAAACCCCATCCAACCCAGGATGCCCGGACCTAGTTTTCGATCCTGTCTAAGCCCTAAATGCAAAGTTATGCTCCTTTTAGGCCCAAGGCGCCTGGACCTAGCTTCCGATATTGGAAACCAAGGATGACAGGGATCATAAACCCCACCCAACCCAGGATGCCCGAACCTAGTTTTCGATCCTGTCTAAGTCCTAAATGCAGAGTTATGCTCCTTTTAGGCCTGAGGCGCCCGGACCTAGCTTCGGGTCTTGGAAATCAAGGATGACAGGGATCGGAAACTCCATCTAACCCGGGATGCCCAGACCTAGCTTCCGATCCTGACAAGCCCAAAATGCAAAGTCATGCTCCCTTTAGGCCTAAGATGCCTGGACCTAGCTTCCGGTCTTAGTGCAATGGGTGACAGAGTACTAATCTCCACTCAGCAAGTCCTGTGCCAACCTATACAGGGCGGCTAGGCCTAGAATGCTTGGACAAATTTCCAGTTCTAGTACCAGTTCGATTGGGTCACTAAGCCTAGTTCTGGTAAATTTTAAGAGCGAGGCCATCCACTCTTAAAAAACCGGGGTTATTAGACAAGCTAGTCCGCCCCCGGGTTAAGTCATGAAAGATAGGGTCAAATCCCTTTGAGCATCAAACAAACCATGGAATATAAAGCATCAAACTTGATGAAGTCAGCGAGAAAAAGAACTGTTATCGTCCCAAGGAAAATTCCTTAAAACGATAAGGGGGCGAGGGAGATAGACAGTTGTAATAAATGCTGGAATTAAAGTAAAGATATCTAACAAGATATTCTTCAGTGGCACGGTCATACGCCACTTCCTTGACGGAGAGGCGCCGATCCAACTCTAGCTTCTCCCGACTTAACTTCCCGTAAGTGGCCTCCAGCTCCGCCAGGGAAGCCTTGGCATCCTTCTCTCTTTGAAGAGCAGCTATCAAGGTAAAGTCCAAGTTATGGTAGTCAGCTGCCATGAACCGCTTGTCCTCCTCCAGAGCGCACCGGTCGCTGTTCGCCGCCTTCAGGTCCTTCTCAAGCTGATGGTTCTCAGCTCCAAGACGCTTCAGATCCTCCAAAGCAGAAGGTCGGGGTCTGACACTCAGCTCAAAGACCCGTGCCATTGCAGCTTGCGTCTGATAGACAAGAAAAGCATGTGTTAGAAACAGATATATAGGCATTGACAGAGCTAAAGTCGAAACTCAAGGCAGAAAACCATACATCAATGAGGTTCTGAGCCACTACCCTCATCGCCCGGTCGCAAGAGAGACGACTGTAGTACGCTTGGTCTTCTGGAAGCAGATTTTGGAAAATGTAGTCGAAGGCGGTGTGGATGTTTATAATGCCGGAGCCCCTAATCGACATTAGTTCCCTATTCAGAAATGTAGGGTGAATGAAGAACGCCGGCAAGGGAAACTCCGGAGTAGCCTCGAGCTGGTACTCACCCGGTTCGGGGCCCAGTTTTCACAGTTGGGCTAGTGGGTAGATCGGTGTATGGAACCTAGTCACCCCACCCATAAACTGGAGCTTCATCATCAGCAGTGTCTGGCACAGTGAACTGGCCACCTCAGTCCGAACATCCTCCACAACCAGGGCATCTTCGATGGGGACATGGTAGCCACTACCAATCCGGGTAGTGCCCAACACTGGTCCCCTTAGCGCCCGAGGAATGGGATCCTCCCATCTCAGGCGAACAGCCACCCCTTGGTCAGCAGGGGAGGCAGAATCAGCTTTCTTCGAGCCCCTGGCAGACTCGTCCACGAAAGCCTTGCCCCTTGGATCAACCGGGGCAGGGGACTATACAGAAACAACTGCAACAACAGATGGCTGAGAAGTTCTTACCTCCACCGAGGCCTCAGCACCAGCGTCTTCAGCACTGGGGGCATCCACTTCATCCGGTGGACCCCCCGAAACTACAGCTGGTTCGCCTCCCTCGGCAGCAGAGGCAACCATGGTCTCCTCGGACACACCACCCACCATCTCCGGCTGGGCTAGGTTGTCCACTTCAGCATGTACTTGCAACGGAGTAGGAAAGAATCCTTTAGTAGCTGATTCACCGGACCAGCGTGTAAGCAGAAATCCACTGTCCCTCGAGGAGGAGTCGGAAGACCCATAGAAAACATGTGGCCTCCTCCGACGACCCAAGGGAGAGTTTGAATTACAAACAGAGCAAGCGTTAGATACTTGAACATCCCGACAACTGGGATGACTTCCGGTGGAGCATCTGGCATGAACTCATCAGGAGGAGATCTTCCCCCGACTGGAACAACCTCGTTGGGCCAGTTGTCCATCTCCCCCCTGAGATCGACAACTTCACTCCGACCGGAGGCTCCTCCCCAGCGCTGGGAATTGCGCTCTCCGCAAGGGCAACACCCTCACCGGAGCTAGAGTCAACCTCTACGACTTGCGGAGGAATCGGCAGGGCCGCGAGCCTGGCTGGGAAACGGAGGTGCACTATAATCTGATTCATGAACGTCAAGTCCCGCAAGTCCGCAGGCAGGCTGAAGAAACGCTCGATGTTGCCTTCAGCCGTAGAAGAATCTACGCCCGCCGGCAGTGACACTTGGAGCTGGCGTTTCCCTGCAAACAAAAGCACGAAACTGTTCTTGAGCCGGAGCTCAGCAAGCACGCAGATTATAAAAGCATAAGGAATAGAACTAAAGGCGTTTGACGTGGTTACCTATGAAGTCCCGCGACACCTGGATGCTGCGGTCGGAGGACCACTCTTACACCCGATAGCATGGTTTGAACTAGTTCCCATAATCATTGGGAAGCCCAGACAGCCTCCGGGCGGTGCGCCAAGAAATGGCATAGAAGCAGTGTTGCTTAGCCTCTCGAGCAACTAACTTCATCAGCAGGAACATCTTGATCGGTCCGAAGGGGACCTTGAAGTAATGGGCGATCAGCCCGATGCAGTGCACGATTATCCAAAAGGACACGTGCATCTGACATGATGGGATTCCCCACCATGACAGCAGACACAAAATTGTAGGAGGCAGCGGAAGTTGCATCATGTATAGAAGTTCGTAGAGGCTCACCGCGATCAGATTACCGGAGCAGCCATCAGAGATTGAGGGATGGGAGCCGAACCTGACTCCCTTCCGTCCAAGCTGTTCTTGAACCTCCGCTGCTCCCATTCGCTCAAGCTCGGGATTTCGAGGAAGATTGGTGGAGGTCTGCCACCACCTCCCGGGTCTTTCCTTCGAGGGGTCTAGTGAACTCAGAGGGACCACCTCCTCCATCCTGGCAGGCGAATTTGGCTCAGAAGCAAGAATTTCACTCGGGCCGCCTGCTGATAGATGGAAGTTGGTGTCTCCACCTATCAAAAGATAGATTTGTATTGAATTTTTCTTCTTGTCCCTGTATAAATTGGATATCAAAGTAGACTAGTAACAAGCAAGGGTCGCACCCACCTCAGAGGGGGAGATCTTAGCTCAAACACAATAGAAAACAATGGTTAAGAAACACCAAGAGAATCAACAAACAAGATTTGAGATTGATTCTAACTTCCTACATGCAATAATAATAAATAAACCCTAACTTAAGAAGATGGTAGAGATGTAAAGAAGATATATGATGACAAAGGGGGAAGAATTGGTATCCACAAACTAAATCATGCAAACATAACATGTTGTTCCTTCATATTAAATCTTTAATAATTAACTAGTCACCTCTCGGTTATTCCAACTAATTATTAATACCTATAATAATCAAGTAGTCACCTCTCAGCTATTCCACTCAATTAAAACGGGATTCTCTTATGCATGCTATTGAATATGTTTCATTAATCAAACCGTCACCTCTCAGCTATTCAATTTGATCAACTCAACATATTATTCATAACTAAATAATCACCTCTCAGTTATTTGACTTAATTACAAAAGGGTTCCAATAAAAGATATCAACTCTTTTAGATATGTAATAATCACCTCTCAGCTATTTCACTACACATCCTTAATCAATATAAATAAAACCATTAAAGCAAGGTCTCCTTAAACCCTAACAATAGTATTTTAATAACATGGATAACAATAACATGCAAATAATCATACTTACCTCATATCGCGAATTAGAAGTAAATAAGCATTAAGAACTTCGAATCACAATGAACAATAAGAAAAACATGGTGCTTTTGCATCATCTAGAGTGTTTCAACCATCCCCCTAAGGAGATTTAAGTACTCATCATTGATGATGACAACATGGAATAAATAAATAAATAACAAAACATCATAAAGTAAAATGATTTGATTTGATTGATATGAATTGAGTTTGATACAAAGAAGAAGAAGATGAACTTTCTCTCACAAATATTCTCTTTTCCCTCTCTATGAAAAACTCTAGATCTAAAAGATGGGATTCTAAAAGATACCTAAACCTTAGCTACTACTTCTCTTATATAGAAAATACAAAGGAGAATACTTGCATGCAAAGACTTCCAAATTAGGTCAAATTCGTGGATGCTGCTATTGGTCTTCTAGAGGCATTAGGTTTTTAGCAAAACCTAATTATCTTGCGCTTAAGTTGTAGCTTGTACCAAGACCTTCAGTTTGATAGTTCATGGGCCTAAATCAGACTTCTGGATCTCCTTGTAGAGCCTTTTTAAGTTTGGACTTTAAATAAAGCCCTAAACAGAAATTTTGACTTGTAGGCCCCAATAGGACCCGGTTTGGGATGACAATTGGACCGCCCCACTTTGACCTAAAGTCAAGTCAACAGAGCTGACCGTGGGGTGCCCTCAGCAGATCTTGTGGGTGCAAATATTGATTTTCCTTCCAATGTGCAAATAACACCTTTTTTCTTGCTTTTCTTGACTTTTCGCGGGCTTTTACATAATATTCGCATTTCGGCTCATAAAACCTACACAAAAGAGAAGAAAATACTAATCAATAGATATAAGACAATAATATAAGCTAAGTGCTATACAAACAACATGGAAATGGTTCTAGGACCTCATTAAAAGCCATTTATTTTTGCGGTCAGTCAGTCTGATCCGTCATTACATGAGCAACCATGTGTATATTTTCATCGCATCTATTCTCTTCAGTGTATTTGTCAATTTTCAATCCTTGGTTATATATAAGTGACCTTTGTGAGTCTCCTTGTTATTTGTTTCTAAAACTATTTACTACCGAGTATTAACAAAGAAGACTACCTGATCTCTGCTGTGACACAAATGCCATTACTGATTACTGATAAGCATACAGTGACATTTCTTACATGGTGATACAATGTATATTTTTCTCTCATCTATTCTCTTTGGTGTATTTGTCAATTTTCAATGTTTGGTTATATATAAATGACCTTCGCGAGCGAACTCGTTAAGCCTTTGTTTATTTACAAGTATCAACAAAGAGACTACCTGATCTCTGCTGTGACACAAATGCCATTACTGATATTACTGATGAGCGATAGGTACACTGTTACTCCATTAAGCATAGGTACACTACTACACAGTTTTCTGCCTAGACAGTGAGCATACAAGTGTGGGCATGTCACACGTGGCAGAAATATGGCATGGGCCAATTGGACTACAAACTAAAAATCCAAAAATCCCGCTTTATGTCATATGGGCCCATGGGCTGTATCAAGTTAACTCAGGAAGACAGAGTTCGTGATCTGAATTCGATCGATCAAGATTCAAGATCCCAACTCTTCTCAGATTAATAAGTTGGAATTCCAAATTCTTCATTCTATCTCACTTTCGTTACTGTTTAAATCTTGTTTTCTTAGAAGTTTCGATCTGGTTTACTACAATTTCATCAGAATTATCACTTCATCTTCTTCTTCTTCTTCAATGAATCCAGTTGATTGCAACATGGTTATGTAAAGATCAATCATGGCGAACTACTTAGCTCAATTTCAGTCAATTAAAAGTTCTTGTGATCATCTCGTCATTTCAGGTAAAAACCCTAGCTCATTCGTTTCTCCACATTGCTTTCTCTGATCTCGCTATTTCATTTGAACTGACAGTGATGATGATGACTCTGTTAGAGAGAGTGAGGATGATGGTGATGGTGAACACATTGATGGTAACTCGGAGTCCGAGTAGTTCTTGTACTCTTCATACTTTTGTACTTAACATTTTTTTTCTTTTCTTTCTTTTTTGTTTGTTATATCGGTTTGCTTCTATCTTTAGATGTGAGCATGTTATTGAATATTGCTATTTTAATATTAGTTCTAGAATCTTTCTGTTTTGCAGTAAATTCTTGCTAATTAGGTAATGGACCCTTCCCTTAGGCCCATGTTGGGGTTATGTTTGTTTTTCTATATATAGGGGAGTCCTCTCTTCCTTTACTCCTATTGTGCCTTCTTACCTCTCTCTAGTTCTCCTTTTGTTCTTCAGAATTACTCAATGGCAGAATATGAACCTCATGGGGTTTTTTGTTCCGGCTGTTGGTTATGTGTCGTTTATGGTGATGGAGTACAAAAACAATGCAAAGGTTTGTCGTTTGTGTCGTGTTCCCCATGGGTATGACTATATTCATAAACCTTTCCTTAATCCATGTTTGGTTCATGTCAATCATTGGGAGAGACTACCGGGACATCTTCAAAATCACATCTTGGAGTTGGTTGGATACCCGAAGGTTCCAGGGCTTGCTGCTCCTCTTACCGACTGTGGCTTGGACAGCAGAATTGAGGAGTTGTTTTGTACGAGTGAATGGCTGGAGGATTATGATGAGCATGTGATAGCTCGGTGGAATAGACCTTCGGCTCGTGCGGAGGCTTATTTCTCCCAGCTTCCTCTTGGCCATTGGGAACGAGTTTTTCGAATTCGTTAACTTGAGCTTTATATTTTTTTTCTCTTGTTTCTTATGTTAATGAATTATTAAGTTTGGTTCGGAGTTGATTTCATTAACCTTGAGAGTTGGGATAGGATTTATATTTTTATCTGTTTTGTCTTAATTGTTTGGTTCTGATTTTTCTTTCTGGTTATTTTTGTTTATTGGTTCGTCTGTTTATTATTGTTGGTTCCCTTGTTGTGACAAAAAGGGGGAGATTTATGACTCTAATTACTAACAAATGTCTCTTTGTTGTTAGGGTATTCTTGGGTCATGTTTCAGGTATGCTACAAGTATGGGGGAGTGAACGTGTTGATGTTTTTAGAGGATTGTACAGTTATGGGGGAGCTCAAGTGTTAAAATTTCTGAGCTCATGAAGTATGGGGGAGTTGCTCGAAGGAACTTATGTTACTTCGAAAATTCTTAATTGCTTCCGTTCGATCTCTGATGGTTGAAGTGTCTTGATCAAGCTGGATATCAAGAATTGGTGACTTGGTATGTGTTCTACCTTGAGTGATTTTGTAGGCATGATTTATAAATGCCATGGGTTGGTGTTGTAAGCACGTTTTATAAGTGCTATTAGAGTCATAGGTTTTTGTCACAAAATCAATGTCAAAGGGGGAGATTGAAACCGGCATTAAGTGGTTTGACATCAATTTTGGGACAAAGTGTCCGTGGTTATTTCGCTTTGAGTTCATTGTTAAGAAAACCTTGGTGTACGCGTGTCGTCCTGTGTCATTGCCTTCGCGTCGTGTGTCTCGAATATAAAAATTGGGTCAGGACGTACGTACCTCTTAAGGACGTACGTACGCTTCGTATGTCAGCAGGTTGGTCGTGGTCTGGACGTACGTACCTAGTTAGGACATTCGTACGTCCATTGAGGCAGCAAGCTTCCTTTTGGTCAGGACGTACGTACGTTGTTAGGACGTTCGTAGGTCCAAGCAGGCAGCAAACTTTTCACCGTGTGGGGACGTACGAACGTTGATTCGACGTACGTACGTCCAATATGGATTTCGTCCAATCAGGCCCATTTTCGGTGTATTCCAACCCTAGGTTTAAATAGCCTTCTTCTTCAATGAGAGAAGTAGTTCTTTAGCCGTTTGTTGTTCTTCTAGTTGTGGAGTTTTGGTTTAGGTCTTGGTATTCAAAGTGTTTGTGGCTATTGAACTCAATTCCCTTTCTTCCCCCTTTTCCCAATTCATAACTTTGTGATTCTAAGAGTGGTATTGTGATTTCGGCTTCGAGTCTTCTTGTGGGTTTATCAAGAAGTCGAGTGTCTTGTGCGTACATCAAGGTGCTCTGGTGAAGTCAAGGTGTTAGAGATAACCAGGAGTATCAACTCGCAGTGAGTGCAGGTAGTTGATAGGTTTGTACATCTCTATTTCATCTAGTGGATTATTTGTTGTCGCGAGGACAACCGTGGACGTTTCCCTTTTGGGTTTTACCACGTTAAAAATTCCTGTGTGTTCTTTACTTTCTGCGTATTGTTTGTTTGGTTAAATATTCAATTGGTATATTAGCACTATTTGTAGTTTCTCACAAACTGCGCTGCAAGCTCTAATTTTTTTTCCATTTCCTATGAAGGATTCTATTGATCCATCATCCCAAGATACGATCAATCCGGTGTTAAAGCAATTCTGTAATCTGCGGTTTTTAAAGCTGAGTGACTTTCTGTTTTAATGTTGTAGTGATTTTGTTACAGAGTTGTCCGAATATAGAATGTTCAGGTACCGACCATACTATCTAGCATAATCTTGCATGTTTCATTCTAACTGTGTCTATGTTTGTGGTTCAGAAGATCCTTATATGTTTTTATTTTCATTAGATACTTGTGTTTAGGTGGACACAATAAAGATCACGGATGATTGCGAA
Organism: Aquilegia kansuensis; assembly: GCA_020826895.1. Taxonomy (NCBI): domain Eukaryota; kingdom Viridiplantae; phylum Streptophyta; class Magnoliopsida; order Ranunculales; family Ranunculaceae; genus Aquilegia; species Aquilegia kansuensis. The sequence goes on along the minus strand of CM037004.1, from coordinate 36,191,676 downwards.
GAAAAATTGTCGTCCAATTGTTGAGCTCCAACGCCTCATGGGTAACGAAGTTGAACTCAAGTTTCTTGAACTTTTGTTGAAGAAAGCTTTGATACTAGAGAACCTTTTGGTGGTTTGGGTTGTGAAACAGAGAAGGTGCTTAATTTGATAAACACATATATTAGTACATAATCTATGGTTGAGACCGAGGTTGTTATGTAGTTTGATGGTTTGGGGGAGAAACCAATTACTTCTAGTCAAAAGGCTTTCTATTCAGTGTATATAATAGTTCATGGAGACAAGTAAAATGGAGTTGGGTGGCTTAACAAGCCAAGGACCTGATCTAAAGAAAGACAAGAAAATTAAGACTAATTTTGGTTGCAAGCTGATGCTTCTCAAAGCATTGGATGCCCCCCCCCCCCCCATTTGCTAATCACCGCTTTCACATTGCAATTTGAAAATAGATGATAATCTAACAAAATTTGTTTAAAATTAAACAAATTTACAGAAATAATTTTTAAAACCCAAATGAATTACTTTAAAAATCAATAATATACCTATTGTTGCACCCTACCACATGAAACAAAACCTAAATTGATTAATTTAGCTCTAGACTTTAGTTGCTTGAAGACAAATTGTTTCCCCAATTCACCAAGAACAACAAGATGAACAACAGTATAATTCTCAAACACTTTCCTTAAAATTCTAATATCATGGTGAGTTTGTTTTACACCTTGAAAATGTAAAACTTATATGTTTCAACATTCTTATAAATTTCTATTTCTGTTTAACGGTCGGAAGCAACGACGTTGCCAAGTAAGGAAGTTTGGTTCGTTTGAAACCATATACAGAGATGATTTGGTTTAGAGAAGAAGAAGAATAAAGGGCAAAGTCGGAATAAAAAATTAACTTAAAATAGGGTCGGGGCCTTTTTTACAATTTTTACGCTAATTTATTGTTTTTTTAGTCGACAAATGCTTAAATAGAGCCTTTTTGTACAGACCACGTCTTAGCTGGGCCATTTTTTATTTGTGGACCCAACTGGAGGTACCTCTTCCGGAAATGGAGGTAAGTCAATGGGAGTGAAGTCAAGCTGAAGATGATGCATCTGAGCAACGTTCATCCTATGAAGATCTCGGAGCATAGCATCATGCTGAGAGAGAATGACTTCAAAACGATCAAACCTAGAACCCATGTGATCCTGACGACGCCGAATAGAAGAAACCCGAGCGTCAACTGCTGCAACTGCCCGATTGCCCCTAGCTGAGGCGGAGGCGGGGCGTCCAGGGGTCAGAGCCTGATCAAAATCATCATCACGAACAAGAGCCCGTCCTCCCCATATTAGGTGATGCGTCAGACGCGCACCCACGGACTCAAACGCAGCCTTTCTAGACTGGCAGCCCTTCTTGATGGCATTGACCCAGTCATGGCCAACAAACCTAGGAGGGCTCACCTCCACATATCGACCCTGAAATCCCAAGTGCTTGAGAATGGTCATTATAAAACTAGGGAAAGGAAGAGTACCCTTAGCAGCATCGATTTGAAGCATCCGTGTGTAGATGACTTCAGAGAGATGGAGATGGTGCACCGACATACAAACTACCAATTTGACCATGTCGTCGGTCATGATGATCTTGTTGCCTTTGGTGGGGTGGATGTTTGAATGGGCAACCATATGCAGAAGAATGGCGCTGTAAAACTTGGCGTGATATCTTTCCGTAACCCCATCAATGAACATTCTTTGTATTTGATCGACAAAATCAATTTGAATTGCCTCCGGAATGGGCCACCTAACATGAACGGCACCTTCAGAGAGGAGATCATCATCAATCCCTAACGCCTCACGAATCACCTTCGGAGAGATAGTGTATCTCCGACCTTTAATCAAAACAGAGAAACTCGTGCGATTCTGAGAGGGTGTCCTTGACTCATAGAAAGCAATCGTATGCTCAACCGAGTACTTGGTAATTGGTTGACCTACCCTTAACCAATTTCTTGTCTCAAAGAACGAGGCTATGTTGCCTAGTTGAGAAACCCCCAGAGGAGTGGCAGCAATGTCTCCCAAGTCGAAGAACCGCTCAGGAACAATAGCTTTTGCTCGAGGATGAGCACCAAGAGTTGTGGGGTGAGGCGACAAGCCCGGAGTGGAACCTCTACCCCTAGGAGCGCGAGAAGAGGATGCCGTGGTGGAGGGTGTGATGCGTGCGCGCTTAGAAGCCATTTTCTGCACAAGCACAACAGAGAACAAACCAAAAAAAATGTAAGAAAGTCGACACAAAACCAATATCAAGTTCATTTAGGCATTTAATCAAACACTTGATGTGCAGAAACAAAACACATCCTATCGACAACAATGAAGCCATAGTAAACACCCCAAACACACAACAAACCACAGCCAACAAAAGAGAAGGGGAAACCAATCCTTAAGGTCGTCCATAACAAGAATTAACGTGAATTGAAGTATCGAAACACCAAGTTCCATTAAAGCATTAAACAAGCATACAACCATAACTAACAGTATATGAACAGCAAATCCAAACAATCAACAAGAGCATGACAATTGAAGAAGAAAAGATCATAAAACAAAACCTACAAGAGAGTGATCGAGGAGGACTAACGATTATACCAACCAACACGACGACAAACACCACTATGGAAGAACAACACAAAACCAAAATAAAAAGAGCAAGAGAGAGGTCGGCGGAAGACAATTCGAGAGAGAAAGAGTGGGGAAGTGCAAGGGAAACTGGTATGTTCGTGCAAGAGGGAATAAGAGGCACGATTTGAATGTAACAGTTAGCATTAGGTTCAACAAAATTTGAATTTAAACCACAAATGGGCCGGACTGTTTCAGGAACGTACGTACGTTCTAGGAACGTTCGAACGTCGGGACCAAAAAAAAACATCTGCCAAACACTACGTTCGTACGTCTTAGGGACGTTCGTACGTTGCAAAAAGATCTGTCCCCCTCCACGTACGAACGTCTTCAAGGCGTACGTACGAACCTTTTTTTTTTTTTTTTTTTTTTTTTTAAAAAAAAAAAAAAAAACCGAGAAACCATCCTAACAGCCAGACAATAAACCAAATCACGACCAAAGACAAGCATTGAGAGACAGCACAAGAAAAATTTCTACTTATTGTAGGGATTCCAATTTTAGAAAAATTACAAGTGAAGCAAATCTCAACCACAAGTAAATGCAAAACCGGAGAACTACATCATACACCAAGTCATGATACTTCCTAGAATGATGCAAACATGCAGAAGAAACTGACAGACACAAATCCACCTCCAGAACCAAAGTAAAACCATGATCATTGAATATATGGAAATGCACGTGCAACTAGACCAATGTGAACGTTAACCGGACCACAACTAAACCAAGTAAGCATAGAATATTGGTTTTCTTCCTGTTGAACCACCAGACAAGAGTGAAAGTCACATTTTTTTTTTTTTTTTTTTTTTTTTATTTAGTTTGTAAGACCATTTGAACCAAATGCCATTCCCGTGTGGGAGTATATAATATCTCCATCTTTTATCAGAACACGAGGGTAGGGTGTAGCCTACATCTTTTCGGCAAAACACACTCAAGAAGTGCAATACCATGATAACGTGCAACACAAGAACTAACATCTCTTGAGTGCATCCGTCAGAGCATGACCCTCACAGCCCCAACGGGTTCTTAGCCAAATGAGTATGCTCTCAAGACATTCAAATGGCTGGGGATTTTGTGAGTCATTGACCACTTACAAGAGGTATATAACCAAGAACGACAATGATGACCATGAAGGAAAACCAAACAATGCTGGAGATGTACAGAAAATTGAAAATGACAATCCAACTACATGTAAATGCATCATGTAGAAACAACCAAGACAAAGAGAGTATGATGTAACCCTACTACACTGCATGACCAAAAACAGTTGAGAACGCCAAACAAGAACCATTTGTAAGAGGAATCCACACAATAGAGAAAGTAGTATGTCCCCAATACCAACAACAATAACAAAATTAACCAAACCTAAACATCCTAAACACAACCAGTTCCAACGGACACATTAGGTATATGAATGCGGAAGGGGTGTAGTGATAATGAAACAGTTATCAGATGAGCGCCTACCAGTTAACACCAAGACATGATTGGAATCAAAAACATCACACTTATCATCCTCAAACACAACCCTAAACTTAGCATCACATAACTGACTAATACTCAATAAATTGGACTTAAGACCCTTAACAAAAAGAAGCTCATGACTATTGAGCGATCCAACCTCAGAAAAGTTACCTTTACCCGCAACCGGAAGCATTTTACCATTTCCAAAACTAACCTTACCTCCATAGCCAAGAGACAGATTATCAATTAGAGTCTTATCACCTGTCATATGACGCGAACAACCACTATCAAGATACCATGATGAAGGTATTGGTTCAACCAAACGAGCCATGTGAGATACCATTTTCCTGGATGCATCCATACTCCTATCCCAGAAATGTGGTGGTGGAGTAGGCATGGGTGTTGCTTGAGGACGATTTCCATAAGGAGAAGTTCTGGGTAAACCCCACGGAGCATAGCCATTCCACATGTATGGAGCCTGCATGGAGAAAGTGGAAGACTTGTTCCAATATGAATTACCTGCAAAAGAAGAATGATGAGCAGGATACAGATTATTCCAACAAAAAGCAGAGGTGTGACCCATGCGACCACAGGTTAGACATTTAAAGCCTTTATGTCTAAAATTCCTTTTCGGGACATGCTTTACACGAGTGACCTTCGGTGGGAAACCACACCAGACACCTGCACAGGAGCAGGAGAAGTGACACCTGTTGGTCTGACAAAAGTAGTACAGGAAGTGCTAGCAGTAGAAAGAGGAACAGATGTGTCATAACCTAAACCAGATTTGTCTGAATGGGATTTACCAATTCCCAGCAGAGAGTTAAGACTATCACTAGCTTTACCAAAGCCAACCAATTGTTTGTTGGCTGCAAACAACTCAGCTTTCACCCTTTCATGTTCCAGTACAAGAGATCGATACCGTGTCTCCAGTTCACTATTCAGTTTTTCCAGAGTGGCAATACGCACTTGGAAATCCTCCTTTTCCTTCACAAACTTTTCTTTCAACATGTTGGAGTCACCTGCAAGATTACAAATATTCTCCCCAAGACTATCTACCTGTTCCTGTAAGACAGTGTTAGTTTTTTCAAGCAACTTTACTTGTTGCATGGAAAACTTATACATATCACATAATTCAGTAGTAGTAACATGAACACCAGAATCAAAAACATTAATATCATTAGTAGAGGATACAATACCTCCTGGATGCTCATCCAGGGATGCACTGAAAACCACATAGTTGGAGACAACATTTGAAGGATTGCCATCATCATCTTCATCTGAATCATCCCATGTCACCGTGAGGTTCGCTTTGGAATTATCACCAGGTTTGCGATCCAACTTCTTGTCACATTCATTTGCAAAGTGTCCATATTCACGACACTTGTAACATTGGACATCTTTACGATCAACTCGAGCTCTTCTTCCATCCACAGAGAAGCGCTCAAAACCACCACTCCTAGGAGCATTTGAGGAGTCAGGAAATCGCTTTCGAGGATCTCTATTCTGTTGATACTTCAGAATCTTCTGAAAGCTACGTGACAGAAACGCATAGTTATCATCCACATCCTGTTCTTCATCATCAGAAAGACCTGTAGAAGTTTCTTTAGACGATGTAGCTTTGAATGCCACAGACTTGTTCTTCAAGGGTTCTTCCAAGGCTTGTTCCATCTCACATGTCCTTAGTTTCCCAGCAAGTGTCTCAATGGACATGTTCTTAATCACATTACTCTCAGTAATGGCATCCTTACGAGACCGAAACCGAGGAGGCAACGCACGCAATATCTTACGTACCACTTGTGTGTCAGTATATGCATGACCAATAGCAGCACTACAGTTTATAATGTCTTGAAGACGAATAAAGAAGTCATCAAAGGTCTCAGAATTATCCATCCGTAGATTTTCAAACTGAGAAGTTAACAGTTCTAACTTGCTTTCTTTGACAGTTTCATCACCTTCATGTGTACAGATAAGTCTGTTCCATGCATCTTTAGCCTCTTCACAACCCTGCACACGACGAAACTCACTGGCATTTAATGCCATGAAAATAGCATTGAGTGCCTTGTTGTTATAATTTGCCAACAACTTCTGTTCAGACGTCCACTTTTCACGTGGCGTCAGTGATGTAACTGCAGCATCATCAGTACCTGTAGTAGTAATTGGTTCTTTCCACCCTGTGACAACAGAAAGCCAAACTTCTTCTCCTAATGCTTGAAGATAAGCTCGCATCCTTACTTTCCAATGACCAAAGTCTTTTCCACTAAATTGTGGAGGAAGGCTTGAAGTAGCAAACTTGTTAGATTCCATAAAGCACTAATGATCGATAGCGTGAGCCTTTACGCTCCTTAACCAGCCCCCAGCGACTGATACCAATTGAGAAACTACAAATAGTGCTAATATACCAATTGAATATTTAACCAAACAAACAATACGCAGAAAGTAAAGAACACACAGGAATTTTTAACGTGGTAAAACCCAAAAGGGAAACGTCCACGGTTGTCCTCGCGACAACAAATAATCCACTAGATGAAATAGAGATGTACAAACCTATCAACTACCTGCACTCACTGCGAGTTGATACTCCTGGTTATCTCTAACACCTTGACTTCACCAGAGCACCTTGATGTACGCACAAGACACTCGACTTCTTGATAAACCCACAAGAAGACTCGAAGCCGAAATCACAATACCACTCTTAGAATCACAAAGTTATGAATTGGGAAAAGGGGGAAGAAAGGGAATTGAGTTCAATAGCCACAAACACTTTGAATACCAAGACCTAAACCAAAACTCCACAACTAGAAGAACAACAAACGGCTAAAGAACTACTTCTCTCATTGAAGAAGAAGGCTATTTAAACCTAGGGTTGGAATACACCGAAAATGGGCCTGATTGGACGAAATCCATATTGGACGTACGTACGTCGAATCAACGTTCGTACGTCCCCACACGGTGAAAAGTTTGCTGCCTGCTTGGACGTACGAACGTCCTAACAACGTACGTACGTCCTGACCAAAACGAAGCTTGCTGCCTCAATGGACGTACGAACGTCCTAACTAGGTACGTACGTCCAGACCACGACCAACCTGCTGACATACGAAGCGTACGTACGTCCTTAAGAGGTACGTACGTCCTGACCCAATTTTTATATTCGAGACACACGACGCGAAGGCAATAACACAGGACGACACACGTACACCAAGGTTTTCTTAACAATGAACTCAAAGCGAAATAACCACGGACACTTTGTCACAAAATTGATGTCAAACCACTTAATGCCGGTTTCAGTTTGTAGCGCTTGTCCTCTAACTTTGTATAATTCCTAGAATTTTTATCGATAAATTTTTCTTTGTAAAAAAAAATACCTACAGTTTCGCAAAACCCCTCAAATTTATCTTGAAGATTAATATGTCTAATATTTCCAATGACATGAACCCTTCGATATCAATGAAAACTTGATCTTACTAAATCCTTGAAAACGAAGCAAGAATGATGTACCTCAATCAAACGTTTAGAAAGTTCAAGCGTTGTTGTACCAGCAAGTCCTTCGAGGAATTTAGTCACATTCTGATAATGAACATTATTATCCACAATTACGCGATAGTAATACTTGGCACTTACCAGATTAGAGAAGTTCTCAAAAGATAGTCCTTGTATAGACCACCATAGAACCTAATAGATTCGAGATTAGGAGTACATATTTTTATTTTACAAGAACTGTTATGCATGTAATTCCTTACCAATAAGTTCCTAAGCAGAGGAGCACATATGTTGAGAGTTTCTAGCTTCCCATCGTTACATCTATCTATGGTCAGTTGTTCCAAAATAGGACATCCGATCCTGTGACTAGTTCCTGATTGGAATTGCATTGAGGAAGTTTAACTGCCTTCATGCTCAATGTTCGAAGATGAGGAGTTGAACATAATGAATTAGGGGATTGCATCTGACCATACATACGAGATTTAAGTATTAATACAACAATCACTGAAGTAAACAGGACTGAAGGAAATACTATATGTTCGACTGGATTTATTTTGAGATAGAGCTCACGAACATGACATCTTGATAGAACAGTCATCCATGAATAAATATAAGCATCACAGGGAATTTCAGCATTACAGGAATCGCCAACAACACGTACACGGAATTTGTTTTTATTAGTCATCATCGAGAAACAAAGCTCGATCAACAAAATTCATGAATTTATCTGTAGTACTCCATTCTGAAAAATCAAAGCTTAGACAAGGCATAGACATCCACAAATATCTCCATCTGGTAGAAAGAAAACTAGTATGCACTACCATTTTCATATCTAAAAAAGAGAGAATGTGATGCAGTACTGAATCAGGTAAACTTGACAGTCCATCATTTGAACTAATTCTATTCTTCTTCTTCTTATTCGTGGTTGAAGAGTTATAGACTTTAGTTGAGGTATTTCGTCAAACAAGTTGAAGGAAATGAAACAACTTAACCATTAACCAAAAATGAAACAACTTATCCATCAAACAAGTTAGCGATTGCCCCTCTTTTTAAATTTGAAGGTGGCAACACACCCTCTTTTCCAAATTGTTTCATGACCACCCCTTTTTTTTTGCTTCTTTTTATTACATTTTTCACTTTACCCTTAGTTTTGTGTTTAGGGAGTGTTTGACTACACGTAAAAAAGTTACTTTTTTGCAGTGAAAAGTAAAAAAATCAAAAAGTTAGTATGGATGCAATTACTTTTTTATTTTTTCGTAGCAAATTTTTTGTTGCCAGAAAAGCTCAAAATTTTAGCTTTTTACTTTCAAAAAGTAAAATTCACAACAACATAAAAAGTGAAATGTATTGTTATTTTTTCCTCTAATTGGATCATGTTTGGAACATCCTAGTTATTGTAGAAATCTACCCATAGGAATGAATTTTGTGATGGATGAAAATCTACTTCAAAGATCTTAAATCTAGTTCTTTTCTCTTCTTTTGATTTCACCATGATAAAAATACCACCATACCAATTATAATCATGTTGTTAATCATTATTTTTGATAATTCTGGTTGAGATTATGTAAAAAAAATGGGTTACTTTTCTTATTTTCTTATTTAATTTTGAGTTACAATCAAATCTAAATTTTTATGTGTTTTCGTCATTATCATTTGTTTACTTTTGGTAGGATGTGTTGCCAAACTAACTATTTAACTTTTTCAACTATTTAGTCAGTGCATTACCAAACTAACTTTTTACTTTTTTATTTCCACTATAAATAAAAGTAAATTTACTTTTTGTTGCCAAACACCCCCTTAGTATTTATACCTTCTTAACAAAACCACTCTACTATGCTATGTTAGCAACACACTGTGTTTTCATTCATAAACATAGATCTAATACAATCAATCAACGGTTAGGATCTAATCCGATCTATCTCTATACTCATCTAAAGGATATATACCCCCCAAAATAATAGGAACTCTTTGAGATACCCCCCAGATTTAAAAATCATTAGAGATACCCCCCAGATTTTCATTTCAAGCCGGTCAACCGAGCCATTGACCTATGTTTGACCCATCTTTATGTTCTTTAGACAAAAATACCCTTCTTTTATTTGAACCTTAATCCTAGTCATCTACTTGTATGCCATGTCAGCAAAACCTTTAACATAAACAAATTTTACTCACATCCAACACCCATACCCCATTAAATCATAACCGTCCATCTCATGTAATTTAAACCCATTGATCCTAACCACACCCATACCCCATTAATCCAAGAACTTTAATAGTGGTTATGGAGAAATTAGTGGACTTAGTAGTGGTGGTGGAGAAATTGGTGGTTTTTGTAGTTGTGTTGGGTGATTTACGAGTACAAAAGAAGAGAAAAAAATTGTTTGTGTGAGAAAAAAAGGAGAAAGAAGATTTAGTAGTGGTGGTGGAGGTATTGGTGGTTGTGGGGTGATTTATGAGAATAAGAGAGAGAAGATTTTTTTGTGTGAGAAAAAGATTAGAGAGAATATTTAGTAGTGGGGGTGGAGAAATTGGTAGTTTATTAGTGGTGGTGGTGGAGGAATTGGTGGTTGTGGTTGTATGGGGTGATTTATTAGTAGAAGAGGAGAGAGAAAATCTAGTAGTTTGGTGGAGGAATTGGTGGTTTTAATAGTGGTGGTGGAGGAATTGGTGGTTGTGGTGGTGGTGGTGGTGGTGGTTGTGGTTGTATGGGGTGATTTATGAGTAGAAGAGGAGAGAGAAGATTTAGTAGTTTGGTGGAGGAATTGGTGGTTTTAATAGTGGTGGTGGAGGAATTGGTGGTTGAGAAGAAGGAAGAAGAGTTGGAGAAAAAAAAATTGGTTTCTAACCATAGGATTAGATTTGAGGGTTTAATCTTATTGAATAGTTAGGATTAGATCTAAGTTTACATGATATGGCATACATGGTAATTGGGTTGGATGACTAGGATATAACTTCAATTGAGAAGGGTATTTTTGTCAATATAAAAGTTATATTGGTCAATGGCTTGGTTGACCGGCTTAAAATGAAAATCTGGGGGGTATCTCTAATGATTTTTAAATCTGGGGGGTATCTCAAAGATATCCTATTATTTTGGCGGGTATCTCTAAATCCCCCAACAAAATATTAAAACCAATAATTATATAACGACACATGTTTAACTATTTTTTAAAACAAAATCTAATGCACATCTCGAGAAAATTTATCTATAGTTAAAATTAAAAATTTAGTACCAATCATATTTTGCCACATGGACTCATTTTCTTCCTTTAGAACCTAATTTCTTCTCTTTACTCTTCTAACCCAACTCAAATTGAAGGTGACAACACCCCCTCTTATGAAATTTTCTACTCCTTCTCTTATTAATTTCTTTTCTAAACTTTGATCTCTTTCTTTCTCCCATGAAAATTCGATCAGATCTATAAAATATTTATCTACTTGAATGAAATGACTGATAGTGGAAGCCATTAATGAAGGTAAATCTTTTTTTCTTCAAACAATAGAGAACTAGGGTTTAGTGTGAGGAGGAACAATGACTTAAAAATAAAATTGCAATTTATTTAATAAAATACTCTTCATTTTGTAAATTGGTAAAGTTAACCAACTTTACACAAGGCAATTAAGAATTGAATGTGAGTTTGTGATTTGAACCATATATTGACATTTAAATTAGTGTTATGTTTGATTGGTTGAGAAGACTTTGTTAGATTATACTATACACGTGTCATTTTTTAGTTTGTTGAGAAGATTTGTTATGGTCTTAGATGAGTATCGAGATTGGTGTTTTATTATATTAGATCTACGGTTATGAATGAAAGCACTTAATTATGCTGACTCAACTAGTATAGTGGTTTTGTTAAAAGAGGTGCAAACACTAAACACAAATATAAGGGTAAAATGGAAAATACAGTAGAAAGGGGCATAAAATAGAGGTGGTCATGAAACAATTTGGTCAAAAGGGGGTGTTGCCACCTTCAATTTTAAAAAGAGAGGTAATCACTAAATACCTCTTACAAAAAGGGGTACCTCTAATTATCCCTTACAAAATGATTAAACTTTCTTGAAGCATTTTGTTAAACAAGTTGAAGGCATTATGTTGAGCAATGAAACAACTCTAACCTAAGGTATGTGTAACCATGAAACAACTCTAATTTGCAACTAAAAACAAATGGGTAGCTCTAATACTCCTTTAAAAACTCTTTAGTTTAGACATTTTGTCAAACAAATTTATTGGTGGGTAGTGATGAGAGAGAAGAGCAAAGAAGAGGAGAGGAGAGAACAACACCTCCAATGAAATGAGATGCTGAAGAACGACTTTTCTTTTATAATTAAGAATTATTATTAATAATAAATATTCATAAACAATTCTGCTACTTCCACATTTCTTACTAATGGTCTGAATCACATGAGACTGTAGCCCATGTAATTTCTGAATGAAGTGAGGCCAGCTAGAATAATATAATTAATAGAGGATAATAGTTTTTTTTTCTTAACCAATGGTATACGCTCGATTCCTAAACAAACAAATGAATTCGGAAAAATAAGATTATATTTCTTAAAAAAACAACTGTTAGCTCAGTTGGTTTGTTATCCCTCTCAAACATTCCCACGAGTGAGAGGTTGTGAGTTCGATTCCCATCAACAGTCTTTGGAGGAATTTCTTATGTAATTCTTAGGTGGGTCAGCCTTCGGGTCTGGTTCAAGATTAGGAGGCCATGCTCTTATGATGATGATGTGGTTAGGTGTTCTCCCATGATAATGATGTGGCTAGGTATTCTTTAACGAAACCAAGTCCCTGAGTAGCAAAATTGCTCGAGTTGCAAGGTGGAATACATTCACACGAGATTGTTAGTTTTACACATGATTACTAATTTCGCGCGAAGTTTATACTTTCGCTTCCTTGCCTGATCTAATCGAGAACTTCCTTCTTCTTAGATCTACTGGTTCGAATTCTAAACTTTTTTCGGTGAATTTTTGAGCATTCCGACGTGTTTTCTTCTTCAAATCATGGATGATAACTTTTCTTTAGATGATTTTGTATCACCATCTCATCTATTTGAACTAGAAAATGAAGAATTTCAAAATCAAAATTTAGAATACCAAGCTAATGATTTATTTCAATAAACCCCGCTTATAGATAATGAAATACCTCCACAAGTAATTGAATACCACAATGAAGAAATCAAAGTAGTTGACACATTTGTGGATCTTGATCATTTTTCAAGGATTTTTTCGTGCGAAAATACAAGTCACGTGAGCTACTACGCGAGAACAACAATGGTCAGTAAAAACTATTTTTGTTTATTTTTTTAATTATATTTTTGTATGTTAGAATAATTTTAATATATTTTTATGTTAAAAATACATATTAAAATAATATAATTTTTTTTTTATGTTGAAATGCATGTTATAACAATTTTATTATATTTTTTATGTTGAAATACATGTTAAAATAATTTAATTATATTTTTGTGTTAATGCATGTTAAAATAATTTGATGGTGAAATGTATATTAGAAAATTTTTATTATATTTTTGCGTTAGAAATACATGTTAAAATTATTTAATTGTATTTTTGTATTAAATGCACGTTAAAACAATTTAATTATATTTTTGTATTTAAATTGCATGTTATAACAATTTAATTATATATTTTATATTGCAATGCATGCCAAAATAATTTAATTGTATGTAATTATACAAGCCCATAGAAAATATATATTAAAACAGTAGCTAAATCACATATTTGTTAAAACATATAGATGTATGCATACCAAAATGCGAATCACTACTTAAGAACTTCCAATTATTCGTACATACGAGGAAAGCATTTCCAAAATTGTCCAATGAACCAAAATTAGTCGAATTAGCCTATAGACAAGATTAATTTTTCAATACAACAAATCAAAAATAGATTTTAATTTGCATTTGAAAATCATCCAATTTCAAGATTTATGAAAACATTTGTTTTTCTTCAAGTCAAAACTCCCATTTATATAGAATAATCTACAGGGAAAAAAAAAATGGACCCCCATAAGAGCCCAAAAAGCAACATTTTCCTATCTAAGGAACAAAATGTAAAAAAGGCCCCAAAATTGTGTTGAAACAAAGCATTGAGTTCTTGGCATAGTAAGCATTCATCTCTTGGCATAGTAAGCATTCCTCTTGGCATAATAAACATTCACCTCTTGGACTTTAAAATGGGGCCTTTTTTACATTTTGTTCCTTAGATAGGAAAATGTTGCTTTTTGGGCTCTTAATGGGGGCCTGCATTCATTTCCATGAATAATCTATAAATATATCCAACACATGATATCAATCTATCTGATCATAATCAAATGATGACATGAATATAATTAAAGTTTACGCATGCTCGTACAACAAACAGGGAATATGTTATCTAAACAATAATCCGCAATTAACATAATATCTACTTATCCGTATGGCAAGAATAATGCAATTCCAAACCGAAATTATACAACAAGGGAAATAATTATTAATCCATGCAAACTATATTATCAAATATATAACCAACATGCATCAATCCTATGTCATAACTACTCAACAGAATAAAATCATATTATGATATGACAGAGTTATTATCAATAATCAATTAGACCAACTATTCAAATTATTACATTTATATAATCTTGAACAAAATGAGATTCTAATAACCCATACTCATTGATGCTTTAACGTGCATAATATTATTTTATATGAGTATAAAATAATATTCAAAAATTTATAACTCTCTAACCAAGATTCCAATTAAGGTATATTATATGTCCAAACGATCGTATCAAAGAACTCTATCAATATATTAAGAAAGTTTCTGAAAATTTCTGTCAGATTTGGGCAGAAAAGCTGATATACTCAAATTACACTAAATTTATACAAGAAAAGTCCTATATTTTTACTGACTGATCCAAACAAGGCATGCAATTAATATATCAAAATGCTCATAATTATATACTCTACCATCTATCAGAAGAAAGTTTTCCCAAAAGACTAACAGATTTTGCTAAAACAAACAATAACTAAAATCCGTCTGAAATCAATTAAAATTCATATCTTAACAACCGCTAATCCAAACGATAGGAATAATATGTCAAACTCTACGTAAAGATAAATCCTACAGTTCATCAGAAGAAACATTTTCGAAATTCAAAACAAATTTTAACGAAAATTACCATCACTAAAATCTGAATAAGTTTTACGAGAAAAATCATAACTTCCTAACCAAATATCGAAACGATGCATACTATATATGAAAACAAATGTATTTGAATTATCTACAAACCACTAGAAGAAAATTTTCAAAAATTCTTGATGTAAACCTCTGAAACAGGTATGAACAGTAACATAGCATACAAAACGAATATATATATATTATAATTAATATATACTAACATGCTTAGATTTAACTCTACCTTAGTCAAATCTTACAACATACAATCAACACTTGATTTTCTCCAAATTTTCATCTTTACTTCAACATGACTAAACCATTCTAAAGAATGTAATAAAAATATTATGTAAATCCAATTAATTTTAATTTATTAGTTGAATTCCTCATGCATTATATCGCATATCTTTTAACTATGATATTTAATCATCCTCAACAATACTAACAATAATATAAGCAATTTATACCATCGTACTTAATCATCTCAAGAATATATTTATTCCAAAATCCTTATGCATAGAATTATACAATCCAAACAACTTGTATATGTTACTCATATCTCGTCAATAAATGTGATCTTATAAGGAACATTTAGTATGCTCCCATCATCCACATTCAAGTAAATTTGTTTATCTTAAAAAAAATATACCGGTATTTCCATATAACATAACAATCCATGCTTTAAAACCAAGCAACAAATCTCAAATATTTTAAAAACATTACGCTTACCAAATAAAAACTTATCTTTCAAGTTTTAAAATTTAGTTTTTTCCAAAACAAATAATCATCAATTATTTTCCATTCCAAAGAAAGAAATATACACTTAACCAATCATATAAAAAGTGATATCAAACTCACGCAGTCCTCTCATAATTTCAAATGCATCAAATATAAGCAACAAAATCAATCAAATATCTTAACCATGTTCGCCAACATTATTGCAACCAATCCTCATTCCATCTGGAATACCATCACAAAACAACATGGGCATCAACCAAACTATCCTCGCAAGGATCCTGTTCAACCATTCTTTCCAGAAAGTAACTATTCATATTGCATATATCCAAATCATATGCTTCACGAAGAAATATTAAACAAGGCAAAACATACACATAATAATAATGCAGCAATATCTAGAATCACCTCATCACCACAACAATATAATATATCTATACATATAGAAACTCAACCAAAATAATCCCCACTCAACCAGAGTCTAAAGTAAACTCTACCAATGGTTGCTCATACTCCTAAGGACCCAACAAGACTCCACAGGTACTCCCTAAAGGTCAAATAAACTCTAAGCTTTGATACCTCTAAACCACAGAAGAACGTAATGAAATACAAATAATAAATTAGCAACAAACGGTAAACTAACAACGGAAGACTAAACTGAATACAACTACAACTCTAAGCTTTGAGTCATGCCCAAATGTTACAACTCATCAAAACTCCAACTAGACATACGAGCAACTCAATACAACCTCTGCAAGATATCTCAACGAACACTACAACAATAAAACAACTGCTACCTGAAAAGAAAAAAAAGGTTAGACATAAAAGTTTGAGCAAGGTATAGAACTTGGTTCTCATTCTTAATTCCAGGAATAGAATCAACGCACCCAATACATATAAAATAATATAATCAATAATTAATAACCATAAGATGAACAATATATGATTAATAAATCAATATCTATATCCAACACAACCGATTCATATTAAATCCAATCTTGTATCATATCACATATCGTGTATATATATATGCACCAAATCACTGTCGTCTGACAGGTTCTGCCGCTAGGTTACACACATTACACCATGACAATGTACAATCAATAATTTATTGATATATAGCAGAACACCCATCTACTTAATACAATTTCATGTAATTTCAATATACAATTATCTACAGTAACATGGTAATCTAATATCATGAATTCACTTAAGTAATATATACATGATAAATAACAACAGATCACGCTAACATTCTTCCTATAAGCAATTCAATTAATAAATATTAACATGATAATATACATACTTATAATCATGGCATGATTTACATATGTAGGTTGGCATCATCAACTTGGTTGTATGCATCTCTATGATAGCACAAAATCAAAATCTCCGCGTGTTAACGTTGTTAGCTATAATTTTGACACTAGTTCTAGACTAGAAAAGTTCGAAATCTACTCTGAAGTATTGAGAAGCAATCAACTACGTAATTGGATAAATATAATGCTGCTATATTTGGGACGGTTGAAAAGCTAAGTCCCAATATTACTTATGGTAATATGCGAATGCCTGACTGCCTTTTCACATCTAGAATTAAGAAGTTGAGTTTGTGTACTAAACAATTATTACCAATGACTGTGTGTTCAGCTGAACATATATATAAAGAGCTTGAAATTAACAAATCTTAAATTTTCGGATGGAGATTCTAATGCTCATCTTACTTTGAGTTGCTTTGTTTTGGAAAACGTGATAATAAAGAACTGTGAAATTGACCATCTCAAAACTCTCACTATATCAACTCCGCCATTGGTGAACATCATAAGAAAAACCTTTGTTATCCAAATTTCTTTCAATGGGATAGTTACTTTACTGACAAAATTTTATGTAAAGAATCATTCTGCTCTAACTAGTGTTACTTTGGTGGATTTTTGTGCTTGTTGTGAAGGATTTGAGAAATAACTTAAGTTTATGAAGTGTTTATTTGAGAATGCCAAAGACCTTTGGCATTCTCAAATAAATAATTCATAAACTTAAGTAGATCTTTGTCATTCTCAAATAAACAATTCATAAACTTAAGTTATTTCTCAAATCCTTCACAACAAGCTCAAAGATCCACCAAAGTAACACTAGTTAGAGCAGAATGATACTTTACAATTTTGTCAGTAAAGTAGCTATCCCAATGAAAGAAATTTGGACAACAAAAGTTTTTCTTATCATGTTCTCCAACGGCGGAGTTGATATAGTTGTCCATTATCACATTTTCCAAAACTGGGCAACTGAAAGTAAGATGAGCATCAGAATCTCCATCCGAAAATTTAAGATTTGTTAATTTCAATCTCTTTATATATATGTTCAGTTGAACACACAGTCATTGGTAATAATTGTTTAGTACACAAACTCAACTTCTTAATTCTAGATGTGAAAAGGCAGTCATGCATTCGCATATTACCATAATTAATATTGGAACT
Source organism: Aquilegia kansuensis (assembly GCA_020826895.1). Taxonomy (NCBI): domain Eukaryota; kingdom Viridiplantae; phylum Streptophyta; class Magnoliopsida; order Ranunculales; family Ranunculaceae; genus Aquilegia; species Aquilegia kansuensis. The sequence continues at coordinate 36,173,720 of CM037004.1, read as the reverse complement.
TAGCTTTTCAACCGTCCCAAATGTAGCAGCATCATATTTATTCAATTACGTAGTTGATTGCTTCTCAATACTTCAAAATAGATTTCGAACTTTTCTAGTCTAGAACTAGTGTCACAACTATAGCCAACAATATTACCACGCGGAGATTTTGATTTTGTGCTATTATAGAGATGCATACAACCAAGTCGATAGCTAGAAATGAAAATATGCGGTGAAGTAGCTCGTCCGATAAATTACTTATCCTACTATAATCTACATTCTACAACTTGTACCCTATTCCTTTCTTGTGCTTTCAATCTTGTTGCTACTGATCAATCTGATCTCTTCATTTTTGTTTTGAAAACCTGAAAACCATTTTTTTAAGATATTAAATTAATATTCAATTTAATAAACTATATTATTAATTTATAGAACTAATTATATTCCATGTATGTATTTCTTTCTTTGTTTGAGCTAAAATTATGAAATGGAAGATGATTGTTCTACTTTAGAACTAGTCCCACTAGAAAAAGCACTAAAAACGATAATTACTTTGAATATATATATCTTCTCGCAACACGGAACACAACACCAAATGACCTCATCACATTAGGAAAATGTAGAGATGAAGTCCAAATAGACATCAATTTCTGGAAGATAGAAGCAACACTTCACTCTTATTTTAAGAAAGCATTAAATTGTTTTGTTTATCGAGGAATTATTAATTTATATATTAGTTGGACTTGGGACATGAAGAGTTTTTTTAAAATGTATTATCTATAAAATTTAGCGAAATTATAATTTAGCAAGTTATTCTGAAGTTGGGACCGACCAAAAATATTATTAATGAAACAAGTATTATTATATTATAGTTTTACTCTAGGACTAATCTAATATTGATTTTTTAGAAAAATAAATTGACAGCTTTTGGTAACAAACCACATTCAACGGGTTTATTGTATTGAATGATGTTTTTATGATATTAGGATGACGGTTTTATTGTATTAAATGATGATTTTAAAGTTATCAAAAGACAGTTCTATACAAACTGACATCTCCTAAATCGATAGGATGACGGTTTTTTATTATTAAAATGATTTTTCCGATCCAAAAACAGTCATCCCAAACTGTCAAAAATAACTGAAATTTCATGACAGCTATTGTTAAACGATTCTTGACACTACATTATTTAACGATTTTAGAAAAACTCCAAAACCGTCATATCTAATATTTTTATGACAGTTTTTAACTGTCAACATATTACGGTTTTAGAAAAACGTTTTTATCTATAAAACTAATGTGTGCATAACAAGACCAATATCTATGTATATAGACTCATTGTTTATTATTTTATTTTTTTATCGGCAAGCGGGGTTAAGAGGACCCTTACCTCTTTTAAATTATGTGTATAGACTCATTTTTTTATTTTTTTATTTGCAAGCAGGGTTAAGAGGATCCGGACCTTATTTAAATTACGTGTGGAAATTTATACCAACAATCAGTTGTTGACGTGTTTCGAACCCACAACCTCTCCATTCTATGAGAGGGGTATGCTACCAATGAGCCATAGCTTAGGGTCATTGGCATATATGTAGACTCATTAGAACTGCCAAAAAAAAATTAAGCAAGTAACAAAACCCTAATATTTAAAATGACATGGCATTAAAGGCTAGAAATGCATCAGATTGGCTTGGTCTGAACCATGCATATCTTGCCTGGGAAACTATAAAGGACAAACCTCATGGATAAATCATTCATCCTCTGTTCATGTGTCGAGATATTCTTGAAAGCGTTTAATTTTGAAGCAAAGTTTGTCATTTCATTTATTAGGATATTTTGGATCTACTGAAAACTATATATGTATCTATCTCTCAACATATATAGTGAAAATTTTGAAACTATTAAAATGACTAAAATTAAAAGTGAAATTAACAACAATGTTAGACAAGAGGCTTACTTATTGCTGAACTGGGATCAGACCTGTGACCTCAAATTGATTGAACGCGTAGACCTAATTGCTAAGCTCACACGTCCTCCATGGATTCAAACCGAAAACCGAAATGAAGAACAACTCACAAATAATTTTGATCTTAAAGAAATGAGCACACACTGTAAGGAAAATTTGATATTGAAAAAATGATGATCACACCATAAGCAATATATATATAGCAAGTCAACTATTTACGCATGGCAATATCATTAATTTCATTATTATCTGTACACATCTAAGATTATCCTTGATAATAATTTTATGATTTCCGAATATTTTCGATAATAATTTTATGATCTCTTGCCATGAAAGTCAACAATTCCTAAAACATTTAGGAATGTTATCTACATATATATAATGATTTTGTTAATGATTTGATAGAATTTTGGATCAATCATATGTATTGTCGTATCTTTATATTTATTGAGATTTGTGCATCTTTGAAATTCAAGGACATATCCAAGCTTGTCTTTTAGAACATCTCATCTTTTAGTCTCAACCATATGAGTTTAAGAAATGAAAATTTAGATTTATTAATCTTTACTACTTTAGTAAAGGGGTGAGTTTAGAAATAGTGAAGCAAGTGCGTGGGGGTTCTTATTGCATCAAAGTTAAGTTTCATCCACCCAGGAGGGGGTTTAGTCCACATATGATCTGTGTGTCCCAATCCATGAGGAAGTGTAACGCCCCTGAAATGCAATCCTAGCTGATCAATCCAAGACCGGACTCCAAAGTCATAATGTTTACCATATGTCCTCCATGGACCATAGGCTCACACTACTGTCACGTGATAACAAACCATATAGCCAACATCCATGCAAGACATGATAATAAAAATAACAGAAATAACTAATAATAACAGCGGAAGAATAACAAATCTGAATATCTGAATAAATGAAATAAGAGTGAATCCAAATACTGAAACTAAAAGACCAATTGAAATGAAATAAGTCTCGCCACACGGGCTATACTACTATTATCTCCTGGATAACTACTAGACTAAGAGCAATGACCAACACCTAACTACTAACCAAATCATCCCCATCGTTCGCTCCGCTTGACGACTCACCTACGCCTGAAAGAGGAAAAGGGTTAGACATAAAGTCTAAGCAAAGTATATAACTTAGGTCTCGATCCTGACTCCAGGAATAGAATCCGCACACCCAAAGTTAATATAGAGATAAATATCAATAGTATATGAGCATGACATTAATATCAACAATCAAACAATAATGAAAGACAAACATATAAACATGGCTACCCTGACTCAACAATACTGTCTATACAGCCGTGTGATCCTGATACCAAAATACTGACCAACCAGCTATGTGTTCTTCACACCCGTGTCCTTACAACACCAACAGGCCAAGAGAATGTACAAGCCATATCTCTACCCAAATGTACCTCAGTACAATAATTGGCCCTCAGTCAATGTGCCACTTGCACCAATTTATACTCATAAAGTTTCAACATCTATACCATTGATACATGTCCTTATAGAGTTCCAACATCATACCTTTTGATATACACCCTCATAGAGCTTCAACATCATATCTTAAGATATATGTCCTCTAGAGTTTTTGTATCATATCTCCTAGGTATATGTCCCACAAACAAGACAAATACATAATTCAACATATTACATCATGTTCATTAATTAATGAATACAAATCCATTTTAATTGTAAATATTAAATAATTACTTTAGGGTTTCAGTCTGTAACACGTCCAGTAAATTTAGGGTTCAGTCGACTAGCCTCCAGTCGAATGGCCTCCAGTTAACTCCAGTCTTGATTTAAAAGAGCAAATTCGATCGTAACATATAATACACACTAACATGATGCCATAATCATTCAAACACGAACTCCAGAGCATATAAACATATCTAAACTTGAATTCGACATGTAAATCATCTCTAAACATATTTTCATATCATATATCATTGTTATTTACAATTAAAATTCATTATCATGCTTTTAATTAACTTAACATGCTTTCAAAGTAGAGATTACAACAATACCAATATTCTAATGTAGAACTTAGAAGAAAGAGATAAGAATCTCTCAAAGAAGATGAGAAGATAGGGTTAGGAACCTAGACGAATGTGAAACTTGGAATCCACCAAGTAAAAAGAAGGAAAAGATGAATAATCTAGCAAGAAAACAAGGATAACTCAAGAAGCAATTCTTCTATTCAATTCAATAATAATCAACCTCTAACTATTACAATAATCTAGAGCTTCTTTTATAGAGCAAGAAGCTTGTTTAACAAGTAAAGGACTTCTAAATTAAACGACTTCTAAAAACATAATAATTCCTAATATAATATACTTAGACCTAAAACAATATATTCTAGAACCTATTTCATACTTAGAAATAAAATAGTAACCCCTAACATGTCCTACATCAGTCTCCTCTTCTTTAAAATAACTCGCCCTCGAGTTATGCATTGGAATCACAAGGGAGTCACTTCCTAAAGACGAGAGTATAATGTTTCCATGATCCTCCCACTTCTTCTTTTGGCTTCGAGAAGGGAAATAAATCCAAGGATAACATATCAATTTGAAGTGTGTGTCGCCAAACAAAGGTTTAACATTCCCTTTATAATTAATGGATATCGAACAAAAACGCTCAAAAGGGTCTTCATAAGTAGGAAAGTTAGAACATGCAATAAACTCCTCTTCTTTAAAGAAGTCGGCTAGGTTAAAATTAACAGTCTCCTCTTGAGAAAAAGACGAAATTGGTTGGATGGTGGAGGGAACCATAGGTGTAGAGGGAAGAGGGATGTTGGTGGTTGGAATATTGGATATAGATACCGGAATATTTTCATCTATCTTGTCCTTACCTTTGAGAAGTTGAGAAATTTGGCGTGTGAGTTGATCAATGGAATCTTTCAACGAATCATGCGAAGTTTTGAACTCTGTTTTCATGGTAGCTTGACTTTCTTTAAGAGAATTGATCGCTGCATCAAAATCTTTCTTTGAAACGAAATCATGTTGATTAGGTGCCATTGGATGTTAAGAGAGAACAAAAAAATTGTTGCAGAAAAAATAATCTGATTCGACACCCTGTAGTAGAACGACCGTATCTCCCTGCTCAGAATTCTGAATTGCAAACCGTCAATTGGGTTAGAAAGAAGACCCAAAGATCTTTCCAACAAGCTATAGCACGTACACTGGTTCAAAGTATTCTGTCTTGGACAAGCCTGCAAAGATGACGAATTTCCTGAATCTGGATGGACGAAAACTGCTTGAACGGAAGGTGACGACGGACCGCTTTCAAGATAAGGATCTAGAAAGTGAGGCTCTTGATACCACTTAATGTAGAACGTAGAAGAAAGAGATAAGAATCTCTCAAAGAAGATGAGAAGATAGGTTTAGGAACCTAGACGAATGTGAAACTTGGAATCCACCAAGTAAAAAGAAAGAAAAGATGAATAATCTAGCAAGAAAACAAGGATAACTCAAGAAGCAATTCTTCTATTCAATTCAATAATAATCAACCTCTAACTATTACAATAATCTAGAGCTTTTTTTATAGAGCAAGAAGCTTGTTTAACAAGTAAATGACTTCTAAATTAAACGACTTCTAAAAACATAATAATTCCTAATATAATATACTTAGACCTAAAACAATATATTCTAGAACCTATTTCATACTTAGAATTAAAATAGTAACTCCTAACATGTCCTACATCATATTCCTAATTCAGCAAGATATCATCTTTATAAATTAACCATCAATGCACAACAATATCTATCATGGTAAGAGATTATATATATAATTATTAGCATATTAATACACAAACTAACTTCATCTAAACCTACAATCAAGATAGAAACACAAGTTAGATAACTTGCCTCAATCCAAACAATGAAATTAACTCCGAACTTAAGATAATCCAATTCCAATTGTAAGTAATTTAGCCAAGTGTACCAAAAAAAACCCTAGATGATGATTAAACTTCTTCTTCTTATTATTCCTATTCTTTAAAGTCGAACAAGATGATCGTGATAAAACCCTAACTGATAATATCGTGCTTTATAAATAAACATTATGGGCCTGTTTCCAAAATAACACCACGAATAACCGTTTGAGCACAATTGCCCAGTCGACTGGACTCCAGTTAACTGAACACTGAAAATCTGCATCCTAGTAAATATAGCTAATACACAGCAAACATATCAAGTACATACACACTGCAACTACACACAATATCACAAGTATGAAAATAACGGGTATTACAATCCTCCCCCCTTAAAAAGGAATTTCGTCCTAGAAATTAGAACGTACCTCATTAAGGAAAGCTCAGGATAATCTCGTCGAATATGAACCTCAATCTCCCAAGTAGCTTCACGATCTTCTTGCCCGGTCCACAACACCCGAACCATAGGAATACTCCCAGTCGACTGGATTCCAGTCAACTGCACTCCAGTTAACTAAACACTGAAAATTTGCATCCTAGTAAATATAGCTAATACACAGCAAGCATATCAAGTACATACACACTGCAACTATACACAATTTCACAAGTATGAAAATAACGGGTACTACAATCCTCCCCCCCTTAAAAAGGAATTTCGTGCTCGAAATTAGAATGTACCTCATAAAGGGAAAACTCAGGATAATCTCGTCGAATATCAGCTTCAATCTCCCAAGTAGTTTCACGCTCTTCTTTCTCGGTCCACAACACCTGAACCATAGGAATACTCCTCCTCCGTAGTTTGCGATCCATGAACTTAAGAATCTTCACTGGTTTCTCCATATAGGACATCTCTGGAGCAATCTGGAAATCCCCTAAGTTAATCTGAACCTTCTTCTGATTATGGCGCGATGAATGCCCTTCCTTGTAGAATCTCAACATCGACACATGAAAAACATTATGAACATCCTTCAAAACAGTAGGTAACTCAATCCGGTAATCCACCTTCCCAATGCGTTCAAGAACAACAAAACGACCAATGAAACGCGGTGCTAACTTCCCACGCCTCCCAAAACGACGTACCCTTTTCATAGGAGATACCTTCAGCAAAACCTTCTGTCCAACCTGATACGCCACAGATCGACGACCTTTATCAGCATAACGCTTCTGACGCTTCTGAGCGGACAAAAGACGATCTCGAATTAAAGTAATCTGCTCAGTAGTCTCCTTCACATACGTAGGACCCAAAGTTACATGGTCGTGATGATCTGCCTAACACACTGGAGAACGACAAGGCCTACCATACAATGCCTAATACGGTGCCATACCAATACTAGCATGATAACTGTTGTTATAAGCAAACTCCACCGAATGGAAATGATTTCTCCAGGTACCCTTAAAATCAATAATGCATGCCCGAAGCATATCCCTTAACACCTGATTTACACGCTCAGTATGCCCATTAGTCTGAGGGTGAAACGATGTACTATAATGCAAAGCAGTACCAAAAGCCTTCTATAAACCTTGCGAAAACTTAGAAGTAAACTGAGAACCTCAATCTGAAATGATAGTGGCAGGAATGCCATGAAGTTTCACGATCTCCCGGACATACAATACACCCAAATCACTGGCAGTATAAGTGTCATTAATTGCCAAGAAATGAGCTGCTTTAGTCAAACGATCCACAATCACACAAATGGCATTACGGCCCTTAGAAGTAGGTAAACCATTGAAGAAATCCATCAAAATATTGTCCCACGTCCACTCTCGAATAGGTAAATGCTGCTACTCGTTTTGCTGTTTCTTATGCTCTGCCTTCACACGCTGACAAGTGTCACACTCAGACATATAGTTTGCCAAATACTTCTTCATGGTATTCAACCAAAAGTTACGCTTTAAATCCTTGTACATCTTAGTCACACCTGGATGTACAGTATACCGAGTATGATGAACCTCATGAAACAACTCATCCCGCAACTACGCGTTGTTAGGAACAACCAAACGGTTCTGAAATCTCAAAACCCCATCAGTCCCAATACTCCAATCTGGAGTTGGTGTAGTCACAAGAGCCTCCTTCTGAGCTCGAACCCAATCGTTAACAAAGGTAGACTGCACCGACATGTTTGCACAATGGGCAAGCCTCGCAAATTGTTGCCCCGCAACTCTAGCCTAAAGACAAAGTCACTAAGAGTCTCCAACGAACGGTACAACTGCAAGGCTGCCAAACAAGCTCTTGGCTTCTTGCTCAAAGCATCAGCTACAACATTTGCCTTACTAGGGTGGTACTGCAAGGAAACGTCATAGTACTTAATCACTTCCATCCATCGCCTCTGTAGCATGTTCAACTTTCGCTGAGAGAACAAGTACTGCAAACTCTTGTGATCAGTGAACAAATCAAACCGAACACCATACAGATAATGTCTCCACACCTTTAGTGCAAAAACCACAGCTGCTAACTCCAAATCGTGGGTAGGATATATCTCATGAATCTTCAATTGTCTAGAAGCATAGGCGACAACTCTCTTTGTCTGCATCAAGACACCACCCAAACCAGATAATGAAGTACCGGTAAACACCACAAATGGAACACTATCTCGCGGTAACATGAGTACATGAGCAGAAGTAAGCCTCTGCTTCAACTCCATGAAAGCTGCCTGACACTCCTTGTCACAAAAAAATGGAACACTCTTCTTCATCAGATGGGTTAGAGATGAAGCAATCTTCGAAAACCCCTGAATGAATCTGCGATAGTAACCACCAAGCCCCAGAAACCTACGTATCTCCTGTACGTTAGTGGGTTGCTTCCAATCCAGAACGGCCTTAACCTTGGATGGATCTACAACCAGTCCATCTCCAGAAATCACATGGCCCAAGAATTTAACCTCTCGAAGCTAAAATTCACAATTAGAGAACTTAGGATAAAGCTGATGGTCTCTCAAAGTCTACAATGATAGCCTTAAATGCTCAGCATTCTCCTACTCAGAACGAGAATAAATCAAGATATCATCGATGAACACAATCACGAATTTATCCAGATATGGACGAAGGATACGGTTCATGAGATCCATGAAAAATACCGGAGCATTGGTTAGCCCGAATGGCATCACCAAGAACTCATATGAACCATAACGAGTCAAGAACGCCGTCTTACGGATATCTGCATCCCGAACACGCGACTGATGATAGCCAAAACACAAATCAATCTTGGAGAACAACTTCGATCCACAAAGCTGATCAAAAGGTCATCAATACGCGGCAAAGGATATTTATTCCTTACCGTGACCTTATTCAACTCTCGGTAATCGATAAACATATGGAGAGTGCCATCCTTTTTCTTCACAAACAACACCGGTGCACCCCAAGGTGAGTGACTCGGTCGAATAAAACCGTGACCCTCAAGGTCCTTGAGCTGCGTCTCCAACTCTCGAGTCTCTACTGGTGTCATACAATAGGGAGCCCGAGAAATAGGTGTGGTACCCGGTACGAAATCAATGCCAAACTCCACATCACGATGAGGAGGCAAACCATGAATATCCCCAAAGACATCCTGAAAATCATAGACCACTGCCATCTCGGACAATGTCACAACAACACTCCCAGGTGCTCCCATCTCAATATGTGCCAGAAAAGCCTCAGCTAATGTGTTACCACGCGGAGTTGCAATGGTCACCTCATGATCATCCACACAAAGAGTTACTGTGTTAGACAGAGTATCAATCTTCCCCTTGTAATCCTGCTTCCAAAGCAAACCAAGGATCACATCGAACCTCCTCATGTTGAAGACAATCAGGTTCACACGAAACACACGCTCCTCAAGACGAATAGGAACGTCCCAACACATAGAATCGAGAGACTAATAACACTCATCAACCAACTTAACAACAAATGGAGAATCAAAACAATCACAAACAAGACCCGCAGAACAAGCAAAAGAACGAGAAACAAACGAATAATCTGCCCCAGTATCAAATAAAACGCGACCAGGCATAGAATTAATACTGAACGTACCTTCCAAGAGAGTGCCTCCATCGCCATATCGTGGAATCACAACATACACCCAATGGCTGCAGGCGGTGCATACTGCTGCAAAGGAACTGCTGCTGGAATGATGGCTCTCTGGGGAACCTCGGGCTGATACATGTACGGTAAAACATGCAACTGCCCCGTAGCTGGTAATTGACCCTGAGCCTGACCTGTAGTCTGACCCCCTTTTCCAAGCTCCACCATTACCATGACTTCGCTGACCCTGTCCATTACCATTCCCCTTAGCTATTGCACAAATATCTGTTGGCTTAGTGCAAGTAGCTGCACGATGACCCGGTTCGCCACAGTTAAAACATAATCCCATCTTGCGCCGATCACAATCGGGAGAGATATGACCCACTTTGCCACACTTGAAACAAGTGGGCTCAGTTTTACCACCATTACGATTCCCATCACCTCGGTGTCGTTTACCCTTACGATTGCCATTACCATGGGACCTGTCTGAATTGCCCCCAGAACCATTAAACGTCTCCCCAGAATTTTGATCATTGATTTAATTTTGATAGATGGTAAATTAACACCACCTAATCAAACGATTGTATTTTTATTGAAGTTCCTTCTTGTGCCTGTATATATTGATTATCAAAGTAGACAAGTAACAAGCAAGGGTCGTACCCACCTCAAAGGTGAAGATCTTAGCTCAAACACAATAGACAACAATAATTAAGAAACACCAAGGAATCAATAAACAAGATAGAGATTGATTCTACTTCCTACAGGCAATAATAAATAAACTGTAAATAACCTAACTTAAGAAGATGGTAGAGATGAAAAAAAGATCTTATGATGACATAGGGGGAAGAGTTGGTATCCACAAACTAAATCATGCAAACATAACATGTTATTCCCTCATGTTCAATCTATAACCATTAATTGGTCACCTTTCAGCTATTCCAATTAATCATCAATACCTATAATAATCAAGTAGTCACCTCTCACCTATTCCACTCAATTAAAACGATATTCTCTTATGCATGCTATTGAATATGTATCATTAATCAAACCGTCACCTCTCAGCTATTCAATCTAATTAAATCAACATATTAATTCATAACTAAACTGTCACCTCTCGGATATCAATTTAATTACAAAGGTTTCCAATAAAAGATGTAAACTGCAGATATATGAAAGTCACCTCTCAACTATTCTAACATACACTTTCAATTAATATAATACAACTAGTAAAGCTAGGTCTCCCTAAACCCTAACAATAGTATTTTAACAACATGGATAACAATAACATGCAAATAATCATACTTACCTAATATCGCGAATTAGAAGTAAATAAGCATTAGAAACTTTGAATCACAATGAACATTAAGAACAAACATGGTGCTTTTGCATCATCTAGAGTGCTTCAACCATCCCCCTAAGGAGATTTAGCTACTCATCCTTGATGATGACACCATATATGTAAATAATTAAATAACAAAACATCATAAGGGAAAAGTAAAGGATTGATATTAATAATGATTGAGTTCAATACAAGGAAGAAGATGAAAACCTAAACCTTCCACATAAACTCTCTAATATGAACTCCATATATATTTTCCCTAAACTCTAGCTACTACTTCTCTAATATAGTAAATACAAAGCATAATAGTTGCATGCAAAGACTTCCAAATTAGGTCAAATTCGTGGCTGTTGCAGTTGGTTTTCTAAAGGCATTAGTTCTTCGGCAAAACCTTTTCAAGTTGTAGTTTGGACCAAGACCTTCAGTTGGACAGCTCATGGGCCCCAAATCAGACTTCTGGATCTCCTTGTAGAAATTCTGTTCTGTGGGCTTCAATAGGACCCGGTTTGGGCTGAGATTCGGACCGCCCCACTTTGACATAAAGTCAAGGCAACAGGACCAACCGTGGGGTGCATTCAGTAGATATATGGGTGCAAATATCAATTATCTTTCCCTTGTGCAAATAACACCTTTTTTATTGCTTTTCTTGACTTTTGGCAGGCTTTAACACAATATTCGTATTTTGGCTCATGAAACCTATACAAATGACAAGAAAGTACTAATCAATGGATATAACACAATAATATAAGCTAAGTGATAAACAAACAATGTGTTATTCGGGGGATAAATATACACTTTTGAGGACTTATCAAATATCCCCAAACGGCACTTTGCTTGTCCTCAAGCAAAGGTGAGAAGAAAAAAATTAAGGACTCAAAAGAGAAGTAAAACTAGAGTGATTGCGTTAACCATATGCATCAAGGCTTTTAACAACAAAGATTTCCCACGTGGAGGAGTTATAGTCTCCTGAGGATTTTCTAGAGAAGATACCAACAAACTTACTATAATGACTAATCCAAAGAACAAGATTTTCCACTATCTACCTCAGAAATGGTTATATCAAAGATAAGGATAAGTATTGCAAAACCGTTCATATGAGATATCATATTACAAATGCATGAATAAGATATGAAATATAAACCAAGCATAACGGTCTCCAATGCATCGAAGACAGGCATGTACCCATACTACCACGGGTCTTAAGTCACCATTGGAAAGGTTACTTTGACTTCTGCCTCACAGACATACACTCAGAAATAAAGATCACTCAGAGATGGTGTTTATCATTTTACCTCTATGTGAGGAAAGAAGATCGAAAAGCATCTCACATATATTAATAAGAACGGACTGCTGTAATGGAATGAGCTTAGTCCCAAAGAATGAAAAAATTAGCCTTGTTTGAGATGTCGGGCTTTTCACCTTAGCACCTTCTGACTTACTCGCCACATCCTACCATATCAGCTTAGATCTACAAAAGACAGTAATGAGTTGTAACTTGGCTTAGGATAGCGCTAGAAATGGAAAAAGGCTTTTGTGAAACATTTTTGGAACATTCGGCCTTCAATACTTGTGATTTGTAATAACAACACACGGACGTTAAGATGTTTATGTGTTTATATTTTTTTTGTTATAATTATATGGCAATTCAATTCCAAATAACATTACAAATGGGAACTTCAACATAACCACCCTTGTAACAAAAAAAAAACAAAAACATAACCACCCTTGTAATAAAATTTAATTAGCTTATATATATCAAAAATATCATTCCAACCTCTCTTTCCCTAAACTGATCAGGTGGGAGCAACTCTTGAAAACTTGTCTCCCACGTATCAAAAGACTATAGTTTCAATCTTAAGGTATATCTCTATTAAAAAATTTGTAAGAGTTATTAAAGGTTATCAGATATGTAGTGTGGCTATCATGATTCAGGGAGTAAACATCAATTTGAGAATCAAAGTCATCGTCCAAACGTCCACTACGGTCGGCTTGTCCGGGTTTATATTCACCAACAACAGAATCGTAACCAAGGCCATAAGCATCACAAGAATCCACAAATAAGTTTTGTCCTAGATTAAAGAACTTGTGCTCCCTAGTACAAGGATTAAAGAGGCATAACTTGTGCAGCTTATACAAGCAAATTAATCCATTACAAGAGGCCAAAACTTCCATTCCAAAGCAATGGAAGAATCGAAAGAACAAGTACAAGAGAAATTAGTTAATAAGAGATTTGGACAGTCTCTTTGAATAGATAGATTCAAGTGAATTTGAATAAAATAAGAATCTGAAACCAAATAGTGAGCATGGAATCAATTTACTGAATTTGAGCAATTCAATTGTAAATTGGAGAGAGAGAGAGGATGGGGAATAAAAGGATTGCTATGAGATGGGAGAAATGTAGCAATTCAATTGAAAATTAGGGATTTTTGTGTGATAAATGAGAATCAAATTAGTGAAATTTGAGCTAAGAGAAGGAAGAGGAGAAAGAGATAAAGGAAAAATAAATTAAAAGGGGACGGACACACAGACGTTTTTGGTCCCCCCGACTCATAAGGGACCTCATACGTCGGTCGATAAGCTACAAGACCAAAGTTTATATTACACCCACTTGATGTCATCTCAAGGCTAATTATAAAAGTGAATATGAGACTAAAAACAGACAAAACTGAGAGGTTGAGTCTTTTGACTCCAAATGTATGTAATATCTCTCCAAGAAAAGGACGGGTCTCAAAAGCTCACTGGGTTAAGTCTCCACACTTATTCCTCAAGTTTCTCAAGGTGTTGTTGTATTTGCACATGTAATCTGTAATAAATGCAAGTGAATGCCATGCTTATGCTCATGCAAATGTAGTATAATACTCAACTACTTGGTGAAGCAATAAATGTCCTTAAACTTGAAAAAGGTAGAATTCAACCATTATATTCATCATTGATGGTGTACTTATCCTAACTTTTGGAAAAGTCTTTGTAACAAAGATTTTTTAGATTTTTCAAAATTTTTGAATTTTTACACAAGTATCGAAAAAGAAGTTTGAAAATCTTTTGCAAAAAGGATTGTAATACTTCCCCACCCCCAAACAAAGAGATTGCCTTGTCCTCAAGGCTCATACTAAGCATAGGAAAGAGAGAAAGAAAGATATTACCATGAAAGTACTAAAAATTCAAACCGCTTTATAAATTCCCGCAAAACAAAATTATCTCTACATACATAGAGATTACAAGGAATTCCATACTAAGACACAACTGAAATAAAATATATTGAAATAAGGGACTGACTCAACAGAACAAGGGAAACCCTACTTTACACAATTGGTACCCAAACTTGACTCTTAGGAAGGCCATCCATCTTATCACGTCAATCAACTAACACTTCCTTAATCACATGCATGCCAAGGACCCTCACCCTTATTCATAAACTCATCATCTCTATGCAAGATAGGATAATCAACAAACTCAGAATCAGACACCCAAGTAAATAAACGACTTCTCCTAATATATCGATGAGTTGGATCCATAGGTATAAGGTGAGTCCAATCATTGTACCGTCCCCTCCAGTCAGGATAGCTTTCCAGGATAATATTACAGATAACAGTAGGGAAAACAAGCTTATCCTGACCAAAGAGGACCACATTCCGGATACCATCTAAAATCCAAGTGGATAAGTCAAGAGCATAAAAATCCTTAACAATTCCATACACAGCATGCATAGTACTATCATTGACATAATCCAACCTTTCAACACCCAACAAGTTCCTCAAAACCCATAAAGCAGTAGTAACAACATTAGCAGGAAGACAAGTGGTAGGTGCAACATTAGGGTATTCATCAAGATGGAAGGAAAAGGTACACGTGCCAAAGTAATTAAGGTAATTATCCAAGATATCTACACGATTATCACGAACATAATTATCATAAGGCACGACCGGTTGGAAGACAAAAGAATTACCCAAGGCAAGAGAGATGGCAATAGCATTAAAAGCCACTGGGGAACCATACATATGAACTTGGAAACTATTAAAAGGAAGAGCGTCCACAAAGGGTAACATGAGGTAAAACTCTCTTACCATAGAAGGGGAATAAACAACAGAAAACCTTCCCAACCCTTGTCAAAAACTCCATCCCGAAAAGAAGCTCCATAAGGACTATCCATAATTCCAGAAAAATCCATCTCGGGGATAATATCCATGCCACTAGGCATCCACAACTCATTATGAACATCAGCCATTACAAAAGAAAAAGAAAAACACCAAAAACCAGCATGAAAATCAAGAAAAACCGTATAGAAACCAAAGCAAAAACTGATGTCAGATCCGAACTCGACTCGAGTTCAGTTATGCATATAAGGAACTTGACTCGAGATTGAGCGAATTCCAAAAAATTAAAAAAAAAATTTCTAATTTATGAGTGACAGTCTCCTAACCTTGGTTTGGTATTTATAGGCAAGAATAAAAGAGTTTGAGCCCAATTAGGACACCAAAGATTGCCTAAAACCTTAAGGTTTCCAAAAATCAAACCCTAATCATTTTTCTTTTAAAATATTTGGAATTAGGTCCCTAGGACCAAAATATTTTGAAAATAACTCCACAAGTCCAGATTTTTTCAATAAAGCCCAAGAATGGCTAAAAATTTTAGAAAATGACACAAGTTTGGAAATTTTAAAATTTCATCCATTTCATTAATATTATGAAATAAAGTACAAGGATTGAAAGTTAAATACAAAAGTGCAAAGAACTAAACAAAATACAAAAAATAATAAAAAAACTAGAATAGCTGAATACACAACTTTCAACCACGTTGCCGACGAGGCCGCGCCTGGCTTTCGTCCAAACGACGTTGGATGTCCTCAACGGCATCTAGAATCTCTCCCATACCCCTCCAGAGAAGCTGGAACCGCTCCTCGTTCCTCGCTGGTATGGATCTGCTCAAACGCCCGCTGATCATCGGGCGTGTAGTGAATGGGCGCCTCCTCCTGAGGGTCCCATAATGACTGTCGACAGGCAGACATTCCAAGGTTGGAGACCTCGAGATGGACGACCGACTCCAGAGAAAGTGCAGAAGGAAGAGGCGCCTCCCAGTAGCGCAGAATACTCATCACCATGCTGGGAAGAGGCGCAGAAGTGGCTCGAGCGCTAGTGATGGTATGGAACAGGCGGCAGACCATGCAGTAGCCATGGATGTCCTTCTGGAGAGGTCGCCGGATGTGAATACCCTCGAAAAACAGCTCGCTCGTCCTTGCCGTCCCAAGGACATTGGTTGACTATACCGGTGAGCCACCAAGCCCTGGTTGACTCGGAGCCAACCGATCGAGATATGGCTACTATACCGGTGAGCCGCCCGGTCATCGACAAGAACAGCCTCGATGACGTCAGGGGTTACCAGTGCAGCCTTCTGATGGGGAAGAGTTTCGTCAAGCTCGAGCGCCGTGACTACAGAGACAGTCTCTGGCTGGGCCTATTTTTCGTCCAAGCTCGAGCGCCGTGACTACAGAGACAGTCTCGTAATCAGAGCCAAGGTGCACATCCTAACCTCGGACAAAGATTCTCTCCATAAACTCGCTCCTAAAACGATTATCATCAAAGAGACGCGAGTAATCGCGTTCTCTAACAACCACTCGAGATCTCTATCTAGGAGGCATGATAGACCCAGATTCTTATATAGAAATAAAGAGAAAAGGGGAGGAACAAAACCCCGTAATAATTATTGAAATCGGACCACAGACGAGGGAGATCGGAGGAGAGAGAGTTTGAATCTGCCTCGAATCTCCAGTCGAGATTAGAAAGGCTTGGAAGGAACTCGACTCGAGTTCTGTAGGGGATGAAGACTCTGTTGACTTTAGTGACCCGATTTTGAGTTTGAAAATGACTTGACTGTGACTTTTCTATATGCACCCATGGGTATATATAGACCAATAACTTCCCCAATACGCAACCCCCACTACTGGAATTAGTAGAAATGATGGTTTTACCCCTGAAATGCGTAAAGGCATGAAATAATTCAAATTTAATTTTGAAAATTTTGTGATAATGTATAAATATATTCTCGCGAATTTAAGTACTACTGGGATGTAAAATAAATTCCAAAATCAAGCAATAATTATTAAAATCCAAAAATTAAAATAAATTCAAATTTGTATCCTTAATAATTATTTAACCAAACCAACCGCAACAAAGAGTGGTGGGCCACGCCCACCCCCGAACAGAACAAGCACAGAGATTCAAAAGAGATAGTATATCAGCAAAAAAAACACTAAACTCGGCAACAAATAAGAAGCAAAAATGCACGATCGGGATTAAAAGATACACATGGCTGCCTCCCAGGAGCGCTAAGTTTAATGTCTTCAGCCAGACAGGTGGAGAACCAGGATTCACTCCTTAGATAAACGCTACCTTAAACAAAGATACGGGACAGATAAAACGCTAAAGTGGAATGCGCGAGATCCTGATGTCTAAGATACAACAAGGTGTCTTTTAAAGTCAGATATCGAGACTTAAAAGAAGATGGGAAATGACTTCCCCACCCCTAAACAGAGCGGGAAACAGGTCTGTTTGGTGATGACGCTCAAAAGAAAATCGTGCACTGGATCAATTATACTCAGCCAATAATAGTTTGTGGACTATAGCCCTGGCACTTTCAACCACACCTTTCAAAAGAGACAACAGAATAGAGCAAGAGAGGGTCCGGATACCAGTAGGTCAAAGGTCAGCCTAAATAGGTAGGGTCCTCTAAGAGAGTTTCTTCAACTTCAGGGGACCTTAATTCATGGAAATGCTTAAGACGTTGACCATTGACTTGAAATTCAGAATTGTGTGAAGGGTTTAAACAAGTAATAGCACCATAAGGAGTTACTGCAGACACAACAAAGGGACCCCACCAATGAGACTATAGTTTACCAGGAAATAAATGCAGACGAGAGTTATACAGTAAAACTTTGTCCCCAATTTAAAAATCTCTACGTAAGATCTGACGATCATGTTATTTTTTCATATTAGCTTTATAGGACTTGGAAAGATCATAAGCCTCATTCCAAAGTTCCTCAAGCTCAAAAAGCTGGAGTTTTCTCTTCTTACCTGACTAGTCGAGATTAAATTTGAGCTTTGTCATTGCCCAGAAGGCTCGGTGCTCACGCTCTACAGGTAGGTGACAGAGTTTTCCAAAGACAAGACGAAAGAGAGACATGCCTATGGGAGTTTTAAAAGCAGTACGATAGGCCCCTAATGCATCATTGACTCTACGAGACCAATTAGCCTTTTTAGGGTCAATTGTTTTTTTACAAAATGTTTTTAGTCTCTCTATTGGAAACCTCAGCCTGGCCATTAGTTTGCGGATGATATGCAAAGGCCACTTTGTGAGTTACTCCATACTTTTGGATAAGTTTTTGAAAAGCTTTATTGCAGAAATGGCTCCCCCCATCACTAATGATCGCACGGGGAGCGCCAAATTGGGCAAATATATACTCTTTGAGAAAATTTACTACTGTTTCTTGGTCGTTGTGCCTTCTGGGAATGGCCTCGATCCAATTAGAAACATAGTCTACTGCGACCAGAATGTATAAAAAACCATGACAACCAAGAAAAGGACCCAAGAAATTGATGCCCTATACATAAAAAACTTCTACAGGAAAAATTGGTTGTAAGGGCATCATGTGTCATCTAGTGATTTTCCCTAGTTGTTGAAAACGATTGCAGACTGTACAATGCATATGAGCGTCCTTAAAAAGAGTTGGCCAATAAAAACCACACTGCAATACTTTAGCAACTGTCTTTTAGGCACTAAAGTGTCCACTACAAGCATGCTCATGGCAGAACTTAAGGACCTCGTGTTGCTCCCAGTTGGGAATACAACGACGAATGATCTGGCCAGGACAGTACTTAAAAAGGTTAGGATCATCCCAGAAATAATACTTGGCATTAGCAAGAAATTCGGATCTATTTTGCTTGTTCCAATGACTTGGAAACCTGTTGCTAGCCAAGTAATTAACTATATCTGCGAACCATGGAGCATTCGATATAGCAAAAAGAAGCTCATCAGGAAAGTTCTCAGAAATGACACTAGAATCCTCAGGACGGTCGAGTCTAGACAAGTTCTCATAAAGTTATCTTTAATTTCAATGTCAAATTCTTTAAGCAACAAAATCCAACGAATAAGGCGTTGTTTAGTTTCCTTCATGGAGAGTAGGAATCTAAGAGCAACATGATTCATGAAGATGACAGTATGGGTACCTAAAAGGTAGGAACGAAACTTATCAAGACCATATACTATGGCTAACAATTCTTTCTCAATCGTAGTATAATTACGTTGAGCATCATTGAGAGTCTTGCTAGCATAATATATGACATGGGGCTTACCATCTAGACGTTGACCTAAAACAGCCCCAACAACAAAGTCTGATGCATCGCACATCAGCTTAAAAGGTTTACTCCAATCAGGCAGCCTAATGATGGGTGCAGTCGTGAGGGCGGTCTTAAGACCTTCAAAAGTAGTCTTGCATTCTTTTGTGAAATCAAAAGGTGCATTCTTAAGCAATAAATAGGTTAAAGGGCGAGCTATCTTTGAAAAATCTTGGATAAAGCGTCGATAGAATCTTGTGTGGCCCAGGAAGGCTCGAATATCCCTAATAGACTTTGGAATAGGCAAGGGTGAAACAAGATCTACTTTAACTTTATCAACCTGAATACCTCAGGAGAGACTACATGACCTAAAACTATTCCTTTTCTAACCATGAAATGGCACTTTTCCCAGTTAAGCACCAAATTCTTCTCAATGCAACGCTTAAAAACCAAGGAAAGATCACTAAGACACTCTTCAAAAGATGAATCATATATGGAGAAGTCATCCATAAACACCTCCATAAACCGTTCTACCATATCACTAAAGATGTGTAACATATACCTCTAGAATGTAGCAGGTGCATTATATAGACCAAAAGGTATACGAGCATAAGCGAAAGTACCGAAAGGATAAGTAAAAGTTGTCTTCTCTTGATCTTCAGGGGCGATAGGAATTTGATTATAACCAGAGTAACCATCTAAGAAACAATAGAAGGAATGACTAGCCAGGCGTTCCAACATCTGGTCTATGAAAGGAAGAGGAAAGTGGTCCTTCTGGGTGATTGTATTAAGCTTTCTATAGTCAATACAAACACGCCACTTGGTTGGAACTCTAGTGGCGACTTGTTCGTTCTTATCATTGGTAACTACAGTCATGCTGGCCTTCTTAGGAACCACATGAATAGGACTAACCCAGGGACTGTCAGAAATGGGATAAATCACACCTGTATCCAGAAGTTTAAGAATTTCAGCACGAACAACTTCTTTCATCGTCGGGTTAAGACGTCTCTGAGGTTCATGAGAAGTTTTAACATCGTCCTCAAGATGAATACGGTGAGAACAAACAGAAGGGCTAATGCCTTTAATATCGTGGATAGACCAGGCAATAGCAGGACGATGCTCTAGGATAACTTCTAAAAACTGAGTCTCCTGTTCAGTAGTAAGACATGAAGAAATGATAACAGGATGGCTACCGTCTAAATCAAGATAGGCATATTTCAGCTCAAGAGGAAGAGGATTCAGAGTAAAAGAAGGTGGAGTAATGGTCTCAACTTACGTCTCAGAATCAATGCTACAAACCAAATCAAGGGCCTTTGGGTCTTTAGGTTCAAAGATAGGCACTGAATCAAGAAGAGCATTTGGTTTGGGCAATAGACTAGTCGATGTCAAAGTCAACATTATGCATGGCAAGGCAATGAACAACCGGATTATCAGGATAATAACTATACACCATTTCATAAGGTAATGAGTCAAGAAGGTACACATCTTCAGATAAAGAAAGATCAGGGGGTTGTTGGCCAAAGTTAAAAATATTTACTTCAACAGTCATAGATCAAAAAGTGAGAATCATAGAACCGTTCTGGCAGTTTATGAGAGCATTAGAGGTGGCAAAAAATGGACGGCCAAGGATGATGGGCATTGAATCATCGCGGCAGTAGGTTTAGTATCCAACACCACAAAGTCAACAGGATAGTAAAAGTCAGACACTTTAACTAATAGGTCCTCAACAATTCCTCTAGGTATTTTTAATGATCAGTCGGCCAGTTGTAAAGACATAGTCGTGGGTTTTAAGTTTGTTAGACCCAGGCTGAGGTAAAAGATTAACACTCGCTCATAGTCTAGCAAATCTTTGTCCATGAAATTGTCACCAAGCTTGCAAGGTATGGTCGGTTTTCCAGGGTCCTTATATTTCACCATGCCGTTATGTTGGACAAGTGCAGAGAATTCTTCCGCCACAAACGCGTTTTTAGGCACATTTGTTTTTCTCTTGGCGGTGCACAAGTCCTTCAAAACCTTAGAGTAGAAAGGTATTTGTTTAATAGCCGTGAGGAAAGGTATATTAATATTTATATATTTGAACACATCAAGTACATCCTCTGCTTGGACTTCCTTCACAGACCTTGTGAGTCTCTAGGGGTAAGGCAGAAGCGGGTTGTAAGTTCGTCGAGGATCCAATCTCACGGACAGACTTCTTCGGCTTAGAGGTGGTCGCCTCATTAGCTGGAGCTTTAGGTGGGGGAACAGGTGCAGAGGTAAGCGGGGTCACAATATTAGGACTTGGTATATAATTAATTTGATTATTCACCTGTTTACCTGAGCTAAGGGTGGAAACCGATTTTACTTCAGCAAACGGTGGCAACTTCCTTGCCTTTGGGGTTTGGGATGGACTGTCCCAGAAATCTACCATTTTCATCAAGTTTCTGTTCAATCCTTTGGATGGCTTAGGCGTTTGACTCAATGGACACTTGTGTCTATTGAATGAAACATGCAAACACATCCTCAAGGGAGGTTTTAGGAGGGGCAGATTGGTTGGTCGGCATTTGGTCCCTGGAACTACTCATGTGAGCATTGTTCGAGTAAGGGGGGACCGTTACCCTGTTCTGATTATCATTATTACCAACATACGTGGCATTGCTACGTATGTTGCCCATAAGAGTTATTAAAACCAGGTGGAGCCGCATGATGATTATTTGAATAGGACAGATTGGAGCGGTCCATGTATGGGTATGTGGCATTGCCCTTAGTAAAGTTGGTCCTCCCGGTGTAGTTAAACGCACAGGATTCCTCAGTTTCTGGTGAATTATAAAGGAGAGGGCAAATTTCGAGAAGTATGGGTCTGGCCATTAAAAACATCACATTGGAGAGTGGAGGCACTCATGATTGGTGATGTGGGCTTTAAGGACACCTCAAGTGCTTCTACCTTTTTGGCTCTAAACCAAGACGACATTATCCAAGAACTAAGGGATCAACTGACTTGTCTACAAGAAGAAAACACGCAAGTAAAGGCTATAAGTGATGTCGGCACAACTAACGACCAGGGAGGAGCCATCGCTACAAACAACGACCGTAAGTACGAAGAACTCAACCAACAACTCGCTGAATTCAAAGCCTCCCAGGCCGTAATTCAACTAGGCAGAGGTCGTACAGTAGAACAGCTCGTTGTCCAATCTTTGCAGCATTTTCAGGTGTCTCCGTTCACAACGGAGATCCTAAAGCAAGACCTACCAAGCAAACTCAATGCACCAAAATTCGATTAATACCCAGGCATTGGAGATCCAACAGATCACATCAAAAGCTCCCGAAAATCGCTTCCACGTATAAAAGAAGACCACATGCTATGTCTACTGTTCCAATGCAGTCTCACTGAACCACCATTCGACTGGTTCAACCATCTCGAGCCAGGGTCAATCAACTCGTTCAACGAACTGGAGAAGCAGTTCGTTATCTTCTACATTCACTACAAAAAGTGTTCAATCACCATGGACGCGATGTTCAAGGTAAACCAGAGGGATGGGGAGTTGCTGAGTGATTTCTTTGCTCGATTCAAAACTGAACTACATTCTATTCAAGATTTTGCAAAGGATCATGAACTCTTTGCGACCATTGCATTCTTCCATAGTCTGATCCCTGTATCCGACCTCCACAAATCATTGGCTATGGAAAGGCCAACTTCTCTCGACGACCTCTATCGCAAGGTAGATCGTTATATCAAACTGGAGGAAGCCGTGGTTGGAAAGGTGAAAATCCATGTTATCGCAAACGTATAAGGGGGCTCCACCAAAGGACCTCGATCAGAAAAGAACAGGAGGTTCAAGGCTAAGCCGTACCACAGATTTACACGACCTGCAGGATATATTTATGAGAGAATCAAGCATCACTACTGGTGCAAGATTCCATATTTCACATCACTCAAGGACACAACTGGTCATCCATACTGCATGGTCCACAAGGCGAGATGTCATCGAACAGATGATTGTCACATACTGAAGCGAGCTCTCCAGACATGGGCAGATCAGAAAAGGCTAATCAACTGGATCTACAATAGACAAGATGACTCTTGAGGAAAGAAAAGTAAGAAGAGATCCTGAACGCCCCCACATTCTGACAAACGATCTCAAAGCAAGATGAGAGCTGCTACTTCAAGTCCAACACGCAGTAGAGGGCGCAGCCTCTCAAGACGATCAGGTCCCACTGGCGACCTACGCGACCAAATTAACAAGCAGGTTGCCAACAAAATAGAAGAAGATAGCGAAACGAAAAGTCATGTCATTTGCATGATCTATAAGTCCAACTCCACACCAGTTCCAAGGGAGAAGCAATGGCGTGTAGAACATCTTCACCACGTCTACTCCATCACAGGTCGAGCAACATGAACCTGTGCTTCATAGAAGATGACCTCAACAAGGTCGTAACTCCTCACAACGACGCCCTGGCTCGTTGAGTTAAGGATAGCCGACTACACTGTCAAGAGGGTCCTGATCGACCCAGGTGCGTCCCGCAAAATATTGATGTACAAGACATTCACTCCGATCGTGTGTTTCAATAGTTCGAGGGAGGACCCAAAAGGAGAAAAAAAAATACAACTACCCGTTTCTGTTGGTAGAAAAGAATAAAGGGTCTCTGTCACAGCCAAGTTCAGCGTTCTCAACATTGCGAGCAAGTACACTGCAATACTTTGCCGCAAATGGATCCACTCCATGAGAGGAGTTCCATCTACTTACCACCAAGTCTTCCATTATCTTGGCCCCAATGGGATAATGCATGCAGCTTAGAGGAAATCAGAACGCAGCTCAAGAATTTTATTGAATCATAGAAGCTGTGACAAATGAGAAGCCAACGACCTTAGCCAACAAGGAGGTCGCAACTCCAACCAAGAATGCTGCCAAGGGAAAAGCAAAGGCCACAACACGACCAAATAACAACCACAGAAGGAGCAAGGGAGTTCCCCTCAACTCTCACTTGGAAGCACAGATCCTGAAGTACAAGTGAACTTAGGGTCAGAGGACGACCCCAAGTACATTTATGTGGGCTCAGAGTTAGGAACAGATAAATACAATGAGTTTGTAAATTTTCTTTCTCTTAATAAAGATGTTTTTGCTTGGTCGTATGTCGATATGCTTGGTATAGATCCATCAATTGCATTCCATAAGTTACGAGTAGATCCTAAATATCGACCTGTTAAACAAAAACCAAGGGGACTTGCTCCCAAGTTTCATCACGTCGTTAACGATGAGATTAATAGACTCAAACAGGTCGGATTTATCAAAGAGGTCGACATACCAGATTGGTTAGCCAACATAGTTCCAGTCTCGAGAAAGAAAGGGAAGACAAAAGTCTGCATCGACTTCACAAGCTTGAACAAAGCTTGTCTTAAAGATTCATTCTCACTCCCACGAATCGACAGGCTAGTCAATCAGACTTGCGGTTCGAGCTCCTATCATTCATGGACGCATATTCAGGGTACAACTAAATCCCAATGCACGAGCCAGATCAAATCAAGACCTCATTCACCACTGAACAGGAAATCTTTTGCTACAAGGTCATGCCTTTTGGCCTCAGAAACGCAGGAGCGACCTACCAGCGGTTTGTAACCAAAATATTCGACGACCTGCTAGGTCGAACAATGGATGTTGCTGCAGTACAAGATGAGGCTTAATCACTTGACGACATGCTAGTCAAGAGCAATTACGAGCAGAATCACTTGACTAATCTCGATAAGACATTTCAGAGGTTGCTGCAGTACAAGATGAGGCTTAATTTAGAGAAATATTTATCCGGGGTTGCATCAGGGAAGTTCCTCGGTTACTTAGCCACAAGAAGAGGAATAGAAGCAAATCCCGACGAGATTAGAGCCCTGGTCAATATGCCTAGCCCGACAACTTAGAAGCAAATACAGAAACTCAATTTCAGGAGCGACCTACCAGCGGTTTGTAACCAAAATGTTCGACGACCTGCTAGGTCGAACAATGGAGGTCTATATTGACGACATGCTAGTCAAGAGCAATTACGAGCAGAATCACTTGACTACTCTCGATAAGACATTTCAGAGGTTGCTGCAGTACAAGATGAGGCTTAATCTAGAGAAATATTTATTCGGGGTTGCATCAGGGAAGTTCCTCGGTTACTTAGCCACAAGAAGAGGAATAGAAGCAAATCCCGACGAGATTAGAGCCATGGTCAATATGCCTAGCCCGACAACTTAGAAGCAAATACAGAAACTCAATTGCATGGTATCAGCTCTCAATAGATTCATTTCAAGAGCATCCGATAAATGTCGACCAATGCTTCAGATTCTTAAAAAGGGGGCTGCATATAAATGGACAGAAGAGTGCGACTGAGCCTTCGCCGACCTCAAAGCATTCTTATCCACTCCACTAGTCCTCACTAAGCCTAAAGATGGATATGTGCTCGGAATCTACCTCGCCACTTCTGAATTTGCGATCAACATGGTACTATTAAAAGGGGAGAATCAGGTCGAAAGACCAATTTATTTCACAAACAAAGTGTTGTAGCAAGCAGAAATAAGGTACACACCTCTGGAAAAATTAGCATTATCTCTTCTATATGCTGCATGCAAGTTTAGGCCTTATTTCCAAGCACACAGTTAAAGTAATCACGGACCAACCACTACGACACATTCTAGAAAAGAAAAATAAAATATATCGTATGGCTCGCTGGGCAGCTGAGCTCGGTGATTACAGATTCGAATTCGTACCTCGCCAGGCCGTTAAGGGCCAGGTCATAGCTGACTTCTTGGCAGAATACCCTGCTGGAGACTCAAGCTGGGAACCAAAAGCAGAGACTATACCAATCCAAGTTGACCCACGAAACACTTGGCAACTGTACATTGATGGTTCACATAATGCAAATTGAAGTGGCATTGGTGTCGTACTCATCTCACCCGAGGGCTCACAACACGAAAGGTCAACTCAATTAAACTTTTTGACCTCTAATAACGAGGTCGAATATGAAGCCTTAATCCAAGGCCTAGTTATGGCCATCGACCTCCAAGGAGAATGACTGAAAGTGTTCAGCGATTCTCAACTCGTAGTGAATCAGATCACAAGTAACTACCAAATCCATGGAGTCAATTTGATAAGATATGCAAGCAAGGCAAAAGAACTAATCAGCAAATTATGTTTCTTCACCATCGATCACATCCCAAGAGATGACAACAGACATGCTGACTCACTCGCATTTCTTGCATCCAAGGTCGAATCAGATCGACCTCGAGCTCTGACAATAGCTGTAAACACGCTACCTGTGTATTTACAAAAACAAGAAGAGGTTAACCAAATCAACGACCTCCTCAATACGATCTCAGAGGACATCAGAGGAACATGGATGGAACCTTTCATCGACTACTTGCAAACTGGGGAGCTCCTAACAAACAAGAAAGAAGCGAACCAGTTGTTACATAAAGTCACTATCTACAAGTTACATGAAGGAAAGTTATTTCGGAAATCGGCCACTGGTTTATTCCTAAGATGCTTAATTCCCAAACATGGGCAAATAATCTTTTAAGAAATTCATGAAGGAGAATATGGAAATCACTCAGGAGGACGCATCTTTGCTCACAAAGCAATCTCACAAGAATATTTTTGGCCAAGAATGAAGGAAGACACAAAGAAGTTTGTATTAAGGTGCAAAGAGTGTCAACGTTTCGCCGACCACACTCATCAGCACTCCAACGATCTCATCAAATCTCATAGCCCCTTGGCCATTCCATATGTGGGGGTTCGATATCATGGGTCTGCTAATCAAAGAAAAGAAATTTGAGAAAAGATTTATCCTCGTTGTCGTAGATTGTTTCACCAAATGGGTGGAAGTTATTGTTCTCAACAATGTCACTCAAGCAGATGTGAGAAAAATTTTGTGGGAAAACATAATTGCCAGATTCGGCCTGCCTAAAAGGCTTGTTACTGATAATGGGACTCAGTTTGTTGGAAAAAACATTAAAGCCTTCTACAAGCTATGGAAAATTGAGTACTCCAAGTCAACTCCTCGATATCAATAGAGTAATGGTCAAGTCGAACCTGCAAACAAGCAAATCCTATCTAACTTAAACAAAAAGCTTGAAGACCAAGAAAACCAATGGCCTCAGCAGCTCGAGAACATCCTCTAGGCATACAGAACCACTCCTAGAACATCAACAGGAATGTCCCCATTCAGTCTATATATGTTATGGAGTAGAAGCTGTCATTCCAACCGAGCTCACATTTGGTACGACCAAGTCATTACTGGTCGATACCAAACTCAATAATCAGACCTGGTCATTCGGAATAGATCTGGTCGAAGAAAGAAGAAACCATGCAACCATTAAGCTTGAGCAATACCAACAAAGATTAAAACGAGCTTACAACAAGGGAGTACGACTTCGAACCTTCCAACCAGGAGTACTAAGAAGAATGTTCCACAACAAGAGAAAGGTAAATGTTGGGAAGCTCAATGCTAACTGGGAAGGACCTTACATCGTCACAAAGGTTCAAAGCAATGGGTCCTATCGTCTACAAACTCCAGACGGAGAAAATATCGAGAATCCATGGAATGTTTATCATTTAAAGAAATTTTACCAATAAATGTAAGCATGCATTCACAAATTTTTTGAATAAACGAGCTCGAATTTGCCTTCATCTCAATTCATACATTAATGGCTTGAATAGCTCGAAAATAATCGCGCTAGACCTTCAATTATCAATAATCTAGTCCCTGTAATAATTGCATAAGTGTTAAAGTTGACATCTATAAACCAACTAACACCTTTTTACTTAAGTCATATCAATCCCACGACCTGGGCAAGCACGAGCTCACAGTTAATCGACCAGATCTCATCCCAGGTCGAATCTACATGCTTAACAAAAATTATTTCTTGTTTGCCATCTAACTACGCAGCCAATACGATAACAAAAAGAGACGCAAACAAGGTAAACGAACGAATAATTATTTTATTTCTTCAAAATTAAACTAACTATTACAGGAAAGCAATTTAGTCGTTATATTACATCATAGACGCTACTTCAGCGTCCTCAGTAACTCTAGCTCGCAAAACAAAGTACCTGCAAACATTAATACACGCAACGAGCAAAGGCAACATACAAACGATCGAAAGCAAAATATATTCAAGTGCATGCAAGAAGAATTTTTTCGGTTCATCCTACTTGCATCCATTCATCTCGTGTACTTGCCTTCTGAACGAGCTACCAGGAATCCCTGGAAACTAGTCATCAAAGGAGCATAAGACATTATCCACAACAAAAATTAAAATTGCAGAAAGTAAGGGCGCAATTGACCTACAGAAGCAGATCGACCACTAAATTTTAAGGCCTAAAGCCAAGAACCACCAACCAGATCGCCAACGGCCAGCCTGATAAAAATCAGGGTGCCTGAAGACTGTTGTTTATAGGCCAACGGCTAGATATGCGAACCAGAGTGCCAAGAGCTAATTTGATGGAAATCAAATTAGCCCAAGACTATTGTTTTAAAGCCACACAGGGCCACCAACTACCAAAAAGAAGAACAACAAAAATCCTCACAAAGCCACTCAGAGAGAAGAACAAGAAAAGAGAATTCACTGGTCCCCAACATCAACATCATGACTGGACTCCTCAACATGCATATCATCAACAGAAAGCTGCTGCGCGTCAGGTCCCAACGAGGTGTCCTTAGGTACAGTCAGCTCCATATCTTCATTCACATACGTCTCCTCTGCCTGGGGCAACCCCAATTCTTCTAGCTCTCTCTTCAGCAAATCACAATGTTCCTGCCAGGCCAGCCCGTTTTCTTCACATTCTTTTCGAGACCTCTGTAATGGAACATTCAGCTCGTTAATAACCAGCTTGTACTCGGATGCCTCCGTCTCCCTTATCCTCAGGTCGCGCAAGAGCAGTTTATTTCGAGCATTGTGTAAGTCATCCTTAGCTCGCTTCAAATCCAGGTCAGCTAGTGCCCCAGCCTCAGCTATGCCCCACACCTCCTGGAACGATGTGTTAAACTACGAAATAAGAAGGATAAAACATCAGTATCATACCATAAACTCAATACAAAAGAAAAATACAAGTGCACACTTACAAGTGCGATGGCATAATTGATCTTCGAGTACGGATGAGACAAGGACTGACTACTTACGACCTGGTGATTAGCCTCCAGCACCATAGCTTCGTTAATTGCTTGACAGACAAGGGGATTAGAAAGAGCACTATCATTGCTCAGAACCTGAAAACTTTCGCCTTGCCTAGTCTTGTAAGAGATAGGGCAAGGGAGAAAAGGAGCTGATACTTCCTTACCTTTGCCAAAACTACGAGCTATAGACCTACGAGCCGAAGCCTCTTCGGCCAAAAGAAACTTTAACAGAATCATCAGCTGGAATTACAGATGGAGGAGGATCGAGCTTAACACTTCCAGACAACGACCTTTTCTTCCCTTTCGAGCTAGCAGAAAACTTCGGAACAGTTGGGGGAGCCAAACAATTCGAGGAGTATCAACATCGGAAGCCCTGCTACTAGAACCTGCCTTCTGGCTACTACCACTACTTTTCCTCACGTTCGCCACAAAGTTCGACCTAAGAGCCTTCCTTCTCTCAAGCTCGTCAGCAACAGTTCTCGAAACACTTTTTGGAACAAAATATTTCTGTAAATGAAGAAGCAGTTTCACCTTCTTTTCGTCCGCCAAGAACCAAAAAAGTTCAAGCAAGATTGCAGCGCGGTATTCCTCAAAAAAGAATCGTTCTTCATAGCTGCAAAAGACAAACAGAAGATTACAAAAATGAAACAGGTCAAAACCAAAAACCAAAAACGACCTCAACACTTATAATCAGTAGACACATTCCTAGTAACATACAACAACAACAACATGTTATCTTCAGTAACTCGACCAGTGAACAACATGGGCTCCTTCCACCATTGCTAACTACTAACGGGGTAAATTAGACGCAAACGCCCAGGTCGCTCCTGCATGTTATAACCTCCAGCCTCAACCTTAGTAGATCGTCAATAACTCTCATATTTTTCCAAAAATTGCCATTCATCTGGCAAGGAGCTCGCTTAAGAATGTTGAGTAGGTCAACAACAAGATGAGACAAGGGGAATTTGAGACCAGCTCAAAATTGGGCTAGAGTGATTATTTTTCAAGTGATTCATATCGTCAAGTGTACCCAATATTCCAAATTTCATTCGGATCAAATGATCCCCAGCTGCCAATATATCTCGTGGTAACAAAAATGTAATGTTCATTCGGTTCATATTTCGTCGACCAACCCTTCCTAATCACTTATAATACACGGCTCTACGAAAGGGTTAGGAGCGTTTTCAATATGATTATTTTCCTCTTTGTCGAGAATCATAACCATGAGATCCTGCCACATCAACAGGCATTTTTGATCTACTTGAGTACCCTGTCGTAGAATGTCATTGGAAGCGCCGACATATACAAACAAGATAAAGGGCTTTCCTTAAAACGGATTGTTAGGTCGATACGCCTCGAGGAGTAGGCGATCTCGCAGAAACCTAATTTCTAAATTCTTTATCAAATTAAGGTCGTAATTCGACCTGAAAGCAATATGCCTCTTCACGTAAGAATGGTTAACTTGACGAAAGCGGTTGTTCTCACCCTCTACCATTTCATCATCAGAGTTGTCCGCCCTATGAGGACCACTACTAACAGGGCTATCCTCCTCTAATTGCCCCCTTCACTCGACCAGGAGTGCAATATCATCCTCAGATCGAGTCCTCTCATCATCAAACTCATAAAATCCACCACCATCCCCACTAAGGTGCTCATTTTGTGGATCACTCGCCTTAGACATGCTATAGAAAGGAAGAAACCTAACAAGGAAAGAAAGAATTGAAAGACAAATGAAGAAAGAATGGAAGAACTGACCTCTCAACACCAGGTCGCAACGAAACCAAAAACAACTCGTTGTCTTTTCAAAAATACCTTAACAATCAAGGTAAAACAAGTTCTTTATATAGCAACTCCAAGTCACTATAAGCCATCGATGAAGGGAAAACAAACGGTCCAGATGAGAAGAAGAAGGGAGATAGTTTAACAGTTGGTAGAAGCTATTTGTCTAACCTTTATTCAAAAGATAGATTTATAATGAAGTTCCTTCTTGTGCTTGTAAATATTGATTATCAAAGTAGACAAGTAACAAGCAAGGGTCGTACCCACCTCAAAGGTGTAGATCTTACCTCAAACACAATAGAAAACAATGGTTAAAAAATACCAAGTGAATCACAAATAAGAGAGAGATTGATTCTACTTCCTTCAGACAATAATTAAATAAACTAATAATGAACCTAACTTAAAAATATGGATAGAGATGTAAAAAAGATCTTATGATGACATAGGGGGAAGAGTTGGTATCCACAAACTAAATCATGCAAACCTAACATGTCATCCTTCCATGTTCAATCTATAACAATTAATTAGTCACCTCTCAGCTATTCAATTAATCATCAATACCTATAATAATCAAGTAATCACCTCTCAGCTATTCCACTCAATTAAAACGGGATTCTCTTATACATGCTATTGAATATGTTTCATTAAACAAACCGTCACCTCTCAGTGATTCAATCTAATTAACTCAACATATTAATTCATAATTAAACCGTCACCTCTCGGATATCAATCTAATTACAAAAGGGTTCCAATAAAA
The DNA here is from genome assembly GCA_020826895.1 of Aquilegia kansuensis. Lineage (NCBI taxonomy): Eukaryota > Viridiplantae > Streptophyta > Magnoliopsida > Ranunculales > Ranunculaceae > Aquilegia > Aquilegia kansuensis. Next base: position 36,141,511 of record CM037004.1, on the reverse strand, counting down.
GAGATTGATTCTAGATATATGATAGTCACCACTCAGCTATTCCATCACATATCTCTAATCAATCTAAATACAAAAATAATATTTTGATAACATGAATAACAATAACATGCAAATAATCATACTTACTTCATGTCGCAAAATAGAAGTAAATAAGCATTAAGTACTTTGAATCACAATGAACATTAAGAACAAACATGGTGTTTTTGCATCATCTAGAGTGCTTCAACCATCCCCCTAAGGGAATTTAGCTACTCTCCTTGATGATGACACCATGGAATAAATAATTAAATAACAAAACATCATAAAGGAAAAGTGAATGGATTAATATTGATAATAATTGAATTCAATACAAAATAAGAAGATGAAAACCTAAACCTTCAACAAGAACTTCAACTCTATATGAACAATCTAAACCCTAGCTACTTCTCTTATATAGTAATTACAAAGCATATTACTTGCTAATAAAGTCTTCCAAGTTAGGTCAAATTCGTGGCTGCTGCTATTGGTCTTCTAGAGGTATTAGGTCTTCAGCAAAACCTAATATTCTTGGGCTTAAGTTGTAGCTTGGGCCAAGACCTTCAAATAGACAGCTCATGGGCCCAAATCAGACTTCTGGATCTTCATATATGTAGAGCCTTTTTAAGATTGGTCTGGCTTCAAATAGAAATTCTGATTTGTGGGCCTCAATATAACTCGGATTGGGCTGGGATTTAAGCCACACAACTTAGACATAAAGTCAAGTCCATAGGACCAATCTGTGGGGTGCCCTAGACAAATCTACGGGTGCAAGTATCAATTTTCCTCCCTTGTGCAAATAACACCTTTTTGGTGGCTTTTCTTGACTTTTGGCAGGCTTTAACACAATATTCGCATTTCGACTCATGAAACCTACACAAATGACAAGAAAGCACTAATCAATAGATATAACACAATAATATAAGCTAAGTGTTATGCAAACAAGGTGTTATTCGGGGGATAAATATACACTTTTGAGGACTTATCAGCAGTTACATCCCACTAATTCAACTTCCCACATCCACCGTCGGATCAACCACATGTCAATACGAAATCAATCGAACACTAACATCTTTCAGTCGCCAAATCCTTACAATTCAACTGCTCGACGAAACCATTCCACTTCCCCATGAAACGCAATGATGGTGTCCAACAGTAGTGCATGTGCGCCACGTGTACAATTACAATTTTTTTTAAAAAAAAAAACAAGGTCAAAGCAAACAGCTAGCACAAACGACCAAGTTCTTTTCAGCCCTATATTTAATCGACCTAAAGAGAGGGGGCTTATGTAGGGGTACTACATATAACACCCAATCAAAACACGACACATGGCATAACTCAGTAATTCACCAGGTTAACTAGGAAACGACTTCATCTGATCCGACAAGTGCAGCTCGACCATGTTATCGTTGGCGACCTCATTACAGTCACGTGCCCTTAATCAATGCTCAGAGAATATCTTGGTGCATTAAATATTAAATGCCATATATCATGCAATCAATAGATGTCGGAGAATCCACATGATCCCATGATCTGCGCCCTTCCACCTTCTATAAGTACTGAACTACAATGGCTTGATTTCTAAGTTCCTCTCCTCCGAGCTAGAGCACGTAGGCAATCTTGACCACAACGAGGTGTTGCCACCCCCGATCTCAATCTTCCATCTTGGTCAGGCAAACAACAACCTGAGCTAGTTAATGCATTAATCTGGAAACATGTTAATACATTGATTTTCAAAGGCAGTATTGCATTCTTTTGTCAAATAAAAAGGTGCATCCATAAGCAATAAAATGTTTAAGGGGCGAGCTTTCTTTGAAAAGTCTTGGATATAGAATCATGCATGACTAGAAAGGCTCGAATATCCCTAATAGACATAGGAATAGGCAAGGATAAAACAAGATCTACTTTAGCTTTACCAACCTAGATACCCTCAGGAAAGAGGACATGAACCAAAACTATTCCTCTTCTAACCATGAAATGGCACCTTTCCCATTTAAGCACCAAGTTCTTTTTTATGCAACGCTAAAAAACTAAAGAAAGATGACCAAGACACTCCTCAAAAGATGAACCATATATGGAGAATTCATCCATAAATACGTCCGTAAATCGTTCAACCACCTCCAGAAGGTAGCAGGCGCATTACACAGACCGAAAGGCATATGAGCACAGGAGATAGTGTCGAAGGGACATGTGAACGTGGTCTTCTCTTGATCGATAAGAATCTGGTTGTAACCGCAATAACCATCTTAGAAACAATAGAAAGAGTGACCAGCCAAGCGTTCCAACATTTGGTCAATGAAAGGAAGTGGAAAGTGGTCCTTCTAGGTGACTGTATTAAGTTTTCTATAGTCGATATAACACGCCAATTGGTTCAAACTCTAGTAGCGACTTGTTCGTTCTGATCATTGGTAACTACAGTCATACCGGCCTTCTTAGGTACCACATAAATAGGACTCACCCAGGGGCTATCAGAAATGGGGTAAATCACACCTTCATCCAAGAGTTTAAGAATTTTGGATCGAACAACTTCTTTCATAGAAGGATTGAGACGTCGCTGAGGTTTGCGAGAAGTTTTAGCGTCGTGCTCAAGATGAATACGGTGAGAACAAACAGAAAGGCTTATGCCTTTAATATCATTGATAGACCAGGCAATAGCAGAACGATGCTCCTGAATAAATTTTAGAAGGTTACTTTCCTATTCGGTAGTAAGAGATTAAAAGATGATAACAGAATGACTACCGTCCGTATCTAGATGGGCATATTGCAGCTTGGGAGGAAGAGGTTTCAGAGTAATAGGCGGTGGAGTGATGACCTCGACTTGGGACTGAGAATCTAAGCAACAAACCGAATCAAGGGCCTCAGGGTCTTAGGGTCAAAGATAGGAAAAAATCAAGAAGGGGGATGGTTTGAGCGATAGATTGATTGATATCAAAGTAACATTATGCATGCCAAGGCAATGAACAACCGGATCTTCAGGGTAACAAGTATGCACCATCTCATAGGGTAGAGCATCGAGGTGACACACATGTTCAAATAAAGAGAGATCAGGGGATTGTTGGCCAAGATTAAAGATATTAACTTCAACGGTCATAAATCCAAAAGTTAGAACCATCAAACTATTACAACAGTTGATGAGAGCATTAGAGGTGGCAAAAAATGGACGGCCAAAGACAATGGGAACCGAGAAATCGACAGTAGGTTCAGTGTCCAGCACCACAAAATCAACATGGTAGTAAAAGTCAGACACTTTGACTAAGAGATCCTCAACTATACCTCTAAGTACTTTCAACGATCTGTTGGCCAGTTGTAAAGACATGCTCGTGGGTTTCATGTTGTCTAGACCTAGACTGATGTATAAGGAGTAAAGCAAAGATTGACACTTGCTTCTACGTCTAACAAAGGTTTACCCATAAACGTTTCACCAAACTTGCAGGTTATGGTTGGTTTTCGAGGGTCATTGTATTTCACCACTCCGTTGTGTTGAACAAGTCCAGAAAACTCTTCCGCAACAAAGGCGCTTTTGGGCACATTTGTTTTTCTCTTTGCGGTACACAAGTATTTCAAGACCTTAGCGTAGGAAGGTATCTGTTTGATAGCGGTGAGGAATGGTATGTTTATGTTTATATGTTTGAACACATCAAGTACCTCCTCAGTTTGTACTTCCTTCGTAGACCTTGTGAGTCTATGTGTGTAAGACACGAGTGGGTTGTAAGGTTGTGGAGGCTCCATAATCTCACGGGTATGTTTATTTTGCTTAGAGATGTTAGCCTCAGTAGCAGGACTCTTAGGTGGTGAAACAGGCGTCGTGGTAACCGGAGTCACAATGCTAGGACTCGGTTTGTAATTAAGAGCACAAAAGTCTTATCCGTTAATATCTTCCGAGTACTAACATCATCATGCATGTGGACATTTTAGAGCAAATAATTATGTTGTCTTTTTGTCATGATTATGCATGTAGTGGATATTTTCGTGCAAATAAAATGGCCACTAAGGTACTACAATGTGGATTTTATTGGCCTACTTTATTTCACGATTCTAATATATATTGTAAAAATTGCCACCGGTGTCAACAATTAGCATAGGTAGAATTTCTAAAATAATGAAATGCCACAAAAATACAATTTAGTAGTTGACATTTTCGATGTTTGGGGTATAGATTTCATGGGTCCATTCCCTAACTCTAATGGTTATCTTTACATAGTACTAGCCGTTGATTATGTGTCCAAATGGATAGAAGCCATTCCTACTAAGAAAGAACAACAAAAGAGTAGTTACTCGATTCCTATATATATAATCCCGTTTTGGTGTCCCTAAAGCTATCATAAGTGATCAAGGTAGTCATTTTTGTAACAAATCTTTTGAAGCCTTTTGTGAAAAATATGATGTAACACATAGAATAACCACACCTTACCATCCACAAACTTCGGGTCAAGTTGAAGTCTCAAATAGAGAAATTAAGAGAATATTACAAAAAACGGTAGACCCCGATAGGAAAGATTTGAGTGATCGTATTTAGAATCTCTTTGGGCTTATAGAACCGCCTTTAAGACACCTATAGGTATGTCACCTTATAGGCTTGTTTTTGGTAAATCTTGTCACTTACGCGTAGAAATTGAACATAAAGCTTATTGGGCCTTAAAGAAATTAAATTATAGTTTAAATGAAGCCGGTAAACAAAGAAACTTTGTACTTAATGACTAGAAGAATTAAGAAGTGATTCTTATGATCTTGCAAAAGATTATAAAATCAACACTAAAAAAATTCATGAGTCAAAAATACTTAGAAAATATTTTTTTCATAGGTCAAAGAGTACTTTTATATAGAAGTCGACTTCATTTACATCCCGGAAAGCATAAAACAAGGTGGGCCAGTCCTTTTATGGTTACAAACATTTTCTAAAATGGGGCTATTGAGATATAAAATCCTAAGGATGGCACATTTTTCATGGTAAATGGACATCGTTTAAAACCATACCTAGAATTATCTACTATGGATGTGGAGGCACTAAGCTTAATATTACCGGTGTATACCGATAATTAAATTCCTAATAATTATTTTAAAAAATATACTTTAAAATTATTTGGGGTTAATGCCACCCCTTATGTCTAGCTTAAGACGTTAAATGTAGCGCTATAAGGAGGCAACCTTATAATTTTAAGGACTTATATAGGGAAGTGTCGGAAGATAGTCCACCTTCAGCAAATGGGGATAGCGAGAGTGATGAGTTTTAGTTCTTAGGTCCTTAGAATTTTAGTTTTAATTATTTGCTTATGTTTGTGTGCTTGTTTTTATTTTAGTTTGTTAATCGAGTCTTAAGAAGTTTTTAGTTATTATGCAAAGTGTGTTTTATGCTTGCAATTCTCATGTACTTCGATGATTATTATATATGAATGAGAATTTGTTTCTATTTTTAGAGTTAGAACTATCAAAAAAGGATTCCATGTGCTATAGTGACTATAAGTCCTAAATCGACTAGAAAAGTGAGAAAAAAAAAATAAAATAAAATAAAAAATATCCTAGTAGGACTCATAGTAAATTTTGAATTTTAGTCCTTTATTACCCTTAAAACTAACATTGAAAGTGTTTTGGTGATGAATAATAGCTTCAAAGACAAACAAGTGAACAAAAAGCCTTTATACTTAGAATTTGAACTAAAAACGAATTTCGGCCTAAGTATAACACTCTAAGGCCATCCCTATATAAGGAGCACATCCACACACCTAAAACATACAACACTTCATTAAACTTAGCAAAAGAAATCAAGAAAAACCATAGAAAACACTTTTTAAAAAAAAAAAAAAATTAACTAGATCTCCACCACTAGCTCCCCGCGAGTTCCCTTCAGAAGTCTATTAGCGGGACACGAGTTGACTGGCTGGCCGTGAGTCAAGTTACTCTGTTGACCAGCGGCGCGCAAGCAGACTTCAACTGGCATAATACTTAAAAATATTCTAGGATTTTGTACAAAAAAATTTCTAAATTTTTCTAAGTTATTTTTTGTGATTGTGTTAGTACTTTGTGTGGTTTTATTTTCTACTTATTATGGATTTAGTTAATATGGAAGTCGTTTGTGAAAATAAAGAAGAAAGGAAAATACAATACGGACACCTATTAGATTACTTTGATAGCAACCCTGATTTTAGACCTCCGATTTGCAAGCAAGCCGAAAGTTGGAAAATCATTCTCGAACGAAGCTATAATGAATTATTAAGGTCTCCTTTGATGGGTGACTATTATCATAATCTTATTAATCGTAATGAATAGGCAAATCTCTTATACAACAAGGACGAGATTTATTCTCCAACTTTCATTAGAGATTTTTATAAAGGTATTGGAATTACATCCTATGAAGAAAAGACTCAATTCTATGTAAGAATGAGAAATAACTCTATCCATATATCTCCTGGCATGAAAGCACAACCGATATTAATACTACATACTTGGAATGAAAATTCTTTTAATAACATGGAAAAGTGGTATAACTTTAATAATCCGGTATATAATGTTGAACAATATTCTCAAATGTTATCACCATGTGTAGAACCTTTTAAGGGGACACTTAACACACACCACTTTTGCAATAATCAAGCGGTCGTTCTACTTTCGATAACTACTAATGTTTTTGGTTATAAGGACCTAACTAGAGTAGATGATCACATGTATCACCTAATGATCCATGTTATCGTATGAGCTTTAGACTGATAAGCACAATACTTGAGGTAATAACCAAAAATAGAAAAGTGTGTGTACTTCCCGTACTTATTACCAAGGTGATTAGATTCTTTAGACTTGAATGGCTTGAAGGTTATAATGATTGGGTAGGAATAAAACCTATGACACCTTTACATCATGTCTTGAGAATTGCTAGACCTATGCATTATGAAGCTGGAATCATGCTAAGATGAAGATTAAAAAGTATTACGTACATTGCCTCATGCATCTTATAATGACCATGATTTACTAAGTGGGGCTGAAATTCAAAAATTCTGGAATATCATCTTTGAAAACATAGATTTAGAAAAGGGAGTACAACTTGATGCTAATGGTGAAAGATTACATCTATCACCTTATCATAAAATCCCCTATTACATGAGTGACTTTGTTATTAACAAATATGACTTTCTATGACATTTCAATTGGTTTTACAATTTCGATGATGAACAAAGCATAATATATGTTTCTTCGGATGAAACCAATAGCCTAGAAGACGTAGATTGAGTTTAATACATGATAATTACGATTCTTAGCTTATGTTTTATTTATTTACTTTATTTGCTTTAATAAAATATAAAAATCCAACAAAAATTGAAAAAGTTAGAAAAATCTAAAAAAAAAAAAATTTAATTGTATTTTTTGTTGGTGTAAGACAATTTAGCAACTGGGCACTCACACAATTTGATAGTCACACACACACACTTAGTGAGGAGTGGTTGAAAGCACCGAAGCGTTAGTCCACAAGTAGAGTTTCTATTTCCTAATTATGGCCGAATGGTTTGATTTACCTTGGGACCTAAGAGTTGATATTATTAATATGTTTGTTAGAAAAGAAAGTAAAATGATGGGTCCCACCATGGGTTATTTTTACTCTATTACCCCAAATCTGACTATAAAAGACCCACTTTATATGATATTATTCAAGTCGTTGTAGTATACTAACCTTGTAGGTAATACTTCCTACTTGAAGATGAGTTAGTGATGGAATGAGGTACAAACAGGCCATGCATAAGGTAATATCCTACCTTTTTATGTTTTTTCTTATATATCTTTCATTGAGGACAAGCAAAATATCTTGTTTGGAGGGTGGGGTACATATTACCTAGCATGCCATGTTTTACCGAATTTTAAAACGATTTGTTTAATTTCATAAAAATTAAGACTTTTCAAAAGATTTTAATTACTTTTTAGTAAAATTTGGTGATGTTCCATGATGAAAATAATTTTTTTACTGCAAATGTTTAGGAATTGCTAATATCTGGATTTCTTATATGATCATGAATGCATGTAGATTATACTTTATAACCTAACATAGATTTCATTCACGAAAATCTTGGCTAGTATATTATAATGCATGATAGTGTTTATTAGTATGAGTCAAGTTGAAAATTGATTGATCTTCTAGGAAACCCTAGGTATAATGCAGAGATTATTTTAACCTAAGTGAGATTTGAGCCTGTTTTTCCTATGGAGTGTATTTACGTAAATCCGAGCCCGAGGGACCCATTTCTAACTAAAATTTGAGTTCGTTCTTAGTCTCTTTATTTTTATTTTTCTAGTTCATTACAAAGGATGAAATCAAGTGGGTGTAATATAAACTTAGGTTTTGTAGTCTATTTCAAAGCGAATTCACCATATTTTAACTTTAAAAATGATCATAAACATTAGAAAACCCAAATAAGCCTTTTAGCATACCCATGTATTATTATCCAATTAGGAGCCCATTTTAGCCTTTTATAAGCCCTTTCTTTGTAAACCTATTTTTCTTACCCAACTCCAATTAGAAGTATACCCCAAATATTATATTTCCCTACCTATTTTACCGGAAATATCAAGGATGAAAAGTTATGCAAGGCAATTAATAAAAAAAAAAACAAAAGTGTCTCCAAGATAGAAAATTAAGCTTCGTGGAAATATCACAAAGTTTGAATACGAGTAAGAAGGAACAGGTAGAAAATTCTCCAAGTTACAATCAAGGAGATGAAAATAAGTAAGAAGTAATATTCTATAAGTTCTCAAACGTGCTTTCAAGGACAACTTGCCAAGTAATAAAGACCCTTGGTATTTTCGGTGTTTAGAATCCTTATATCCTTTTCTTTTTACCCAATACGTAAGCCAAGTTACAACACATACATGTTTATGTGATTTAAGGTTAAATATGGTGTAAAGTGGAGAGTAGATGAGAAAACGCTAAGGTGAAATACCCGACATCCTTGTATGTAATCGACATTTCCTTTCATAAGAGACTAATTCATAAAACGTTCGTTCTTTCATAATGTTATATGTAATATGTGAGACGTTTGCTCTTCTTTCCATTCCTCACATATGACATATGCATACATACCCATACTTCGGAGTGAATTTTTATATTTTTATGAGGGTATGCCCGGTGAGGATTGAATGAAAACATTATTTCCAAAGGTAACCTAGAGGTGATATATTTTAGATATGAGATTTATATTAATAAACATTATTATCACACATATATACTATACTAAGGTGATTAATGAATAATCTCTATCTTGGGAAATAACATGTACTCTTATGCATTAATGTTGATTATTTGATAGAAAATAGAAGCATGAACATTTTATTTGTAGAAAATCTTTATTTTTATGAGAATATTATATTACCATCTCTTTCTTTGAAGTTTGTGGGTGTCTTCCATGGAAACCATCACGAGGCTTCATCTCGTTCTATTAGGGTAACCTTTAGGGTTAAGACCTTATTGCATATGGTAAATGCAATCTTGAATTACCCAACGAAAATGATAAATATAGTAGTTAGGTTTACTTTTAAGAACTTATCGTATTTTTATTACATTCCTTGCTTGAGGACAAGCAAGATGCCGTTTGGGGGTTGTGAGAAGTGCCAAAAATTGTATATTTAAGCCCTTAAAGCATACATGTACTTTGTCCCAAGTTAATGTATAAAGTGATATGATATGCGTGGTTTTGTTTATTTTACATGTTTATAGAATCAAAAACATTAAGAAAGTACAAAAGGAAGAAAAACGAAGGAAAAAAGGTGCAGAAAACTTCATTTATGGAGCAACTTTGAGCCTTTGGTAGACCATGTTAAAAAACTCCGATTTACGATACGAAGACACCGTTGGAAACTTCTCATTGTGAACTTCAAGACTGTCAGGAAACATTAGTAAAAGGAGTTGTATAAGTAGCCCAAAAAAAGGCCCAAAAATCTGTCAGACTGTAGTTTTGTAGACGGCAAAATAGACAAGTCAAAATCCAAAGTTGGAATTTCGTCCAAGGCCCACTTGCAGTCCATTCCAATCATGTTGAAGGTCTAAACTGAAATTTACAAGTTATTTGGTAAATCTTACTTCAAAGAAATCCTAAAGTCAAGTTTTCACCTTCTAATGAAGTATTTCAGTGAAACTCTACCTCTATATGTATATAAGCAATGTTTTCCATGAATTTGGAGCATACTTAACCTTACAATTGAACTATCAAACCCTAGATTTAGTTTTATTGAGAAGAAGAAGTACCTTCATGTTTATGGTACATTTAGTAAGTTTTTAATTAATATATGCAATTTATCTTTTCGTATTTATCTTTTGTACTTTAATCATATCTTTACTTTTCTCTACCACGATGTCATCATCATCAATCTCCATATTCAACTAAACTCCATTATGGGGTGAGTTAGCCTACTAGATGAATTTATGATTTTTGATATGTATTTGATTCTCATGCATGAAAAAAGATTATTTTAAGATTGATCACCTTATGATAATTTTACTCGTATTCTTAATCACAATAAAAGGGAGATCTTTTTAGGTGTAGAGACTTTTCAATACCTCATGTGCTTAGTTAGGTTGTTTTGGCATCGAGAGAGAGAAAATAAGCTAATTCTATATCTTATATTGAAATATAAGGCTTGCTATCGACTTTACCAATCGAGAGGTAGGTTGAGGGTCATTATTTTGTATTTCGAGGCCCTTAGGTTTATGCTAGAAGAATTATCCGCAAAGACTTTAATGTAGCTTAAGGTGAGAAAAAACTCACTACTAACTATGGCATAGAGATAGTTAGTTGCATGAAATTATTTTCAGTTAGTTAATTTTATTTAATTATTTAGATAATAATCATAATCAAAACCTCCAATCAAATCAACTTTCAAAACATCATTATCATTATTTCTTTTTCATCAAAGCGATAACATCATCATCATTGTAGGTATATTACTTAAGTTGCATTGATACCCGGTGCTTATCATTTTGCTAGTTTTAGTTATTAATTAGTCTAGTTATTTGTACACACAAAGAAAAAATTATTTGATATTAGTGTAGAATACACGTTTATTGAATATCAGTACCCCAATCCATAGTTCACTAAAATGAACTCTGATGCAGCTTGGAAAGGGAATCTAGGGCCTGTTAAGCTTGAGGCAATTTTTAGAGATAACAAGACAATGTGTTGGGTGGTACCTGTCAAGGTCTACCAGAAATGAATAGCTACTTGGCAGAGTCGGACTCAATTGCAGTTGTTTACTCTTGGGGGGGGGGGATCCCATGGCAGACGGAGAGTAGATGGAGATGTGTGTTAGCTGGACATTAGAGAATCTTTTGTTGGGAGGCCGGACTTCGTTAAACAAGTGGAGGACCGTAATAGACTGTACTTTAGATTCAGGGATCACTAATTCGTGATATCCCTTGTTTTCTCTTTTTCATCTTTATAATTCTTTTACGACATTTCTAATAAACTACAACTTATAAAGGGGGAAAAAAAAGTTAGTTAAAAATATTTTTCATCCACAAAGAAAACTTCATTCGACATTACGACAAATCCACATATATTGTAACATCATCTAAAATCTTCTTAATCATTATTTGAATAGATTTGTAGGCACTATCGGAACCACATAAGTTACACAAATACTAAATGGAGAGAGTAATTAAACCATTGTTTCATTAAATCCTACAGATCTCCGAAAACATAGAAAATCTTCTTCCATATTTTACACCATTTTAACTTCAAAAATTTTAATATGTCTGAACATAGAATTTATACATCTGAATGTATATTTTACAAAACAAGTAAAATCACCGAAATACATTATGTAACGAGTTTTATATGAATTTTCTACCAAAGCCACGCCAGCAAAAAGTAACAGTAAAAATCATACTACATATCCAAGAACAGTTTCCTTGATTAAATTATTTAAAACTACTAAAACGTTAGAAAAATTAAAATTTTTATATATTCTAACTACCACAAAAATTGTAAGTTGTTTCGATAACCAGAAGATAATTAAACAATTGTTTTCCTTAGACCTGACGTATTTCAAAAACATTTGAATTCCTATATTGCTAAATTCCTATAAACATACTTGCTCAAATTAAGTGATTTTCAAATATGTGATTTTAAGTTGTGTTTTCTACTTACAATAAATATTCAAATAATAATAATAAATTTAAATGCTACTTTATTAGGTCAAACTTGGTTGCAACAGTTCAGAGAAATTGAGTGCAGTAGTTCAGAAAACGCTTTGTTTCTCCTTAACTATACATCCAATCAATCTGAATTTTTGACATGTTTTTCAAGATTCATGAGAGAAGGTGTGATAATTATTTCGCGAATTTAAGACACTGGTAAAATATATAAAAAAATATAAATTTGTACCTATTTATAAGCTTTAATAAGCAAGATATAAATTTGTAACTATTCATAATATAAATTTGTTTCTCCCAAATATGGTGTTCTAAAAGTTTATGAAAACCCTAATTTTTAATATATGTCATCCAACACAAATCCATCTATTTTATTAATAATTAATATATCATCCTTCAACTTAATAGAAAATTAACTCTAAACCCTTAAAAGACATGTATGCAATATTTCATAATCAAATAAAATTTAAGAAAAATAAATTTATGACAAAAAACTGGGGTTTTACACTACCCCTTTCAGATCCATTTAATTTGTGTTTTCCTGTTGTTAAAGTTACAAGATAGTTTCGGACGTTGCTCCAGTTCTACTTTACATAGATATTTGGTTGAACAAATACATATAGACTTGCAAATAATTATTTAGGACAATTTAAAAGTAGTAAAACACAAAGAGTATTTTAATGAACAAAATAAATTAAAGAAACAAAAACTTCAGACATACTCCATACTTAGGCAGGGAGTTTTTTTCATATTTCAAACTAGTCCCTTTTCTATTTGCTTTAGTTCCACAGTGCCGAGAAAATGTTGTTATTATTATTATTATTATTATTATTATTATTATTATTATTATTGTTATTATTATTATTATTTTGGAATAAGTACATGGCAGGGTAGACTGTGAAAAGCCTTGTCACAGTACTATGTGTTCGCTCTCATTTGAGTTATTTTCAATGATACTTTGGAGCTCATGGATCCTGTGAGAAATGTATATAAGAAGACCATCCTTATTCAACTATACCAATCCGCTAATAACTTTGTTCCTTTTTTAATTTTAGAAGATAAACTAAATGGGCTTGTTAATAGATATGATTCTGCAAGGTTAGAATAATACCAAACATATAGTGTATGGTATCATACCATTGTACAATAAGACTCCTTATCTTAGTTCCCTCAAGACCTAAGAACACTTTAAGCTGCTTGCATCCTTCGCAAGTCCCCACAAGAACACTTTAAATTTCAATTAAACAAGACATTTATAGGTCCTCCACTAATATATGGTAGAGATCTTGAGTAGTTCACCATAACCTTGTCTGTAAAGGAAGACAATGTCCTCACATTTAAACTTAAGGGTGCATGTCTTACATTAGGTTAAGTATATCTTTCTGTCACTCTCTGTCTAGCTACCTATTGAATGCCAATAGACAATGAAAACTGACTAAATTTTACTATTAAGGTAATATCATGTTCGTAACCTAATCTCATGTGATAAACACTATTATGTTGGGCATGCTCGCACGTAAATTGCATTAAATTAACGTATTCAATGTTAAGGGGTTACGGCTCATAATTGCTTTAACCTTCGAATCCATGGAGTTAGTTCTTGCCAGAGGAGAGTAAGAGCTAACATACCCGTAGTTTCTCTTTTGAGAGATCTAGAATATTGTTAGAGAAAAAAGACCATCCATGGCAACCTTTTTTTGAGAGATCTAGAATATTGTTAGAGAGTTCCGTGAATGTAATGTACCTCAATGGAGGGATAGACGGGATTCACTCGTGGTATGGTCTTGTTGAATGGCATCAGAGTAACCCAGCTTCGAGGAAACTACTTAATTAATAATAATAAGTAGCTAGGCACACGGGGTAGCACATTTGCTAGAAGGGTTGGGTCTTGAGTTCATATGTCCCCATTTCTTTGGTAGAAAATCCAGAGGCAGGAGATCACCCAATGACTCACATAGAGGATTACGAAAGGCATTACTATCATCCTTTGCAGGAAAAGAGGAGGATCTCTATGAGTATCGGTTTTGATTCGTAAGTCCAAAGTTGTTCAGTAGGATACGTTCCTATCCTCTCATTAATGGATCCGCGAGTTGTGTGGGTCTGACGCTTGCCCGTGCCATTTTTATATTGGTCACGTTAAAACTTTCATGCACACTTTATGTACTATTTCATGATTTTTCTTTCTATTACTGCAAACAGATTTTTTTTTTTTTTTTTATATAAAAACAAATTTTATTGATAAGCTAAACGAATTACACAAAAGTAGAGGACAAACGCGCTACAAACTTTTAAGTCCTTTCTGGATAGCAAACCCGGTTTTTTTTTTTTTTTTTTTTTTTTTTTGGTGGGGGGGGGGGGTCTCCTTATAATTCCATTTCATGTGTATTATTAGCTAACGTTAAAACCCTTATAAGGTCATATCTCCTCCCTTACTCTGTGGATATATTAATGGATGTGTAGGAGTCAAGCCAAAAGCCCTCATCCTTTCTGAAGGAAAAAGCAAAATCCTTATACAGTAAGCTAGGTTTTTCAGTTTAATTAAATTCACATTGTCTTCCAGTTTTTTTGTTAGTTTCGCTAAGACGCCAAGAGTTATATTAGATCGAATCATCTATATCCCGATAACATTCTAACGTATTCTTATTGTAAAAATTTGGTAAGAATTTTAAATATGTACCTTCTAAAAATAATTATGTATTTGGACTAGATGATGTGTATATGAGTTGGATTATTCTATTTGGTAGGTGGAGGTCAAAGAATATGCTTGCACCATAACCTGGTAATGAGAATGTAATTAATTATGATTCCAAATTAATAGATTTGTTTTATGGTAGAATTAGTTGGTATATTAAATCTTTCCATTAAAACATTAATATTTCCGGTAAAATCAACAGTTCCTCAGAAAGTGTTAGCCATTCGTCTTTCACAAACTGCATATAAATACTCTCATAATCTAGAGACAAACCACTCAACTCATTTTTTCCCTTTGTGTTCTTGTCAGAGTCTTTGCTAGGTTTTTTCAAGTTATTTGTATTGAGTTTTTACTTCTCTTGTTCTCTCTATGCTAGGTTCTTTTTTTCTTTTTTTCCCCTGAGTTTACGCTTCTTTTGTTCTCTCCACAACTAAGGTAACATCTCTCTCTCTCTCTCTCTCTCTCTCTCTCTCTCTCTCTCTCTCTCCTAATCTCTTCTCTCTCTCTCCTCTCATCATCCTCTCTCTCTCTCTCTCTCTCTCTCTCTCTCTCTCTCTCTCTCTCTCTCTTCTCCTCTCTCTCTCTCTTTGTGAATAATTCAAATCAAGCTAGAACAGGAATAATTGCATTACATATGAGCATGTTAGTAATCTAGGTATACACATGAACTTTTTTTTTTCTTTTGTTTAATATGCTAAAGAAAATTACCGATCTATAAGTGAATTATCTATAATGGATTGTTATTCTTTTATGTATATTGTAGTTTTTATTTTATTTTTGGAGATATGTTTAACTATGAATTTCGATTTGTGTGTTGTTGAATTAAAGTTCATGTAGAATTTGAATCACAACATAATTGTAATGGTAGATATTAAACTTAGAGTTATTCAATTAAACTTTTCTTGCTTTAGATATGGATGTTTAGGGTTTAAAGTTTAGGTGATTTAGAATGAAAGGGCTCGCTTTTGACTAATAGGAGTAGGCTTAAGTGTGAATTCTAGAATTTTGATTAGTATTCTCCAATCACCAGCGATCTTTAGATAATGGATGGTGGTTTAGAAGCTTGTATTTAATTCCTATATAATTTGAATAAAATATTGTTTTCGAAGCAGTTGTTGTTTTCTCAACCATGCATCTAAATTTAAGTTGTAGAATTTGGATGTTAACAGATAAGAAACTGTGATTGAGCTAGGTTCTGTTAATCATAATGTGAATGTGGTGGCTGATTTTAGGTAAGTCCCTAATAGATTTTAGTTCTATGTTAGGGGCTTTTCGGCGTACAAGATTGATAGTATGGTCGAATAGAAGTCCCCAAACATTGTGATTGTATTATTGTTGAGATATATAATGGCCTACGTCTGCAGGTGCTTTGGCGGGAGAATGGTTAATGCTTTTTTAGGAGTTCGAAACGTTGCATCAGAATCGGGATTATTGGGTTGAATCGAGGTGTTGGTTGGTCTGCTCCATAAATGCGAGCTCAATCATGAATTTCTATAAATAGGTAATATTTGGAGGGGATTTTACAAAGCCTTCATTTGATTTTGTTGTGTTTGTTTTGTTTTTTTTCCGGAACTTTGAGAAGATGTCTGATATTCGGGTGGGAGGAAAGTGGTTGGAACTTTTGAGGAGTGGTTATTTTGATCAGAACAGATTAATACCTTTTTTTGCTGTGCATTCTGATGTTCGTGAAGTGTACCGTATCGGTTTGAGTGAGTTTTTGTGTGAGTATCCCCAGAATCCAGATGCTAATTGGATAGGTCTCCGTTCACCAGGATTTCGTCTGGAAGTTGCCTGGAATACATTTATAGAAACAATGAAGATGGTGAGTGAGTTGGATCTTGAGCGAGATCGTGGAGCACAATTGGGCGAGTTACGTAGGCACTTTGATACGCTTCGGCATAGTCGTTTCCAATTTGACTTCTTACGTGAGTATGTGCACAAACTTTTTGAGGAGATGAAGAAGGAACGATCAGTGTTGACTAAGAGTTATGCTGATCTGTATGGTCTATTGGTTGGGCGTACTCAAGCTGGGTGGGATGATCTATTGGAGTTTAAGGGAAATGGGGAATTGTTGGTAGTGATGGGTGTGATACGCAGTCGGCGCGATAAGCTAGCTAATGTTATCGCCCAAGTGCGGCCAGTGATCGAGAATATGTGAAGGCGATGAGTGTGGGTCATTTTGTTTGGATTGTTATTGTTTGTTTTCCTTTATGTAATTCGCCCAATAGTGGCCTCCTCTCCTTTTATATATATGAAAGAGAAATGGACTTTTTTTTGTAAAAGTTTGGCATCACAAAAAAACTCTCCTCCTGAGTTATTAAAAGAGATAAATAAAGGTTGTTTCTGAAATAGTACATGTGTTTTAATGTGTTATGTGAATGGGTTTTCTGTGGGCTGAGCTTATATTAGATATCAATTGAATGCTTTTGGAAAACTGTAAAAGTAGTTTTGGTGGAAAAGGGGAGAAAAAGAAAAGAGGACAGAAGCGGAATTGTTTGCGTAGTTTCCTTTGTTAGTGGAGGAGGGTTGTCTGTCTATTCATCGTTTGCGTAAATTTGGCTTGGAAAATGCTTTTGTATAACTTACAAAGAAGGTTGTTCGTTGGAGGTCCAGTTGGTGACGAGTGGTTTATTCTGAACCTGAGTATTTATTCAAGAGAGGTGATTGTTGGAGTTCAGAAATTGAGTTTTTGGCGAAAACGAGGGAGGTTGCGTTGTGGCCTGGCTGGGTTTCTAGCTTTGTGAATAAGAAAATGAAATGGAAACTTTTGTGAAAGGATGATGTGTTTAAATCTCTTTGTTTGTCGGTGGGTGGTGAAGTCGATAGAGTGTGATGCAGAGGATTTGTTTCAATTGATAAGTGTATTGAGTCCCTCGTCACACATGTTTATGTTGCCGAGGGGAGAAGTGGCGCCCACGCTTGAAGATGTTTGGGTTTTGACAGAATTGCCTGTTGTTCAGTTTTCGTCATTTTCAGTTTTGATACCATGGAGAAAAACAGTCATAATTTTGTGCTTAGGTACTCCGAATTGCTATCTGTCTTTTGACATGCAATTGGAAAATCGTCCTCGAACTTCTGACATGCAGTAGACCTGGTAGTAGTAGCAGACTAGACAACAGATTTTGGCATCAGTCATGGGCCCAGTTTAGGCCTAACTTCGTGGCAAACCCTAAGTTTGTTGTAAGTTGTTCCTATAAAGCCAATGATGTAGGAAACCTTAATAAGGTTTTGGAAGCCAAATGAAGCAATAGTCTAAGGGAGTCTTGAGAGATTTAAACTTGGAGATTTTAGACCTGAGAGACTTTGGCGAAAACTTGGGAGTAATTTCTATGGGGGATTCAAGGTTTGTGTTCTTCTTGTAAAGGGTGTGAGGTTAAGTTGTGTGAGATCTCATCCTGTAATCCTTGTGGTTGAAGATAATAAAGTTCTTTATTTTGCCGGTGGTGGTTTATTCCCCATGAGGGTTCCACCACGTATATCTTGTGTATCGATTTCATTTTTCTTATTATCATTACTTGTTTCTTCTAGATTTTAGGTTATTCCACACATTGGGTTATTGAATTATTATCGATTTTCCCAACAATTTGGTATTAGAGCTTAGGTTGTAGAAGATGCTGGAAACAAAGTTGTTTTCGAAGTATGATATTGGGAAGTTCGATGGAGTTATGAACTTTGGTTTATGGCAAATTCAAGTTTGGGATTACTTGGTGATGCTCGAATTGGATGATGCACTTGATGGTCCTCCTCTAGTACTAAATAAGGGTCAAGAGAGTTTAGGAAATAATGCAGAGATGAAAGAAAAGATCGATGATGCATGGAAGAAGAAAGATCGAAAGGCAGCAAGTCAAATTCTAACAAACGTTACTTTAAAGGGAGTTTCTACGACAAAAGAACTTTGGGAAAAGTTGGAGAGTTTGTACATGGCAAAGATGCTCACAAATCGGCTTCATCTAAAGGAACAATTGCATCTTTTGCACATGGAGGAAGGTTCTTCGGCTTTTGATCACTTGTCAACTTTTAATTCGATCGTTTTTGGTTTAGAATCCATGGGAGAAGAAATTAAGGACGAGGATAAAGTTTTGCAATTGGTATGGCCACTTCCGGAGTCATATAAGCATTTGGCAACAACATTGTTTTATGGTAAAATAAAGGTTACTCTTTCAGAAGTCACAAGTGCCTTGATTTTTTGGGAAACACATTCAAAGAATGGTACAGGTACAAGTAGTGATTTTGGTGGAAATTTGCTAGCACATGGGAAGAAGACAAAGGGGGAAAAACATTGTTTTTTCTGTAATTGTTATAAGTGTGGTCGTCCTGGTCATTTGAGAAAGGATTGTTTGGCGGAAGATGATAGACTAATTCGGCAAAAGGTTCCCATCATGCTAATCTAGTGCAGTCTAGCAGAGCGTTGAATAGTTGTATCTTGGGAGACTATCCTGCAGTACCTGTTTGCACCAGTAGCAGGGACGTAATATTGTCTTAAAGACATTGCTTCGGCAAGCCTCTATTCATCTCCTTAATCCTTTATACTGTGTAGTGAGTGTTACTGTTATTGTTGAATTCAATTAATAAATATATTACTTGTTTCTGTTCTAGTGTATTCTCCATTTCTGTAATTCGTGTAAATTGTATTCCTGAGTTCACATAATATAATACCAACAGACTTAAGACAATATTAAAAGTTGGTTTTTGTGTGAAATAATAGGAAAATGACGAGCAGTTCTTTTTTGAAGACTACTGAAGTGTCTGATCTGACTAAG
Organism: Aquilegia kansuensis; assembly: GCA_020826895.1. Lineage (NCBI taxonomy): Eukaryota > Viridiplantae > Streptophyta > Magnoliopsida > Ranunculales > Ranunculaceae > Aquilegia > Aquilegia kansuensis. Next base: position 36,121,920 of record CM037004.1, on the reverse strand, counting down.
ATCAAGATCATCACTCCTCAAGACAAGCCAGAGAAATTCAAGGGTGTGGATTCCAAGACATGGCAGAGCAAGATGTTGTTCTATCTGACCACTCTCGGTTTGGCAAAGTTCTTAACTGAAGATACTCCTAAGCCCAAACCTGGTCAGACTGCTGAAACAGACAAGGAAGGGTTCCAGGCTATTGAAGCATGGAAGCATTCTGATTTCCTTTGTCGAAATTATGTTCTGAACTCGCTTGATGAAGTGCTGTACAAGGTTTATAAACCTATTGTTACTGCCAAATTACTGTGGGAGGCTCTGGAAAAGAAATACAAGACTGAAGATGCTGGTCTCAAGAAATTTGTGGTCGATAAATTTATGGACTACAAAATGATTGTTTCCAAGTCTGTTTCTGACCAAATCCAAGAACTCCAGATCATATTACATGAAGTCCATGCTGAGGGCCATGTAATTGGTGAGTCTTTTCAAGTGGCAGCACTCATTGGGAAACTGCCTCCTTCTTGGAAAGATTTCAAGCATTATCTGAAACATAAGCGAAAGGAAATGTGTCTGGATGATCTGATAGTGCGACTGAAGAGGACAACAGGGGTACTGAAACCCGAAGTACGTTTGAGGCTAAGGCACATGTGGTGGAGACCTCAAAGCAAAGTAAGACTTCCTCTAAGAAGAGGAAGAAGAATCAGCCCAACAATGCACCCAAGGACAAAGGTCAGAAAAAGTTCAAAGGGGGCTGTTTTGTTTGTGGTAAGAAAGGTCACTTGGCCAAAGATTGCAGGCACCGCAAAGACGAAAAAGCTCCTGAGGCGAACATGACTGACATATCCAGGGAGATTGACAACATGCACCTGTCTGCGGTGGTTTCTGAAGTGAACTTGGTATCAAATACCAAGGAATGGTGGATAGACACTGGGGCTACCCGTCATATCTGTGCTGACAAGAGTCTCTTCTCTACCTACCAGAAGATGGAGCATGAAGAAAAGCTCTTTATGGGCAATTCTGCAGTTTCAATGGTTGAAGGCTATGGGAAAGTGGTTCTGAAATTCACTTCTGGACACAAAGTCACTCTCAATGATGTTCTCCACGTACCTGACATCAGGAAGAACCTCGTGTCTGGTTCTGTCCTTAGTAAGAAAGGTTTTAAAATGGTCTTTGAGTCTGATAAGTTTGTGCTGACCAAAGGTGGGATGTATGTGGGAAAGGGGTATCTAAGTGATGGCCTCTTTAAGGCAAAAGTAGCCGTTGTTGAAACCAACAAGGCAAAAGTGTATTCTGATTCTATGAATAAAAATAATTCTTCTTACTTGCTTGAGTCACCACATTTATGGCATGACAGATTAGGTCATGTTAATTACAGAAAAATGAAGAAATTAGCAAGTTTAGGATTAATTCCTAAATTTGACATAGAGAAAACACATAAGTGTGAGACTTGTGTGGAAGCAAAGTTTGCTAAACAACCTTTTCACAAGGTCGAGAGAAGTACTCAACCACTAGGTTTAATACATACTGATTTATGTGATTTTAAATCACTTCCAACACGAGGTGGGAAGAAGTATTTTATCACATTTATTGACGACTGTACTCGCTACTGTTATGTATATTTACTTAACAGTAAAGACGAGGCTTTAAGTGCTTTTAAAAAGTACAAAACTGAAGTTGAGAATCAGTTAGATAAGAAAATCAAGATCATAAGATCTGATAGAGGAGGTGAATACGAATCACCATTCGTACAAGTCTGTGCTGAAAATGGAATAATCCATCAAACCACAGCACCCTACTCACCTCAGCAAAATGGTGTTGCTGAAAGGAAGAACAGAACGTTAAAAGATATGATTAATATCATGCTTATAACTTCTGGTCTACCTGAGAACCTGTGGGGGGAAGCTCTACATATGTCTAATCACATATTAAACAGAGTACCACACAAGAAAACTGAAACCATTCCATATGAGTTATGGAAAGGACGACAACCCAATTATAAATACCTTAAAGTGTGGGGGTGTCTGGCCAAAGTAATGGTTCCTCCACCCAAGAGAACTAAACTTGGGCCTAAAACAGTTGATTGCTATTTTTTGGGTTTTGCCCAAAACAGTAGTGCATACAGATTTTTGGTATTTAAATCTGAAAATAGTGACATAAGTGTTAACACTATTATTGAATCTCGTGATGCAACATTCTTCGAGAGTGTCTTTCCTCATAGGAAAGATCACGTAGATAAAACTCCAAAACGGACACACGAGGTGTCTAATGGAACAAATGAACCAGATGACAATTCAGATGAGCCTGAATTGGAAGAGCCCAGACGCAGTAAAAGGGCAAGAACTTCGAAGTCATATGGTCCAGACTTCTTAACTTATATGTTAGAAACTGAACCTAGGACGTATAAAGAAGCAATGTCTTCTCCTGATGCTCCACTTTGGAAGGAAGCAATTGCAAATGAGATTGAATCCATCCAAAGTAACAATACCTGGGAATTGGTTGATCTTCCACCAGGAAGTAAAACCATGGGGTATAAATGGATATTCAAACGAAAACTGAAACCAGATGGTTCGGTTGATAAGTATAAAGCTAGACTAGTAGCAAAAGGGTATCGTCAAAAGGAAGGTTTAGACTATTTTGACACATATTCACCAGTAACGAGGATAACATCAATTAGAATGTTAATCGCGATTGCAGCCATATTTAATATGGAAATACATCAAATGGATGTTAAAACTGCATTTTTATATGGTGACTTAAAAGAGGAGATTTATTTGGAACAACCAGAAGGTTTTCAAGTCATAGGGAAAGAAAACAAAGTGTGTAAACTGGTTAAATCCCTCTATGGTCTTAAACAGGCTCCAAAACAATGGCATATAACCATCGATGGAGTCATGATGAAGAATGGGTTCCAAAGCAATGAATGTGACAAGTGTGTCTATTTCAAGAAAATAGGCGAGGCTTACGTCATTATTTGTTTATATGTCGATGACATGCTCATTTTCGGGACTAATAATGAAGTCATTATGTCTACGAAAAAGATGCTCAAAAACAACTTTGAAGTGAAAGATCTAGGTGTGGCAGATGTTATCTTGGGAATTAAGATAATTAGAACACCTAATGGAATTGGGCTATCTCAAACTCATTATATTGGAAAAATGATAGAGAGGTTCAAACATCATGGAATTAAAAAGACAAAAACACCTTTTGTTCCAAATATGGTGTTACATAAAAATCATGGTCCTATCATTGATCAACTCGAATACTCTCGAATCATTGGTAGTCTAATGTACGTCAAGAACTGTACAAGACCAGATATTGCCTATGCAGTTGGTAAACTAAGTCGGTTTACTAGTAATCCAGGCCGAAAACACTGGGCTGCTCTTCTGCGAGTATTAGGGTATTTAAAAGATACACCTAATTATACCTTACACTATGGAAGATATCCAAGTGTTGTTGAAGGTTATACTGATGCAAATTGGATTTCTGACTCAGGAGAATCCAAGGCAACTAGTGGGTATGTGTTTACTTTGGGAGGTGGTGCAGTATCATGGCGATCTGCAAAACAAACTTGCATAGCAAGATCCACAATGGAATCTGAATTCATAGCTTTAGATAAAGCAGGTGAAGAAGCTGAGTGGCTTAGGGGTTTTTTAGAAGACATCCCATTATGGCCGAAACCTGTGTCGACCATATGTATCCATTGTGACAATCAAGCAGCTCTAGGAAGAGCTCAAAGCTTTATGTATAACGGTAAATCACGACATATACGTCGTAGACATAATACCGTGAGGCAGTTACTCTCACATGGAGTCATATCCATTGATTATGTGAAGTCAAAAGATAACCTTGCGGATCCATTTACTAAAGGTTTATCTAGAGAGAAAATTGACTGCGCATCGAGGGGAATGGGGCTAACGCCTCAATAACCACGAGTTACCTTATACGGAAACCTAACCTAGCGACTGGAGATCCCACGGACTAGGTTCAACAGGACAACCAGTTCTGAGTAACTCACCAGGAGCACTTGGGAGAATTTTCTCTATCCCATTCCCATGATGCAAAAAGTGCAACCTACAGTGTCGTTCAGGCTAAGTTATGCTTTTAATGACGCCTATAACTTGTGAAACACAAGTGGGGTATAGTAGGATACCTTTAATAGGAGCGGTCACCTATGTTAGTGAGAGCTGGGTCGGCTCTATGAGATTTCTTAAAGGCAGAATATCTCCAGTAGCACTCGCAGAACCTAAGATTGTTCAGGGCCAAAATGAACACAACCGAGAATTAAACAAGAATCGGGATAACATTGTGCATGTTGTCTTGGTTTACACCAACAGCTGACAGTTCAAGATGAAATATTTCACTGATTAGCTAAGTAAATCCGATAGGTCTATGCTACGGAAGGTTCAAAGTGAAATATCTACCTATCCCGAGGCAATGTTGTTCCAACATACTCTTCGAAGAATCTTTTTGAGAATGTGTAGACGGATTTCATTCAATGTGGGGGATTGTTAGAGAAACAAGTCTGACAGACCCTGTCAGACCATTTCCTTGATTGAATGAACTAAGTGGAAAAACACTTAGTCCCACATGAGTTGTGGGAAGTGAGTAAAGATGTACAAATACAAAATAATAACACTAAGGGTGTAGCCCTTTGGGTTACCAAGTTTTCGCGCGATAGCGCAATGCTATACACTTAGTGGTCCACCACACACACGCACGCGTGCGCGCCGCCGCCGTCCGTCCGACCGGCTCGGCTCGGTTCGGGCTTGGGCTTGGGCTTGGGCTATGTGGTGGTTGATAAGTTATCTTATCTTTTTGGTCGACCACTTATTTAGTTAAGTTGTGAACGGGTTCACAGGATCATGTTACATCTTTGCCTTAACAGATGTGTCTGTTCAAAATGAAACAGTACGTCCCTTGGGCCTTAAACGTTTCATAAGTTTGCCAAGAGTTGCACCTGTTGAGAAAAGACGTTTTCCAACAGGTGCGTGTCTGTTGTGAACAGGCACGATTTAGCCTATAAATTGCGTGCTGTTCTGGCCAGTAAGCACACAATCAATACAGACTAAGTCTGCTTCTCTCTCTCTCTCTCTCTCTCTAAAGTATTCGAAGGTTCTTCTTGTTTGTTCGCCAGAGCTCTGCTATTACAGTGCAGTCTAGCAGAGCGTTGAATAGTTGTATCTTGGGAGACTATCGTCCAGTACCTGTTTGCACCAGTAGCAGGGACGTAATATTGTCTTAAGGACATTGCTTCGGCAAGCCTCTATTCATCTCCTTAATCCTTTATACTGTGTAGTAAGTGTTACTGTTATTGTTGAATTCAATTAATAAATATATTACTTGTTTCTGTTCTAGTGTATTCTCCATTTCTGTAATTCGTGTAAATTGTATTCCTGAGTTGACATAATATAATACCAACAAATACCAAAACTTTTTCTTCTGCATCTATTTTTGTATACACCTACAAGAAAACAATCAATAATCTCAATCTGAAGTTTGTGTATGTCAGTTTGTGAGTAGCAAAGAATAAAGTGGGTCCAAAGATCAGTTGATCAAGAAAGAAGCGCGACTACGTACCAAGTAAAGGAAAGATGACAAACATAGGAGATGGACCTGCCATATGTAACGTACGATCCGTTAGAGCCTATCACCAACATTAGAGATCGACCTTCCATATGTAGGATGCATTATACTTAATGAAGTTAATAAAAAAATTCAAAACAAAAGAATAAAAACTCATACTTGGTTAGTTAGAATTTTTTTGTACTGCAAACAACATAAACTACCAAGGGATTGAACCTAGTTAGGATGTTTTATTTATTTTCATACATTTATTTCATGCCTATTCACCTTCTCTTTCATCAGCGGTAAAATGCTTAAAATGTTTCAATTGTTAAAAAAAAGAAAAAAGAAATAATTTATTTGGGAAAAAATCTCATTTTCACAATGATTGAGGTTATATAACTTACCATTGTCACCATATTGTCATTAGGGAAACATCCTTTTCACTTTCATGGTAAATGCAAGTTGAGAGATTTGATTTCAGTTCACAACAATGAGACCCTGCAACAAAACCATTTGCACATACATCAATCAAAATCACATCCAAGCAATTGACTCCATAACTATATTAACCCCACCACGTACCTTAAAACGCTAGTGCAGGTTAAAGGTGTACACTTGGGTCAACAAACTACCTCCAGGTGTTCTCTGTAATATTTAGTGGGTTTTTTTTTTTTTTTTAATAAATGTACAATTATATTGATTTTCAGCAAACTAACAATCCTGAACAGCATACTGCTAGGTTTCAAGCTAACCATAGGGACATGCCTCTCTCTCTCTCTCTCTCTCTCTCTCTCTCTCTCTCTCTCTCTCTCTCTCTCTCTCTTATATATATATATATATATATATAGTCCTTTTTTCCGTTGGAACCTGTACATCCGTGGAACCCGTGGAGATATCCAAGGTTCGCCGGAAAACTTGCACAGAAAAAAAAACCACCGGTGTTTGCACCGGTGTTGACACTCCAACGATCAAGTCAGCAGAGAGGAGTGTGGAGAGCTAAAATGACTGTTGGGACAAGAGAGCGTACCTAATGATTGGAGGTTGCTCCTATTTATAGGCGATTTGTCGGTCTGCGCGGCACCGTTGGATTATATTTCTAATCAATGGCTGAAGATGTTGGACATGTGGGTGGCCTTAGAGCCTAGTGTTCTCTGCACTTGTTTGACTATTGGTCAAACAGTGGAGGACAGTTGGGCTCGTGCCTCTCACGTGTCTGTTAGCTTTGTCTTGTCTGTGGATCTAGTGATCTTGGGAGCATTTTAAGCTTTCTGCTTACGCTTATTTTCCACAGTAGATGAGCGTACAGATCATGGTACTTACATCGCCCCCTTTTCTGTGGCGACGGAGCCTTCTGGGGAGACGGCACAGAGAATGTCTACTTCTCACTTGGAAAATCAAAGTTTTTGCTCTTGAATTGGTGATCATTTTGGCGGGAAAGTTGACGTGGAAGTCAACAAGAAACGTTGACCATTTGCACGTGTCTGTTTTTTTTATTAAGGGTGGTCACGTTCAGGTCACGTGTGCCTCGAAAAGGTGCATATCTTTACTGCTGAAAAGATAATGTCGCCGATTCTCCTCGTTAATCGAAGTATTTGCATCGTTTCATGAGAACAATGATGAGGGGGAGAGAGAATGTCTGTAATAAAAGGTTTTTTTCACTTTTTTCTGTTATCTTTTCGCTTTTTCTCTCCGGTCTGCCATTAACGCACTCTGCTCAAGCTTTCGAATTTTGGCGTTGCTGAATCTCATCATACTTCGAAGGTGTTTGAAGGCTTCTGCTTTTTCTGGTGAGTTTCTTTGTTCTCTTTGTTAGATTTCTATCTGAATCTTTGTTTGTATTTCTGTTCGAAATTCTTTTCTTTTGCTGGTTTCCTTTTTTCTCTTCAGCTGGGTTCGTTCTAAGTTCTGATGAATTTTGGAAATGGTGTTTTTGAGCGTGTTTTGGTATTGTTTGAAGGTGTGAAGGTTTTCGTTTTTGTTTGAAACCCTTGCTCTTTGATTCTAGGGAAGTTTCAACGTTAGTTTTTTTTTTGTTTCCTTATCAGCTGCTCAGTGTTCAGCACACACTCTGTCGCCCCCGTTTCCTTCTTGAAAAGATGGAGCAAGAACCTAATGGGATAGTGAAGTGGCGAGAGTATCTTAAGAAAAAAAGATCGAACCCGAGGCTTCCAGGGAAAGCGGACGTCGGTGGTACAAGCACTAGTGGTTCCGTCTACTGGCTTGATAGGTTTGATCCGAACCTGTGTTAGATATTTTCCGTCACGTGCATTCAATTCCAGCCCGTGTAACCTTAGCTCACTATTCCGATGCGTTAAGATACTGTGATTTTGACCCTGTAGCTGGGTCGGAGACTATTATCGTTACGGCTCATCAAATCCATGCAGGTCTGATACTTTCGTTGACTGACCTAGATAAAACTGTTCTAAACTTATATAGGATATCACCTGGTCAGGGCATCGGGAATTTCTGGAGGATCATGAGATGTTTTAACAAGAAAAATGAGCATCCCAAGTACTCTGTCACCTTGATTGACATCCGTAGGCACTATTGTGTGCGTCATTCTGAGAAATCTCCTGATCATTACTATCATTTCTGTTGTAGGCCTCGTAAGAGACCTGTTGTTCGGTCCTTGCGAACTTTTGATAAAGAATGGCCTGATTTCCCGTTAGTCGTTGGCAGATATTTTGGGGGTTATGTTGAGGAGCCAGCTGTTGGGCTTGAGTATCCTTGGTTCAACACTGGAGGTATGCATTGCTTTCAAACTTAGCTTTGTTTCATATTTACTTATCTGACTCATTTTTGTGTCTTGCAGTCATAAACGGAGACACCGGCACTTTGGATGACACTACCGACTTGGTTGTAGACTTGATACTATTCCACGATTCTGCAAGTTTCGAAACTAAGGAGAAAGGGGTCGCTAGGTCAAGGTGAGAAAGGAAACAAGATGAGTAATTATTCATTCCTTGATAGTATCACTGGTGTCGATGGTAGCGGCAATCAGCCTGTTGAAACCAGAGGGATCCGTATAGGGAGAACTATGCCTTTTATTTTTTTACCGAAGGGAGATCCGAAGGAAAGTGATTTTCGGCTAAAGAAAAAGACTCAGAAAAAGACTTTTGGCTCTTCTAGTAGAAGAAGAAGGAATCCCATTTTTGCCCCCGATCAATCCGGCGAAGAGTCAAAAAAAGAGACACAACTGTTGGATCCTTCTGCTGACTTGTAGCCTTGTCAAAAAAGAAAAGAGAGGATGGAACCAAGCTTCACCTTCGGCCCCGTTGCTGTTGATGATCTTGATGAGGAGATTGTAGGGCTCCTGGATGACGATTTTGGGAGTCAAATGAGTCCCCTTAGGAATGATTTGTTGGCTGATAGCCCCGTGGAACCTGGCTCGAAGCGTCAGCGGGTTGATAAAGGTAAGAATGTAGTTGTAACTTCCGATGTGGCCGAGGACCCAGTTCCAGAAGCTCAAGCTGAGGAGAAATTTACTGGTAACGTCATTCAGGCCCCACTCTGGTATCCGACACCATGCAAAGTTAATGGTATGCGGATCACTGTTGATGACTCTGGCTTTAATGATGGTGGTATTGCTGGTGGTGCCAACCACTCTGGTGTTACTCCGTATGACTATGAGCTTCTTGAGAAGGATGATCCGTGGGTTTTGATGAACGACCTTGATATTACTCTTTATACTGTAAGTGTTCTTACTTGTTTGATTTCATTTTATCTTTGGGCCAGACCGTCACTGATTTTTCATTATGTTCCACAGACAAAGACCCTTGGCTATTGTGTGAACCGTAGGTATTCTCATGCTTTGATAAAGATGAAATCGCTCCGGGAGGAACGAAACTTAGCCAGGGATGAGCGCGATGCTGCTAGAGATGAAATTGCCAAATACCAAGATACGGTGGCTCAGACTCAAGCACCGGATTTGTCGGGAGCACTTGAATCTAAGAACAAGGAGTGTGAAGAATTGCAACATCGAGATTCTGACTTGCGTGCCTCCGTTGATGCTGCGAATGATGTCAAACAAGTTGAACTTGAGAAGGTTTACAAAGGGATGAAGGAAGAAAAGGATGAAGCTTTATATAAGCTGAGCGCCGAGAAGGACCAGGAAAAGGAAGATGCTCTCAAAGCCATTCGTAACACTCTGTTGGATATGGAGGCACATGAGGCTGAGCTAGAGAAGGAACTTGCTGAAGTGAAGTCTAGCTGGAAAAGTAAATTTCATGCGCTGATGTGCGACTTTGATACAGCCGTGAGGAAGGAAACGGAGCGTCGCATCGAGGAGGCTAAGCAGAAGCGTAGAGCACAAATGACTCTGAAGCCCGCTGATGCTCCGTCACCTTTGGATTCTGTTGTTGCTCCTGCTCTTTCTGGACCTCCTCTTGTCTCGCCAGCGCAGCCTCCTCTTTCTCCTAAGTTGTTTGTCATGAGAGTTGTGAGGAAAATACATTTGTTTTTCATGTTTGGCATGGTCGTGGGCCTCTGATACTTTTCTTTGTCTGAATTTCCTGATCCGTGGGGACAGACAGACTTGTACTTTGTAGCTTTGAGCCTTTAATACTTTTGTTTCTGTAAAGTCTGGAATTCCCGGCCTGTGGGGACCGACAGACTTGTTTTGAATTTTAATATTATGTATTTTGCCTAAACACCCATAATATTTTTTAACATGTAAATGTTGTTGTATTTAATCGTGAAATTTGTAATTTAGTACTTTTAGCCCCGTTGTCACGGCTGCTAACTTCCTTAGTTTTAAATAAGCACGTAACCCTTAGGTTCTTTTTTGGACAAGGCATCCCACGGTGCAGGTGTTGCCTAGCTCCGGTGGGGGACAAGACCGCATGGGTAAGTGCGAGGTTTTAACTGTCGTCTAGCTAAGACTCCTACCCACTAGTCAACGCCCCCGTGTGAGCACTTGGCTTCCTTTGTACAGTAAGTTCAGAAGGGCGACCCGTTACCCTTTTAGCATAGGTGTAACGAGGCTTCTCTTCTGTCAGTAAAGAGGTAATGTTTGAGGGGTGTTTGACCCCGTAAAGTCTTATGCTATGCATGTAGAAATAGTAAGGTATTCGATACTTTGTTCAAAAGTAGAATTATATTGATTCATCGTTTAAATGCAGAGTAGACAATGCTCATGGAAATTGAACAAAATATTTCTTTAGATTGACAATATTCCATGGTTTGTCGATTAGAGTTCCATCCATTTCACTGAGATAGTAAGCGCCGTTGACACTGACGCGTGTTACTTTGTAGGGGCCTAATGTAAAACTAACCTCGAATACTCGAGTAAAACTAACTTTGTTGATATTAACAAAGTAGAAGAAAAGAACAAAGTAATTAATTGTAGAGAAAATCTGAAATCTGAATTGTATTAAGAGAATTGTGTCTTCTACAAGCATGGCTTAATGCCTTTAAATAGATTTCTAAGATTCTAATTATAGAAGTAATCCTAGTTCTAATTGTATTCCTAAAACACTAAGTCTAATAACCTAACAAAACAATCCTTATGGAATAGGAATTCCTAATACTAATAATATTACTAAATAGATAAAAAGAAGAAAAAGAATCCTAATGTAACTGTAACTCTGCATCAGTCCCCCTTTGTTGAAAAAGACTCGTCCTCGAGGCTTGTTAGAAAGTGTGGATCATCCCCATGAAATGCATATAGGTCTGCAACATTAAAGGTCGGAGAAATGTTATAACCTTCAGGTAAGTCAACCACATAGGCATTGTCATTAATTTTGCGTAAAATCTTGCAAGGTCCAATCTTCTTCATCTTCAGCTTGTTATATGTGCCAGTAGGAAAACGCTCTTTACGTAAATGCACCATAACAAGGTCACCAACTTCAAATGTTTGTAAACGTCGATGTGCATTAGCGGAAGCTTTATACTTTGCATTGGCAGCTTCAATATTCTTTGTAGCCATATCATGAATTTCCGCAACTTGTTCAAGAAATTCATTAGCCAATGTATTGACCCCTGGAACGTGAGGAAGACTTAACAGATCAAGAGTATGCTTAGGAACTGTAGCATAAACAATCCTAAAAGGAGAAAATCCCGTGGTGCGACTTTTTGAGGAATTATAAGCAAATTCAGCATGGGGAAGACAAAGATCCCATTGTTTGGGTTTGGCACCGGAAAGAGCTCTTAATAAATTTCCCAAAGTGCGGTTAACAACCTCTGTTTGACCGTCAGTTTGTGGATGGGCGGTACTACTGAATTTCAAGGAAGTATCCAAGCGACGCCATAAAGTTTGCCAAAAATGACTCAAAAACTTTGAATCCCGATCAGACGTGATAGACTGAGGAACACCATGAAGACGAACAACATCTCTAAAGAATAAGTTAGCAATGTACACCGCATCATGTGTCTTCTTACATGGAATAAAATGAGCCATTTTCGAGTATCTATCCACAACCACAAAAACTGAATCATCACCACGTTGAGTGCGGGGTAGTCCCAAAACAAAGTCCATAGAGATATCTATCCAAGGTGCATCTGGTACTGGGAGAGGAGTGTAAAGACCTGTATTTTGAGAGTGTCCTTTGGCTTGTTGACAGATAAAACATTTTTTAACAAAATCATTAACATCTTTCTTTAAAGAAGGCCAATAATAACGAGATTCCACCAAGTCAAAAGTTTTATCTTGACCCAAATGTCCACCAAGACCACCAGCATGTAACTCCTTGAGAAGATGTTCTCTCAAAGAACCTTGTGGAATACAAAGGCGAGTTCCACGAAAAAGAAAACCATCTTGTAATAAGAAATCAGAGGTACCTCCAGTGTTATTATGTAATTTCTCCCAAATCTCAGAAAAGTCATGATCCGTTGGATACAAATCCTTGAGATAATCAAAGGCAACAATAGAAGCACGAACAGTAACAAGGAGTGAAACACGCCGACTTAAAGCATCAGCAACTTTATTTTGAACACCAGATTTATGTTTGAGAGAGAATGTGAACTTTTGAAGCTCTGCAACCCAACGAGCATGCATCCGATTAGTATGAGTATTGCTTTGAAGATATTTGAGAGCTTCATGATCGGTATATAGAATAAAATGCCTTTGAAACAAATAATGTTTCCAATGCCGAACAGCTTGTACGACTGAATAAAACTCAAGTTCATAAGTAGTCCATAAGCGACGAGACTCGCTCAATTTTTCACTATGATAAGCAATGGGCCTGCTTTCCTGTGATAACACGGCTCCAATGCCATGAGCGCAAGCATCACAATCTACTTCAAATAATTTTGTGAAATCGGGCATGGCAAGTACAGGAGCTGTAGAAAGTTTCTCCTTGAGTAGTGCAAAACTTTTCTCAACTTCCAAAGTCCAAACAAGTCGAATTTGCTTCAAGCATTCAGTAAGAGGAGTAGCAATAGTAGAAAAATTACGCACAAAACGACGATAAAAAGAAGCCAATCCATGAAAAGAACGCACTTCCGAGATGGTTTGAGGAGTAGGCCATTCGCGAATAGCTTTGACCTTAGTTTGGTCCACATGAATACCATCTGCGGAGATAACATAACCCAAGAAAAGAAGACTAGACTGCAGGAAAGTACACTTCTTTAATTGAATCTGGAGTGAATTACCTTGAAGTGCGTTAAAAACTTCGCGCAGATGTTGGAAATGTTCTTTCTCTGACTTGCTATATATAAGAATATTATCGAAGTAAACAACCACAAACTTGCCTAAAAATGGCTTCAACACCTCATTCATCAACCTCATGAACGTGCTTGGAGCATTGGATAACCCGAAGGGCATAACAAGCCATTCATATAGACCTTCTTTAGTTTTGAACGCAGTTTTCCATTCATCCCCTGGTCTTATGCGAATCTGATGGTATCCGCTCTTTAAGTCAATCTTGGAGAAAATTGTGGAACCCGAAAGCATATCGAGCATGTCATCAAAATGAGGTATGGGAAAACAATAACGAACTGTGATTTTATTTATTGCTCGACTATCAATGCACATACGCCAAGAACCATCCTTTTTTGGTACCAAAAGTGCTGGAACTGCACAAGGGCTCATGGAATCACGAATGAGACCTTTATCTAGAAGATCTTGGACTTGTTCATGTAAAATAGCATGTTCTTTTGGAGACATCCTGTAATGTGGAAGATTAGGCAAAGAAGCACCTGGAACTAAATCAATGTGATGTTGAATATTCCGCATTGGTGGTAACGAGGTTGGATAATCTGTCGGGAGAATACTAGAAAATTCATTCAAAAGAGAAGTGATGGATGCTGGAACATCAACTACATGGGAGCTAACACCTTGAGCAGCAAGAGCATATATCACATCTGAATCATTAAGATCATGCTCATCATCAGTAGACAGTAACAAAATAGGTTTCTCTTGAGAAGGTGCTTGAGGAGGCTGGTTAGACTTCATTGGAGTCAACACATATTTGACACCATTTTTGGAGAAAATATAAGTATTAGCACGACCCTTAGAATCGACATCAAGGTCATACAACCAAGGTCGTCCTAGTAGCATATGAAAAGCATTCATATCAACAACATCGCATAAAATTTCATCACTATAAGAACCAATTGAGAACGGAACGCGACATTGAGAGACCACCATAGTAGTATGATCGTCCTTAATCCAAGAAATAGAATAAGGATCTGGATGGGCAGATAATGGCAAACCCAATTTCTCAACAACAGTTTTAGAGATGATATTCTCACAAGAACCCCCATCAATAATAAACTTAACAAGTTTACCTTTCACTGTGCCTTGAGAACGGAAAATTTTGTGTCGTTGAGAAGGATCACCTTGCTTCGAAAGGAGTAGTTTGCGCACAATGCAACAATTGTCATCATCTTCATTAAAATCATCCAAAGCTGGTTCAAGACCATAATCACCCTCTAAATGCTCTACAGATTCAGTATTACTTAAAGCCACCTTAGTAACGTCTTCCAAAGGCTGATTTGGATCTGGATTATCATCATGGTGAGTCAGACCAACTTTAGGATTGACATTATCACGGTTAGGGCAATTATTCGAGAAGTGACCTGGTTGATTGCAGCGGTAACAAAAATCTCGCTTAGGGTGAGCATAAGGGTTGGCAGATTGGTTTGGTCGGGTAGAAGGGTTTTGCGTAGTTGTGCGGTTGGTGGATTGTGAGTAACGGTTGGTTGTGGAAAAAGAATTGTTCGAAGAATTTTGGTGTGGAGATGATGTTGAAGAATTGGGTTGAGTGTTCCCCCTTTGTTGAAAATTGGGCCTCGACATTCGATTTGCTTTTTCAAGAAATTGTTCGGCTTTTTGAGCTAACTCAATAGCAATATCCATGGATGGAATAGTAGACATAGACATTTTATCTTGAATAGCAAAGCGTAGTCCACCAATAAAACGACTAAGTTGTTGGAGTTCTGTCTCTTTGATACCATTGCGCGCAGTAAGCCGATAGAAATCATCAAGATATTCTGACACCGAATGACTCCCTTGCTTCAAATTCCTAAGTTGATCATATAGAATTACCTCATAATTGGAAGGGAGGAAACGCCTACGCAAATACTTTTTCATCTGGTTCCAATCACGAATAGGCAATTTTCCATCTTTTCGACGAGCTTCGGTAACGCTATCCCACCAAGCATTGGCACTACCAGTCAGTTTGTAAGCCACAAGAGAAGTCTTTTTGGCGTCTGGTATGTTCATGTAATCGAAGAATTTCTCAACCGAAGATAGCCAATCCAAGAAATCTTCTACATGAAGATGACCATTAAAAACGGGAAGATCAACTTTCATCTTATATTCAAATTAATGAGGCTGGTATTGATTGTAGCCATAATTGTTTTCAACATGTATACCAGGATCACGAGGGCGGCCATACACACCATCAGCGAGATTCATATCATCCATTGTTAGTTCATAATCTGGAAAACGTTGTGGAGAACTATAACCAGGAAGAAAACGTGAAGAAAGTGGTGGGGTGCTTCTCGGTATGGGCATGGAAGTATGGGGAACAATTTCGTGTTGATAGTAATGGGTTGGTGACGGGTTGATACTTTTGGGTGGAACCGATAATGGAAGTGTTTGGTGCGGAAGTGGTGATGAGTATATATTGGGAAAAGATGTGGGTTGGGTTGATTGTTGGTAAGTTGTTTTTGATGGAGTTTGGAGTAGGTATTCGTTGTTTAAAGCTTCAGCAACTGCAGGAACAAACGGTTGGGGAAAAGTGGTGGTGTTGATCGGTAATGATGGTTGTGGGTTGAAAGAGGAAACTTTAGGAATTGATGTAGATGACGACGAAGACTTACCAAAAGATTGAACTGTAAGCGCTGCAACGGAATCAGCAATCTTCTTTATTTGTTGTTGCATATCCATCATAAGCTTTTGATTTGAAGACTCAATCTTGTTCGCCCAATTAGCAAATTCTGTAGCAAGCTCTTCTTTGGTGACATAATTTGCAGAATTTTGGTCGCCAACACTATTCTTTCCTGTCATGGTTTCTCTGCAGCGGAATTAGGTGATATTGATGGCAGCGATGATTGTAAGGGTAAAAAGGGTGGTGGTAGATGAAAAACACAGGTAAGATCAACCTGCTCTGATGCCACTTAATGTAAAACTAACCTCGAATACTCGAGTAAAACTAACTTTGTTGATATTAACAAAGTAGAAGAAAAGAACAAAGTAATTAATTGTAGAGAAAATCTGAAATCTGAATTGTATTAAGAGAATTGTGTCTTCTACAAGCATGGCTTAATGCCTTTAAATAGATTTCTAAGATTCTAATTATAGAAGTAATCCTAGTTCTAATTGTATTCCTAAAACACTAAGTCTAATAACCTAACAAAACAATCCTTATGGAATAGGAATTCCTAATACTAATAATATTACTAAATAGATAAAAAGAAGAAAAAGAATCCTAATGTAACTGTAACTCTGCATCAGGGCCTTCCCAGTTTGGTTTTAGCTTTGTTGGAGGGGGTTACTGGCGCCGGAGTACCAAGTCGCCTACTGAGAGTACTCTGGGCTTGACCTTTTTCCCATATTGCTTGTGGAGTTGTCGATGATAATGGTCCAACTTTGTTTGAGCTTGATCCCTCATTTCATCAGCCAATACCAGTTCTCTTTGGATTATGTCATCGTTAATGCCGAGATCTGCCACATGTGTCTGTGTTGTTGGTTCGATCATCTCTGGTGGTATGACGGTTTCCATCCCGTATGCTAATGAGAATGGAGTTGCACCCGTGGATCGGTGTGGGGATGTTCTGTATGCCCATAGTACTTCAAGGAGTTGTTCAGTCCAATTCGTACCATTATCTTCTAGCTTCTTTTTTATTACTTCTAGGATGGTCTTGTTTGATGCCTCAGCTTTCCCATTCCCTTGTGGGTAATTCGGAGTGGAGAAGAATTGCTTGATGTGATATTTCTCCAAGTATTCCTTGACTTGGCCTCCTCAGAACTGTGGTCCATTGTCGGTGATGATGGCTCTTGGCAGACCGAAATGACAGATATTTTTTTCTCA
The DNA here is from genome assembly GCA_020826895.1 of Aquilegia kansuensis. Taxonomy (NCBI): domain Eukaryota; kingdom Viridiplantae; phylum Streptophyta; class Magnoliopsida; order Ranunculales; family Ranunculaceae; genus Aquilegia; species Aquilegia kansuensis. The sequence goes on along the minus strand of CM037004.1, from coordinate 36,104,899 downwards.
AATTAAATCAATGACCTGTTGTTCCTTGACTTGTTGAAGGGGTACGACCTCTATCCATTTAGTGAAATAGTCTGTAGCCACCAATAAGAACACTTTGCTTCTCCCTGACTTAGGCAATTTCCCAATGATGTTTAGGCCCCACATAGAGAAAGGTCATGGGTTGCTTATGTAGTGTAGTTCTTCAGCCGGTGCATGGACTAGGCGACCTTGCAGTTGACATCCTTTGTATTTTTTAGCATAACTCGTGCAATCAGCTAGCATGGTGGGCTAGTAGTATTTGTGAATGATTAGTCGGCGGGCCATTGCTTTGCCTGATGAATGGTTACCGCAGGTTCCGTTGTGTATTTCAGCAATCACATGCATGACGTTGCTGGGATGGACACACTTTAGACATGGTTCACCCACTGTTTTGCAATAAAGCTCATTGTTGATGAGTAGGAATCATTTGGCATGTTGGGAAATGCTTCAAGCTTGGGATCTGTCTTCAAGGAGGGTTCAAGCATATAGGTAAAGGATAATTGGGTCCATCCAAGACGCCCACGGGTGTTCTGTTGCCATTGTTAGGCTCTTTGGGTGGAGGAATGATTCTTGACGCTTGGACAAAAATTGTTCTTACATCCTCATCGCCCATTGTTGCGGCCAAGTATGCCAAGGCATCTGTGTGTCGGTTCTCAGTACGATCTAGGTGAATGACTCTTCTCGACTAAAAGCTTGCCAAAGTGTCTTGCAGGGGTTTGAGATAAGCGGACATGTTTCCGGTTAATGCCTTGTATCCTTCGTTGACTTGTTCGACCACCAACTTGGAATCAGTGAAGATAGTGAGCTCTGTTATAGGGAGCATTTTGACTAGCTGTAAGCAAGAAAGCATAGCTTCGTACTCAGCTTCATTATTTGTTACGGAGAAACCCAACCTTTCTTCCAACTCTACACGTGTGTTCTCTGGAGCGAATAGGACCACGCCTACGGCGAATCGATCTCCGCTGAAGGATCTGTCTGTGAACAAGCACCAGCCTGTGATACTTTCCAGTCGTCTTGGTTTCTTTGATCGTCGTTCGGTACGAGTTCTGTGTCTATAGTGATGTCCGAAGACCAAGTCAAATCTTCAACGGGGAAATCGGCTAAGAAGTCAGCGTAGACTTGGGATTTTTTCACCTTTCGAGACTCGAACTGAATGTCGTACTTGTTGAGAATTATCGAACATTTTTCATATGACCCGCCTTTTCGATTCGGAGTACAGCTTTCTTTAAAGGCAAATTTGTGACTACGATCATGATGTAGGCTTCAAAGTATGGGATTACTTTTCATCTTTGGCCACTAGGCCACCTACCTGCATAGTCTTGCCCGAGACAACTGAAGATAGTTATGGCATTGGCCCTCAGATTGTTGGCATGTTGCCCAAGTTCCGTGGACTTCCACGGGAAGATCCATATCAGCACCTGAACAAGTTTTTGACCGTGCTTAATACTTTCAAGGAGAAACATTTGTTTGAAGAGGAAGTTAGCTTGAGATTGTTCCTCTTTTCTCTTGAAGATCGTGCATCTCACTGGTTACATAACCTTCCTTTCAATTCTATGATACTTGGGCTCAACTCACCAGAAAGTTTTTGACCAAATTTTTTTCAATTACTAAAACCAATGATATTATTGATGCCATCAGAAATTTCCGGCAGAAAGAGGGTGAGGTTTTCTTTGATGCATGGGAGAGGTATCAAGACCTATTTCTTCGGTGTCCACACCACAAAGTTGATGACACACAAAAAGTCTGGATCATGTATAGAGGCCTCAATTATACAACTAGAAACATGGTTGAAGGCATGTGTGGTGGCAGTTTTCTTGATTTATCCACCGCCAAGGCTATTGCATTCTTTGAAAAACTAGCTGATAATAGCCAACAATGGGATTTACCTGAACCACCCACGAGAAACACTACCACGGACACATATGATAAACCTAGAGGCATGTTTGAGGTCAAACCTGACCCCGAGCTTAAAACGTTGTTCCATGGTTTAGTAAAAAAGGTAGAAGCACTTGAGGTGTCCTTAAAACCCACATCACCGGTCATGATTGCCTCCACTCTCCAATGTTATGTTTCTCACGACCCATCCCATATTACCGAAGTTTTCCCTCTCCTTTACACTTCACCAGAAACTGAGGAAGGTTGTGCGTTTAACTACGCCGAGAAAACAAACTTCACCAAGGCCAATGCTACGTACCCATACATGGACCGTTCAAATCTGTCTTACACGAACAATAATCCTTACACGGTTCCACCTGGTTATAACAACTCCAATGGGCAACGTAACAATATGACCTATGTTGGAAACAATGACAATAGAAATAGGGTGACGGTCCCCACTTATACGAACAATGCTCATCTCATGAGTAATTCCAGGGACTCAGTTCCAACAAATCAACTTGCCCCTTAGAAATCCTCCGTTAAGGATGTTCTTGCCCGTTTCATGCTACAAACGCAAGCGTCCGTTGAGATGAACGCCTAAGCTACACAACGGATAAAACAAAAACTTGACGAGAAGGGCAGATTTCTGGGACAACCAATCCCGAACCCCAAGGGCAAGGAAGTTGCCTTGGTGACGAAAACTTTGTCTACATCCACACCGCTTGCTGAAGTGAAAACGGTCTCCACACTAAGGTCTGGCAACAGGTTGACAATCAGATTAACTATAAACTGAGTCCTAGCATTGTCTCCGGTTACCACGACACCTGTTGCACTACCTAAAGGTCCGTCTAATGAGGCTACCACCTCTAAGCCAAGAAAACATACCCGTGAGATTGTGGATACTCCATAGACTTACAATCCACCCATTCCTTACCCCAGAGACTCACAAGGTCTCTGAAGGAAGTACAAGCAGAGGAGGTACTTGACGTGTTCAAACATTAAAACATCAACATACCTTTCCTCATGGCTATCAAACAGATACCTTCCTACGCTAAGGTCTTGAAGGACTTGTGTACCGCAAAGAGGAAAACAAATGTGCCCAAAAGCGCGTTTGTAGCAGAAGAATTCTCTGCACTTATTCAACACAATGGTGGGGTAAAATACAAGGACCCTGGAAAACTGACCATACGCTGCAAGCTTGGTGGAAAGTTCATGTGTAAAGCTTTGCTAGACCTAGGAGTGAGTGTCAATCTCTTGCCTTACTCCCTATACACCAGTTTGGGTCTGACAAACATGAAACCCACGAGAATGTCTTTACAACTGGCCGACAGATCATTGAAAGTTCCTAGAGGAATAGTTGAGGATCTCTTAGTCAAAGTGTCCGACTTTTACTATCCTGTTGATTTTGTGGTGTTGGACACTGAACCTATTGTCGATGACTCGGTTCCCATCATCCATGGCCGTCCATTTTTTGCCACCTTTAATGCTCTCATAAACTGTTGGAATGGTTCTATGGTTCTCACTTTTAGCTCTATGACCGTTGAAGTTAATACTTTTAACCTTGGCTAGTAACCCCCTGATCTTTCTTTATCTGAAGATGTGTGCCTTCTTGACTCTTTACCTTATGAGATGATGCATAGTTGTTACCCTGAAGATCCAATTGTTCATTGCCTTGCCATGCATAATGTTGACTTTGACATCGACCAATCTATTGCCCAAACCAATGCTCTTCTTGATTTTGTGCCTATCTTTGAACCTAAAGACCCTGAAGCCCTTGATTCGATTTATTGCATTGATTCTGAGTCCCAAGTCGAGACCATCACTCCACCTCTTGTTACTCTGAATCCTCTTCCTCCTGAGGTGAAATATGCCCATCTTGATTCTATTATTGCCTGGTTAATCCACGACATTAAAAACATTAGCCCTTCTGTTTGTTCTCACTGTATTCATCATGGGGACGACGCTAAAACTTCTCGTGAACCTCAGAGACGTTTTAATCCTGCTATGAAAGAAGTTATTCGAGCTGAAATTCTTAAACTCTTAGATGCAGGTGTGATTTATCCCATTTCTGACAATCCTTGGGTTAGTTCTATTCATGTGGTTCCTAAAAAGGCCGATATGACTGTAATTACCAATGATAAGAAAGAACAAGTCGCCACTAGAGTTCCAACCAAGTGGCATGTTTATATCGACTATAGAAAGCTTAATACAGTCACCCGAAAGGATCATTTTCCTCTTCCCTTCATAGACCAGATGTTGGAATGCCTGGCTGGTCATTCCTTCTATTGTTTCTTAGATGTTTATTTCAGTTACAATCAGATTCCTATCGCCCCCAAAGATCAAGAGAAGACAACTTTCACCTGTCTTTTCGGCACTTTCGCTTATTCCCGTATGCCTTTCGGTCTGCGTAGTGCACCTGCTAACTTCCAGAGGTGTATGTTACACATCTTTAGTGATATGGTTGAACGATTTATGGAGGTTTTTATGAATAACTTCTCCATATATAGTTCGTCTTATGAAGAGTGTCTTAGTCATCTTTCCTTGGTTTTTAAGCGTTGCATTGAGAAGAATTTGGTGCTTAACTGGAAAAAGTGCCATTTGATGGTTAGAAAGAGAATAGTTTTGGGTCATGTAGTCTCTCTTGAGGTTATCCAGGTTGATAACGCTAAAGTAGATCTTGTTTCATCCTTGTCTATTCCTAAGTTTATTAGGGATATTCGAGTATTTCTAGGCCATGCAGGATTCTATCGATGCTTTATCCAAGATTTTTCAAAGAAAGCTCGCCCCTTAACCAATTTATTGCTTAAGGATGGACCTTTTGATTTCACAAAAGAATGCATGACTGCTCTTGAAAATCTTAAGACCGCCCTCATGACTGTGCCCATCATTAGGCCACCTGATTGGAATAAACCCTTTGAGCTGATGTGCGATGCATCAGATTTTGCTGTCGGGGCTGTTTTAGGTCAACGTCTAGATGGTAAGCCCCATGTCATATATTATGCTAGAAAAACTCTTAATGATGCTCAATGTAATTACACTACGAGTGAGAAAGAGTTGTTAGCCATAGTATATGCTCTTGATAAGTTTCGTTCCTACCTTTTAGGTACATGACTGTCATCTTCACGGATCATGTTGCCCTTAGATTCCTACTCTCCAAGAAGGAAACTAAACAGCGCCTTATTCGTTGGATTAAGTTGCTTCGAGAATTTTACATTGAAATTAAAGATAAAAAAAGGGATCGAAAATGTAGTAACCGACCACTTGTCTAGACTCGACCGTCCTAAGGATTCTAGTGTCATTTCTGAGAACTTTCGTGATGAGCTTCCTTTCGCAATATCGAATGTTCCATGGTTCGCAGATATAGTTAATTACTTAGATAGCAACAAGTTTCCAAGTTACTGGAACAAGCAAGATAAATCTAAATTTCTTGCAAATGAAAATCATTATTTCTGGGATGACCTTTATCTTTTTAAGTACTGTCCTGACCAGATTATTCGTCGTTGCATTCCCGACTGGGAGCAACAAGAGATCCTTAATTTCTTCCATGAGCATGCTTGTGGTGGACATTTTAGTGCCAAAAAGACAGCTGCTAAAGTATTGCAGTGTGGTTTTTATTAGCCTACTCTTTTTAAGGATGCTCACATGTATTGTACAGTTTGCACTCGTTGTCAACAACTAGGGAAAATCACTAGGTGACATATGATGCCTTTACAACCAATTCTTCCTGTAGAAGTTTTTGATTTATGGGGCATTGATTTTATGGGTCCTTTTCCTGGTTGTCATGGTTTTTTGTACATTCTGGTCGCAGTAGACTATGTTTCTAAATGGATCGACGTCATTCCCACAAGGCACAACGATCAAGAAACTGTAGTAAATTTTATCAAAGAGTACATATTTGCCCGATTTGGCGCTCCTCGTGCGATCATTAGTGATGGGGGGAGCCATTTCTGCAATAAAGCTTTTCAAAAACTTGTCCAAAAGTATTGAGTAACTCACAAAGTGGCCCTTGATTATCATCTGCAAACCAATGGCCAACCTGAGGTTTCCAATAGAGAGATCAAAAATATTTTGCAAAAAACAGTTGATCCTGATAAGGTTGATTGGTCTCGTAGAGTCAGTGATGTACTATGGGCCTATCGTACGGCTTTTAAAACTCCCATAGGCATGTCTCCCTTTCGTCTTGTATTTGAAAAACCCTGTCACCTACTCGTCGAGCTTGAGCACCGAGCCTTCTGGGCAATGAAAAAGCTCAACTATAATCTCGACCAGTACCAAACCTATATTTCTAGATAAAAATTTATTTTGCATGGTTGTAGTGTAGTTATTAGTTCCTTTGTCTCAAGGCGACCAGTTTATGGATTCTATTTCTTTTGCACTGTTGTAGTTTAGTAACATTTAATAGCTATGCATATATATATGGATGATTAGTTTCTAACAATATGGATATCTGTTTGGTAGAGGATCTAACAATATGGATATCTGTTTGGTAGAGGATTGGGTTGCTAATGATATATGTCTGTTTCTAATGAACTACTCTTAACATATGAAGTATCAATGCATTTTAACATATTTCCACTAAATAAATATAAATATATAGGTTATCATAATACATGGAAAAAAAAATGTGGTGAACATTTCTAATGTTTGGTTCTAATGGTAGAGGACTGGTTTATATCTGAAGATTGGGTTAGAGAAAAAAATATTTAAATAATTAATTATTTGTTGAGAGTGGGTCTCCATTCCTTATAAGAGAAATGGTACAGAAGACATACTTTTCTTCTGGTATGGTATATGAAGGACCAATTGTGTGCTCATCGATTGGTAGAATTTTTCACTAAGTTGCTGAATTTTTCCATATGGACTAGAGACCTGGGTCTGATTCAAGGTGGTCACGCACATGTAAAATATTTCTGACATCTTTTATGTTGTGTTTATACAGTACAAAATTAATTATTTTTTCTGAACTTTACAGTTTTGGAAGCTTGGATTGGATTTTGCGAAGGTATTTGTTGCAGGTAATTGTGTTCATTATTTTCTTGGTTTAGTTTGCTTGGTTTTGGTTACTGTATCTATACAAGTTGGATTATGTCTTGTGTGTTTAGGGTTTTTTTTTTTTTTTCCTCTTTTGAAGTTTGATATGTCAAACAAATATGTTGTTTTAGTTGTTCCATTATAATCCACGAAGCTGTATATAATGTTTGAAGCCTTGGCTGGAAATTTATTCACTTTTTACTCTTATTTTTGTTATGAGCTTGCTATAAAATTGCATGAAAACTATAGTACGTTTAAATGTGTCAATAGGGCTTTGGTGGTTAGTGCTCAGTAGGGTTGTTACCGGGATATGAAGTCACAAAATCTTCTGGTTAGTATCCCTTTAGTCTACATTTGATCAAATAATTATGAATGGTTCTTATAAAATTTCTTGATTTTGGCAGGTTAACTTTTATTCCCACGAGGTTAAGCTTTGTGATTACGCAAGCGCAAAGATTCTGGTAAGGTTGGCCGTGCTTGTTCTCCAGGAATAATCCCGGAAAGTAAACACACGTAAGCTATTTTCTGTACTTTTGCTTTTCCGGATGCTTGGTGATCTTAGTTATGTGTGGGGCCCTCTGCAAAAGAATTTTAAAAACATAAAACACGTCAGCATTTATTACTGTTTTCATAAACCCGGATTTTTATGTAAAACAGAAAATCTGGCCTCTCATTCATGGTCCCCAGTGGTCTCCAGAGTTTTATATCTTGCCACGTCTGTCTTTTCCGTTTTTATAATTATGCTAAACCAAGCAGCATTACTAGCAATAAATGAAAACTTTTGAAAAATTGTTACCTCTTTTAAAAAAAAAAAAATTTCCATTTCCCCTAAACTTCCGGGGAAACAAGCACAGCCAAATAATTTAAAACCAAGAAAATAAGGAAGAGAAGTAAGAGAGAATAACCTGAGGTAGTCGGCGAATGGAGAAATAAAGGAGAAAATCGAGCTTTTCAGGAGTCCGCTCGATGCGAGATTCCGTAAACGAGTCGAAGACAGAAGAGAAAGATGAACAGAGGAGGAGAATGAAGAGGGCGAAAAGTAAATAGAAGAAATTGGTTAAAGGACGTTATATTATAAATTATTTCCCTCATTCTGTAATTATGTTTTTCATAACTATGCTTAATTACAAAATGATGTTGTAGTTTCTTTAATACATATGCATACTGGTGAGTGTATTTTCATAGCGATGACATTCCTGGTGGTGAAAGTGGTCATTTTGCAAAAACTGTTGAGGCTATGAAGTTTTAAAATGATACTTATAATCCATATAAGGGATATAACGGTGAAAAGATCTTACAAGCTACTTGTTTTGAAGAAATAAATATGTAATATATTATTTGATTGTCGATTGCAGTGACCCACTTCCAGTTCCTGAAAAGAAACGAAAGCCCCTTACATAGAGTTTGCATTATATGCTGATAATTGAGCTATTGAAATAACATAATTTGATGAGAAGGTAGCTACCTTTTTTCTTTTTCTTTTTAATTGAAAATGCATGGTAGTAGTCTTTTGTTTGGTAAATATATTCTAAGTAAAAATGTACGAATTGTTAATAGTGATTGCATACATAATCTAGCAGCCTCGGTTTACGACAGTAGATTCATTGGAAGCTTAGACGAGTTCATCAAAGTATGTTGTATGCACACAATATTTATTTGTTTTTTAGAGAGCTAGACATGTTGATATATGGTTGAGAATTTGAATACTTGTGTATGAATGCAGTAACTATATAAGATGTGTTCCACATGAACTTTTCCTCCTAGCTGTTATTATGCTTAGGTTTGTCAGCACTTATATTTGTAAGTGGGTGTGTATTTTTCCAGGCATGCACATTGATGATTGGAGGAGTTGAAAATGTGATTTACTTGTCTATATACATGGATAATATTTTCTACTGGTTCTGAACTTCCATAGCGTGATCCGTCCAAATTGGTTTGTGCAGGTGAAGGAGAAAGATATGATGCATAAGAGGGATAAGGAGGAACTTGAGTCTGCCAAAATGGTAGGTTCACACCAAAGTAATAGCTGCAGTTTTCCTATATTAGTATTGAATATTTGAAGTTGATGCCAATTTTCTCTTAACATTTACAGATGGAAGATGAGAAGGCACTAAAACAATTGCGGAAGACACTGATCTCACAAGCAAGACCAATACCTGTAAAATCCAGGTGACTCGACTAATCTTAGATGCAGTAGGGACTATATGCAATCAACATCTTAAGAAGGTTGAAGGTACTGAGCTTGGCATGGAAATCTAGTAGCATATTTGCTAGCACATAAACTAGGAGCTACACTGGTCAGTGGTGGAAAGCTTATGGAAATTTGTAGAGCTATATATTCTCTTTGGTGTTGATAATATAACAAGTTGTATTGTGATCATGTGTAAAGATTATTGTAAGATTGGAAACACATTCACGATATTATTTGTGCAAAGAATTTTTTTATAGGAAAGCAAATTGGGGAAAATAAATGAATCAAACACAATGATTTAGGATTATGCATTGTGTAGGTGAAAAATGCATGCTCGTCCATATTACCCAAATAGCAATTGTTATTTTTTTTTCTAAAAAAAAATAAAATTTGCCACAGTTGCAAGCAGTAGCTAATTTTTTTTTTAATGAAATATTTCAAATTCCCCACGGTTCATTGCAGTAGCTAATTTAAATTTTTATTTATTTATTAAAAATAAATCAACTTTGTCATGGTCGAAAACCGTGAGAAATAGTAAGCTTGCCACGGTTGATAGCCATGGCTAATCCGACGGATAGTAACCGTGGCAACCCAATTAGCTACCCCCTGAATAGGCACGGTCTTGCCACGGTTGAAAGCAGTGGCTAATGTCATTTTGCCACCGTCCCGGTCCGTGGCGAATTTGAAGTATTCTTGTAGCAACTGTTGGCTCAAAAATAAATAAACACTTACTACACTTTTCGCATAAAGATTTGAAAAAGGAAATGAAGTGTTTATTTATTTTTGAGTTTATTGAGTATAATTCTTTTGAGTTTTATTCTTTAGTAGAATTAATTTTGTAATGTGTATTACAATGATATTCATATGTTATTTTATGAGTTCACGCATATCGTTACCAACAAACTTAAGACAATATTACGTCCCTGCTATGGTACAAACAGTCTCTGGACGATTAGTCTCCAAGGATACAACAGTTCTTCACTCTACTAAACTGCACTATAATAGTAGAGTACTAGCGAACGAATATGAAGAACCCTTCGAATTATTGTAGAGAAATGAAGAAGACTTTGTCTAATTAATTGTATTCTAATTGGCCAGATTAGCACACTATTTATAGTCACATAAGTGTCTCTTCATAGGTGTCTTCTCACATACATACACCTTTTACAAAAAGGTGATAAGTTGTTTCAAAGTACCTTTTCACAAATAGGCACCTATTGTAGACTAAAGGAAAAGACATGTCTTTTCATAAAGAATTATGAAATTACACTGAATCTGCTCACACCAATTCCTAAAAGGTTTTATCTAATGGATGCACCTTTTCTCATTCATTTTCACTCATAACAAAATATTTTATTAGAAATTATATTTCCAACAATCCCCCACATGAGTGACAATTATCTACAATGTTTTATAAGACCCAAACAAGCCCACAACCCATTGTGGGACTATAGAACATTAAGTTCTATGTTTCATTCATATATAATGGAATTTTCCTTCAACAATCCCCCACATGAATGAAAAACGATTCTACAACATCTCGTTTATATGTTTATCAAAGCACATGTTGCAATTTCATGGAAATCTTCTAAACAAATGTGCATTGCACAATCCATATGGAATTTGAGTTTATAGCTATAAGTAAAACAAGTGTAGAAGTTGAGTGGCTTCAAGAACTTTAGAAGATATTCCACTATGGCCTAACAAATGTGGGGGTCATATTATGCAACAATGTGGAAAGTAAAAAAAAAAAAAAAAAAAAAAAAAAAAATTTAATGTACAACGGTTTGTCATGATGTACAAATTATACATCGTAAACATAATACCGTGAGACAGTTACTCTCAAATGGAATTAAATCCATTGATTATGTGAAATCAAAGGATAACCTAACGGATCCATTTATTAAGGTTTATCTAGAGAGAAAAATAACTGTCCATCGAGGGGAATGGGCCTAAAGCCTAAACCAATACGAGTTACCTTATACGGAAACCTACCCTAGCGACTGGAGATCCCACGGACTAGGTTCAATATGACAACCAGTTCTGAGTAACTCACACAGGAGCACTTGGGAGTCCTACTCCATCCCGATTCCTATGATGCAACAAGTGCAACCTACATGCGATAAAGAGGTTAAGCTATGCTTTTAATGACGTCTATATCTTGTGAAATACAAGTGGGGTACTGTAGGATACCTTTTATAGAAGCGGTCACCTATGTTAGTGAGAGTTGGGTCGGCTCTATGAGGATTCTTAAAGGCAGAATTTCTCTAATAGCACTCGCAGAACCTAAGATTGTTCAGGGCCAAAATGAACACAACCGAGAATCGAATTTGAATTGGAGCAATGTTGTGCATAGTTTATTGTCTTGGTTTACACCAACAGCTGACAGTTTAAGATGAAATATTTCACTGATTAGCTAAGTAAATCCGATAGGCTTATGCTACGGAAGGTTCAAAGTGAAATATCTACCTATCCGAGGCAATATTGTTCCAACATACTCTTCGAATTATTGTAGAGAAATAAAGAAGACTTTGTCTAATTAATTGTATTCTAATTGGCCAGATTAACACACTATTTATAGTCACATAAGTGTCTCTTCATAGGTGTCTTCTCACATACATACACCTTTTACAAAAAGGTGATAAGTTGTTTCAAAGTACCTTTTCACAAATAGGCTACTATTGTAGACTAAAGGAAAAAACATGTCTTTTCATAAAGAATTATGAAATTATACTGAATCTGCTCACACCAATTCCTAAAAGGTATTATCCAATGGATGCACCTTTTCTCATTCATTTTCACTCATAACAAAATATTTTATTAGAAATTATATTTCCAACAATCCCCCACATGAGTGACAATTATCTACAATGTTTTATAAGACCCAAACAAGCCCACAACCCATTGTGGGACTATAGAACATTAACTTCTATATTTCATTCATATATAATGGAATTTTCCTTCAACAATTAGATTTGGAAAAGGAAATGAAGTGTTTATTTATTTTTGAGTTTATTGAGTATAAATTCTTTTGAGTTTTATTCTTTAGTAGAATTAATTTTGTAATGTGTATTACAATGATATTCATATGTTATTTTATGAGTTCACGCATATCGTTACCAACAAACTTAAGACAATATTACGTCCCTGCTATGGTACAAACAGTCTCTGGACGATTAGTCTCCCAAGATACAACAGTTCTTCACTCTACTAAACTGCACTATAATAGTAGAGTACTAGCGAACGAATATGAAGAACCCTTCGAATTATTGTAGAGAAATGAAGAAGACTTTGTCTAATTAATTGTATTCTAATTGGCCAGATTAGCACACTATTTATAGTCACATAAGTGTCTCTTCATAGGTGTCTTCTCACATACATACACCTTTTACAAAAAGGTGATAAGTTGTTTCAAAGTACCTTTTCACAAATAGGCACCTATTGTAGACTAAAGGAAAAGACATGTCTTTTCATAAAGAATTATGAAATTACACTGAATCTGCTCACACCAATTCCTAAAAGGTATTATCCAATGGATGCACCTTTTCTCAATCATTTTCACTCATAACAAAATATTTTATTAGAAATTATATTTCCAACAGCAACTGGGTTAGAAAATCTCCAGCCGCAATCACCCTCATCAAAATTCTGAGTGGTAATTGAAGAATTACTCATTGTGCGGTGACATGGCACTAACTTACATGGTGTAATAGACTATTTCAGAATTTTGTGGAACCTGAACCTACCAACTCTCAATTTCTAAGCAAAGAGCCAAAAAGGACATCAAGTTAGTACCTTTGTTCATTTGTATAGTCTAATGTGAGGATCATCGACATCCTCGAGCTATTTACACTTATCCTCACTGATCCAACAGTCAATAGATGATAGTACATTTTCACACCATCATCCTCTCAAAAAATGATATAAAAATCTTAATTAAAAATAGAATCAATGTAGTTGATTTGGGCCAATTATTTTTTTTTTCAATATGCATAAAATTTCGATAGATTCAACTCAAAGCATGAAAATATCTTAATCAAAAGGAATTCACACACATAACAAAAACTAATCAAACAAACAAAACAGAACAAAGCATTATTATTCATTAGGAACTATTTTTCAAAAAAAAGAAATATCAAAATTAAACAAAAACCCATTAATTAATAGAAAAATAAAGAAGAATCAAACTATGTTTATGAAAGAAATGAATTGAGGATTCGTTGAAATCCTATACTCTTGCAGATACAATCTCATTGGTAAATTTGTATAATACCCGTTAAATAATAGTTTTATTGTAATTTAACATATTATTATTTATGGGCTGAATTTTTATTTATGAGCAAAAGGTCCAATAATTAAAAAAACAAAATAGAATGAGAATAATAAATTTACTTCAGAAATAATTAGTTCATACGATTTAATATATTAGTGTAATTTATAATATTTAATAAAATTATATATTAACTTAAAACTCGAATGCTAATCAGACATGGATAAATTAAAATAACCAGTGCGTAGCACTGCTAAGGCACTAGTAATACTAATATTGATTCAAAAGATATGTCCCCTATTGAAGAGATCACTAAGCGAGCCTAGGCTGCGATGATATGTCCCATATTGATTAAAAAGAGAAATTCAACATAGTTTAAATAAAATTAATTAAGTTTAATACTAATACTGTCAAAAGAAATATATGTTGTTATTTCTTCATGGTGTCGTAGCCAATTCTTATCCAGAACTGGCTTTGATGATACCATGTAGAAATAAATGATTATATTTTAATTGTTTTAATAATTAATTTTTTTTTATATAAATTATCTATTTGCAAAATCATAAAATTACTATTTTGTGTAACATATTATGATTACTTTGTAATAAAATAACATATCAGAGTGGCGCAGCGGAAGCGTGGTGGGCCCATAACCCACAGGTCCCAGGATCGAAACCTGGCTCTGATATTATTTTTGCTTTAAATCTTTTTGTCCCTTGGGCCTATAAAGCCCACAATAAAAACTCTTTCTAGACTTATGAAACCCATATCCATGAAGATGTGGGCTCTGATATGGGCTTTATAGGCCTAGAAAGAAAAGTGTGAAATATGAACCTTAAATCCCTCAAGTGGAGTGTCAAAATGCTCTGGATGATTTACTCTTTCCTTGATGGTATAGTGCTCATAAAATCAACTCTGACTGGAGAAATGCTCCCTAGCAAGTGAAGTCTTCGCAAACCTGTTTGCTTATTTTCGAGCAGCTCGGTCACATATTTCAACATAGGTTAAATAAAATTAAGTTCAATATTTCCTAGTGGTGTCGTGTCAATTCTAATTCAGAACTGGCTTTGATAACATGTAGAAGTAAATTATATATTTTAATTGTTTAATAATTAAAATATTTTTTTAGGTTCAGCACAATAGACAATTACTTTTGAAAAATGGAGAAAAAAAATAAAATAATCAAAAATATTTGTTTTGATTAAAAAAATAATAAAAATATTTTTATAAAAATGTAATTGTTAAATGTTAATGTAAAACTCTGAAATTTCAGTTTATGTGCCCATGCAACTCAAACCAACAACCAACTCTTTTTCATATTTTTCACATAATGTTTTGAAACCTTCTTGCAAGAGGAATGATTTGAACTGAACCAAACTGATCATTTATTTGCTCCCATATAATTTTCTACTTACAGCCATTAAATGTAAGAGAAATTCGACAAACAACGTAAATTTCACAATTTTTGTTTAGTAAAGAATGATAATTTTAGACTATATATATGCATGTCTTCTTCTTTTTTGTTTTTGCAAAAAATACTAATACACTGCATGTCTTCGCTTAATTAACAGGTGTTAGCCATGATTTTTTTTTTTTTTTTTTTTTTTGGGTGTGTTAGCCATGATCAAATTGAACATTTTTTACACTAGTTCTCTGACCTTATTCCCCAATGTGTTGGGCCTTATTACCCTTGTCCTGTGGATTATGGAAGAGACGTGGGCCTTTTGTTCTTTGCCCTAAAGCCAGTCCATTGCACAGTCCCACCTCCACTTGACTCCACCACCTACATGGCATATGCATATATATTTCCTGCCGACCTCAATCAAATCAAGATGGCAAAAAGCTACGATTCATCAGATCAAAATAAAATAATTTTGTACCTAAAAAAAAAAAAATCAAAAAAATCGAAATTAATTAGACTTCAAGTTTAACACAAACTTGTGTAACTTAGCTTTAAAGTTACACACTACCCCCAACATAACAACTACTACTACTCAGATTCTAATACATAGCTTTTAGTATCTGGTACTACCGGATGTTACTAAACAATCCCAATTACATTCTCCTCACCGTCGATTAGATAAAAATAAATCTTAAAAGTCTAAAACCATGCATAAATCTTGTAACTCAAAATAACAAACAAACTCCTCAAAGCATCTTATAATTTCTCTTTCCTAGTCAAACTCAATTAAGCAGAAGATTGCGTATGTTTTTCTCAAACACTTCCATCAATTTAGCAAAACTTTCAATAGAAGAGAAGAGAAGAGAAGAGATTGGTTTTATATATATATATAAGATCATGGTTCTTAATTGGAAGTAATAAATCATCATACCATCTAAAAGAAGTTCTTTGATCGTTTAGATTAATACCAACTAAGTTTTTTTCTTTGGTTGTTTGATCTTTTTGGAGATGGTTGCATGTGTTGTGAAATCTGATCCATTAGATAAAGATGCTGAGCCGTTTGTCGAGGTAGATCCAACAGGTAGATATGGTAGATATACTGATTTATTAGGTTCAGGAGCAACAAAGAAAGTTTATCGTGCTTTTGATCAAGAAGAAGGTATTGAAGTTGCATGGAATCAAATTAAACTAAGAGGTTTTGCAGATAATGAAGTTATGTTAGATAGACTTTTTGCAGAAGTTCGATTACTTAGAAGTTTGAAGAATGATAATATCATATCTTTTTATAATTGGTGGACAGATGAGAAAGATAACACATTGAATTTCATAACAGAAGTTTGTACTTCTGGTAGTTTAAGAGATTATAGAAAGAAACATCGTCATGTGTCGATTAAAGGTTTGAAGAAATGGAGTAGACAGATTCTTAGGGGTTTGGAATATCTTCATACACATGAACCTTGTATTATTCATCGTGACTTGAATTGTTCCAATGTTTTCATGAATGGAAATAGTGGTCAGGTAAAGATTGGTGATCTTGGGTTGGCTGCAACAGTAGGAAAGAGTCATGCAGCTCATTCGATACTTGGAACACCGGAGTTTATGGCACCAGAGTTATATGATGAGGATTATACAGAGTTGGTAGACATATACGCGTTTGGATTGTGTTTGCTAGAGATGGTGACAATGGAGATACCCTACATGGAATGTGATAGTATCGCGAAAATTTACAAGAGGGTAACATCTGGGGTGAAACCTCTAGCCATGAACAAAGTTAAGGATCCGCAAGTTAAAGCGTTCATTGAGAAGTGCATTGCAAAGCAAAGTGATAGACCATCTGCTTCTCAACTTTTAAAAGATCCTTTCTTCTATGGCCTAGACGATGATTATGATCAATGAAGACGACAACAATGATAACAACAACTGCTGATGGTCGCGAAGATTTTTTTCATTGTTATGTAGAGCATTATTTTTGTTCTAGTTGTGTTCATGGGAGAATTAATCTGTACATACAATCAATTTTTGAAGTATAATAAAATAAAGATATTTCTTTTATTTTCGATATTCAGTTCCTATGTCTTTTATTTTATTTTTTTTATTTCTTTTAACGCAAGACATATATCCGGTGCGAAAAAATTAATGCCCTGTTCAAATAACAAAAGAATTATTTATTTTACAATATCAGTTCTCAAATATCATCCAGCATAGTTTTAATCAACATCAATCAAAGGGGTAATAAATACATTCTTCTGGGAATTACTAGAGTTCTACTTTAAAAAGACTTGCATGCTTGAGACGATCAACAATGTCTGCAACTGAACCGATACCAGCAACCAGAGTCACAGCCAAGCATATCATACTTGAGCTCTGCATAAACTTCCATTTAGTACTTCCTCGTTTGATCTTTGCTTGCACAATATACATGTTCACCGGAAAGTAGACTGTCAACGGAAAAAATGATAGCGCACCAATCAATCCAAGAATAGCATTGAAGAAGGGAAACAACACAGCGACGAATGTTGTACAGATAATAAAAGCAGGTCGCAAAAGAAGCTTCATTAGTGCAAACTGGAAGTTATGATTACTGCATAGCGATTTCAAGGTGTACAACGTTAAGCATATACATAGGATTTCAAGTTTTCTACAAGCCACATCTAATACCTTCAGGTGTAACCTACAGAGTATATTAGAATATTAAAAGTCAATCTGTCTTATGTAATTTGACGATAAATTTGAAGACATGAAAAGTACAAATATGTGGTCTTCATTGAAAACCCATTATGTGCAATATGATACTAAAACAAACAAGAATAAAGTGATAAACAAGTAAATAACACACGATATTTTTAACGTGGTAAAATCCAATATCGGAAACGTCCACGGTTGTCCTCGCGACAACAAATAAATCCACTAGATGAAAAGAGATGTACAAACCTATCAACTACCTGCAATCACTACAAGTTGACACTACTGGTTATCTCTAACACCTTGACTTCACCAGAGTACCTTGATGTACGCACAAGACACTCGATTTCTCGATGAACACACAAGAAGACTCGAAGTCGAACAATGAAATAAGCTTACACCAGAGTTCCTTGATGAATACATAAGGATACTCGACTTCTTGATGAACACACAAGAAGACTCGAACCTAAATAACTATAAACAATAATGGGAAGACGAATAGATTAAATAGGGACCATTTAAATCAAAACAATATGGTTTTAGCTAAACTAGCTGGGGACCATTTAAATCAAAAAATAAATTAAATAGGGACTGTAAGCTTTGACTTGAGCTTGGTCACAGATCAGGGTGATGGACTCCTTCTGTTGATTCTCCTGTTGATACCTGCAAAGTCCACCGGTTATAGTCCGGTGGGTAAAGCTCCAACGATCAAGTCAGTAATGGAGGCCAAGTTTAGAATAGGAGTAATCAAAGAGTGAATAGTTACCTCTGTTTACCCTACAATTTTCCTTATATATCGGTTTCCACCGCTTCCTCTTAGCCCTTGGATCCTTAGAAGATCCTAGGGTCTTCCCTCCTCCTACGTGGTTCACTCTCCTCCATACACTATGGGGCTAGTGCTTCACAGCTAATTCTAACGTGCCTCGCCCGTGATGCTCCAGAATGTTCCTAGCTTTTATCTCCTACTTCTCAGTCCTTCTTTATTTACTGGGTGATTTAGGTTTTGGTCACCACTTTTTAGTATAAATTAGGTTTTGGAGCCGGTTTTTATCTTTATTAGGGTTTAGAGGTGAACCGACACTTGACCCAAGTAATTGTTTATAATGGCCAAAATACCCCTGATCAAAACTGCACGTGATTTGCACGAGGGTTACTTTTCAGAGATGACAGAGGCACGTGGCGTTTTAGAAAGTTCTCGATCTACTATAGTTAGATCTGTGCGTCCATCATATCTGATCACAAATCTCGAGATTATTTCGCGCGAAAACCAACATAACACCCAACCACCAAACTTTTCTATCATCTCCATCTCTCTTCGTTCCTCTCCTCTGCAAAAGAAAAGTTAGGGTTTATTTCTCTCAATTTTGACATTTTAATGTTATTGATGGAAGATGCTCTTAACTTAAAATAATTTCTTGTTGATTTCTTCTTGAAGAACAAGTTTTAATTAAAGAGAAAAGGGGTTTTATTGTTGTTGTTTGTTGCATAAGGATTTAGGAGTCATTGATCAAGTTAAGTTATGTAAACGCTTATTTTTTTCTACTCATAAAATCTCTCTCATCATGATCAAAAAGGGGTATATGTTTGTTTTTAACTATCTGTTGAAGAAATAGGTAATTTTCGTGTTTTTATATAATACACCATTTGTGTGGTTAATAGTGTGGAATTAATTTGGGATTTCTTCTTGATTTGACTTTGTTGAATCTGTTATGGGGTTGCTTGTTTGAAAGATCAAAGCTTTGTCAAAATTCTAAGTTTTTAAGTGTAAAAAAATGAAAGCTTTAACTTTTTTTTTTAGAAAACTCATGGACTTTGGTTTGAATGGCTGAAATCTTGAAGTTTGGTTTAAGTTATGTGAAAAAGTTGAATCTTTGATGATGTTAAAAACAAGTTCTGCAGAAAATCTGTCATTGTAATAAAATCTGTCATAATCTTGAAGTTTCATTACAACAAATCTTGAAGTTTGTTTTAGATTATGTGTAAAGAACTTAAACTAAACAAAACACTTTTCTAGAAATTTACAATAAACATTTCTGCAGAAAGTAGTTCTGTCAACATTGTAATGAAATGTAAATCAAGTAATGATATATATCCATGCTTTATTTTACTCTGTTTTTTACAATACTATATCCTTGCTATGTTAGAATGCTATCTATGTTATTTTTCTGTCAAAGAGATTAATGGAATTGCTTTTAATGTAATGGCTGATGATGGCTATGTTATATCCTTGTCTGCAGTGTAATGGCTGATGATGATATTAAAAGTGTTGTTATGCATCATGGTGGAATGTGGGGGGTTGTTAAACCAGGGAGTGTGAATTTAAGAGATTACAAAGGTGGGCATAAGGTGGTGTGGGAGATTGATGGTGAGAAGTTAATGTGGCTTGATTTCAGTGAAGATATAAAGAAGATGATTGAGAGAGAGAATATGGCAGACAAAGATATGTATGTGGCTTACATTCTGGATGGTGAAAGGTATCAACTCTCTACAGATGGTCATTTAATGCAAATGTGGGCTGCAATGAAAAAGCTCGGGGACAAAAAATATCACATCTTTGTATCAACTGTTGTTCCTGCAGTGGCAAAAGGTACACTTGGTTTAGTAAGGAGATCAAATAGAGTTTCTAGGAATCCTAAATCACATAGTCCCAAGTCTAAGAGAGTGATCTTTGATATTGATGATGAAGGCACTCTATTACCATATCGTCCCAAGTCTAACCCTGTTGAACATCTCAGTCCATTACCAAGTCTTTCACCCAAGTCCAGCTTCAGCCAAACACCTAGAAGATCACCTAGGTTTGTGAGTCCACCCTCATCACTAAACAATGATAACCCCGTTGAACATGTCAGTCCATTACCAAGTCTTTCACCCAAGTCTAAGGAGAGCCAAACACCTAGAAGATCACCTAGGTTTGTGAGTCCACCCTCATCACTAAACAATGATAACCCCGTTGAACATCTCAGTCCATTACCAAGTCTTTCACCCAAGTCCAACTTCAGCCAAACACCTAGAAGATCTCCTAGTTTTGTGAGTCCACCCCCTCCTTCAAACAATGTAACTGCAGCAAATAGTCTGAGTTCTTGGGAGGGTAGTAGTCAATTACCTGAAAGTCAATTACTTTCTCAAGACCCATCTCAGTTTCCCACTCAATCCCAGAGTCAGATCCTTAACCATCTCAAACAACTCCCAACTTCTGTGGTTCCACAATCTGAGTCTCAAACTGATAAAGACTTTGAGCTTTATGTTGACCTTGAAGAACTTAGACACAATAAAAGGACTTCATTGTTAGACGAAGACTTTAGTGATAGGACAAATTATTTTGGACATCCTTTGTTTGGCATGACTATAAATGATGATGATGGAGAAGACTATGTAAGTACAGATGGTGAGTATGAGCTCCAAGGGAGTGACTTAGAAAGTGACAGTGACATGGCTGAGGCTGAAAATGAAGATATTGACATTGAAGCTGAGATGCAGAATGATCATGTAATGCAACATGATAATGTGTTTGGGGATGAAGACAATGAAAAGTTTGGGGACAAGCCAGTGAAGGAAGGGGTTCCTGATATGACTAAGGGTATGTGTTGGGTAAATATGAAGGAGTGTAGCCAGTATTTCAAAAGTTTAGCCATCGAGAGGCATTTCCAGTATAGTCAAGTAAGTAATGACACTCTGAGGTATAGGCTGAAGTGTAAACATAAGGATCAAGGCTGTGGATGGAAATGTTCATGTAGAAAGAGACCAAACAATGACTGCACAGTTGTTCTCAAGTCTTTCGTTGACAAGCACACATGTGATGGTCTAGGGAAGAGTAAAAACAAGCATGCCAAAGCTCCATGGGTAGTTACGAAGTTACTGGATTATTTCAGAGCACATCTAGAGTCAACTCCCAGACAACTCAAGGCTGAATTATATAGTATGACTGGATCCAGTATTTCATATTGGACTGCCTGGGTAGCTCGGAACATGTTGATGGAGAAGATCAATGGATCTTATGAGGAGTCTTTTGCTTTATGTCCAAAGTTAAAGAAGCAAATACTAAATAGTAATCCAGGTTCTATTGTTAAGGTATTTGTTGATGGAGAAAATCAGTTCGAAGGTTTATTTGTAGGTTACAAGGCATGTCTAGAAGGATGGAACAATGGATGTAGGCCAATAGTAGGTTTGGATGGATGTCATCTGAAGGGAAAGTATGAAGGAGTTTGCCTTTCAGCTGTTGGTTTAGATGGTAATAATGGTTTGTATCCACTTGCCATCTTCATCACTAGAAGGGAGTGTCACGAGACATGGCTTGACTTTCTGACATTGTTAGAGAAGACCTTGAAGAAGAGAACTCTTGGCAGTGATGATCCAGACTACCTGACTTTCTTTTCTGACAGACAAAAAGGGTTAGTGAAGGCTGTAAACATGGCATTTCCCAATGCTCATCACAGGTTCTGTTTCAGACATATGATCTCCAACTACAAGTCCAATGGTTTCAAAGGTGAGCACTTAGTGAACTTAGCCTGGGCTGCAACAAAAGCTTTAAAAAAAACTGACCATGTCAAGGTCATGGAGATGTTGAAGAATGAGAATATAAAGGCTAAGGAGTATTTGGAGAAAGACCAGTTCATCTTGGGCAAGGTGCTTTTTTGACCAAACTAGTAAATGTGAGTATAGCAATAACAATTTCTCTGAATCCTTTAATAAATGGATGTTGGATGTAAGGCACATGCCTATTCTGAAGTTGGTGGACAAGTACACACTTATGCTTTCAAAACAGTTTTATGACAGAAAAGTTTGTAGTGTGGATTTGGTTGGTGATACTTTGGTTCCTAGAGTCCAAGAAATTATTGACAAGTTGGATAAGAAATATTTCAAGTATAATGTTCAAGGTATTAGCTTTGACCTTTTCTTGGTGACACACAATAAATCTGACAAGAAGTGGCAAGTGAACATAAAGAAGCATGAGTGTCAATGCATTGAATGGCAGGTCTCAGGTATACCATGTGTGCATGCTATTGTCGTGGTGAGAGAAAGAAGAGAAGGATGGATGAAGTAAGTGTTTATCAAGTATAAAATGTTTTTTTTTTTTTTTTTTTAACTTTAAGATGAAATATGATTGTGAAGTGTTAAACTAATATGTTGCTTTACAGGTGGTGCAGTCCATGGTTTACTGTTAGTGCATATAGAGCAGCTTATGAAGGATATATAGTTCCTATCGATAATGTTGAAGATTGGGGACAGGTTTGATAGGTTTCTTTGATTTTATTGAATGTTGGATTATAATTAATAAGTAGTAATGGAAATAATGGATGTTGTTTTGTTTTGTAGCCAGAGTATGTCGTACTTCCTCCACCAAAGGAAAGAGGACCAGGTAGGCCTAAGACTCAAAGGATAAGGGGTGTAGATGAACCAGAGAAGGCTAGTAGGACACAAATTATATGCAGCAAATGCAAGAAAGTAGGCCACAACAAAAGGACATGTGAAGCAAGAAATGATCCAAAACAGGTGTATAAAAGGAAGCGTAAGTATTCTGACATGTTAATCATTTTTAACTTCAAATAACAATCTGAAATGTTAAAATAGTAATCTAACATGTTTTCTACTTGTGTTGATATATGTAGTTAAGAAATACAAAAGGAATGAAATGCTAGGCATTGGTGATACAGATCCTATAGAAAGAGGTGCCCCAAGCAAAAGACGTAGAGGTGGTGCCACAACTGGTGGTTCTAACTTAAGAGGTAGAGGTGGTGGCATAACTGGTGGTTCTAGCTCAAGAAGTAGAGGTGATGGTGGTGATGGCTGCAACAATGGAGGTAATGGCTCCAAAAAAACTGGTAGAGGTGGTGGAGTGAGAATGAGAGGGGGTAAACCTTGGAGGTAAGTATTGTTAGTCTGATATTAACTTTTGGGACTGCAGCATAGTTTACAGTGGATTGAGACTGTAGTCATAGTATTAACATGTGATTTTGGGGTTTGCATGGCTTGACAATATTTTGCTTTTATGCTATGTATTATAGTCAGTATTTTGGGAGATATTATGAAATTCTATGAAATTCTGCGGTGGTTATGGTATCATGGACTTAATGTAACCTAACTATATGTTGTTAAGGATTTTATGAAATTCTGTATATTTTGGAGATATGATTATGCTTATATGCTGCAGTGGTTATGGTTATGGTTATGGTTTTAAGATATATTTTGGACATTGTCATGGATTGATGATATATTTTGGATATTGTTTTAGAACTAGTTGTACGCTGCAGTGTTTATGGACTTCTGAACTATCATTTTATTGCTTAGTGCATACACATTTTATATACACATTACATTAACACTTTAGAACTCTAGTGCACACACAGATTACGGCATGGGGAAACAAGGAAAAATAAGTACACAACACAATTTATTTTCCAGTTTTAGGCTTGTCATCTTCCTCGTACTCGTAGCAATCCCATATTGGAGTAGGAATTGACTGTAGGTAGACTTGCCCAGGACAGAGGTCAAACTTACAAATTAGATGCTTCACTTCAACTTTGTCATCATTTAGTTCAGTGTAAAGCTTCATGATCCCTTGACATCCTGGAATTATGCATGGAGCATATAGAAGTGGACATTCATTAGCTGTGTGCCCTGTCTGTCTACATAGTTGACAGTCATTCTGTTGGAGAAAGAAAGAAAGCAAAAAAAATTAGTTATGCATATTAGAATTTAGGCATTTCTTTGTTTGTGCTAATTAGAGTTTGGTCACTCACGGCAGCCATTAGAGAACTTAAGAAAAGAATACTTACCCATAAGTTGCATCCACCCATAGCTAAATTTGTGTTTCACTTTGTCTTGCTTGATTTTTGGTAAAGATTTTTTCTGGGAATGTCAGTTTTTGTTGTAGCAGGTACTTATATACAGAACAAGACAGTTGGGAAAGATGACCAACGGCTCTGTAACGGCTCTATTGTTATAGCCGTTGGATTATCTTCTTACATCCAGATTATAACAGTTGTCGCACTATTTGAATTTAGTCACGTGCAGGTCACGTGATATTTTAAGTTAAGAACAGTGTATTGGTGTGGTTAGTGATCACATGCAGATCACGTGAGTTTCAGGGGTAAACTTAGGTATTTTGAAAATATTTTCGGTTCAACAGGGTTTTTTTAGTTGTTGGTTCGAAAATGAGCTCTAAACCCTAATAAAGATAAAAACCTGCTCCAAAACCTAATTTATACTAAAAAGTGGTGACCAAAACCTAAATCACCCTTATTTACCTGCTCCCCCTATCTTCGTACCGCCACATCATTCTACAACATATGGTACTTACATCGTCCCTCCTCCGTCCATCTCCCTGTGATATATCACTCGGGTAACGGTTCAGAGGTTTCTCTGATGTGGCTCTAAATCTCAAATCTTTTCCGCCTAAATCTTTGTCTTTACCCACCACGTGACTTTAACGCTTTTCTCTTATAGCTTTTCCGTAAAGATTTGTTCCACGTGTTAGACATGCATTTATCCTTACCCACGTGCTACATCGCTTTTACCCTAGGTGTAATGATGGTACTACTGCGGTCGTTCCATATCTCAACGCCTTGTCCCATCATTAATCTTTCTCTCTGCACTGTCTCCCACGCGTTTGTTTGGGGCTATAAATTCCATACTTTAGCAAATTTCTTTTCTTTCTCATCTTCTTTTGCTATCTTCTTTTTCTTCGCTTGAAGCTTTCTTCTTCCCTCCTCTGTGCAAATCACTCCACCTTTCCTCCAGCGCCGGCATTCTAACTCTTCTCTGTTCAGGCTTTCTTTAATTTGGTTCTTAGGGTTAGTTTTTTTTTCTTCTTCTCTTTACTTCGTTTATTTCCCTGCCTCGTTTTATCTATTTTCTCTTCATTTGCTTCTGTTTTGTTTTTTTTTCTTGCCTGTTCTTCTTCTCCAGATTTTGTTTCTTATCTTTATGAAGTTTGGATTTCCTCTACTTGCCCAATGTTCACCCTTTAGCTTTAATTTAGATCTCTGAATTACCTTTTCTCTTATTTTAGGATTCCACTCTCGACGCCCCCAATTTTTCTTTCTGTAGATTTGTTGGGTAGCATACTAATGGCATCTAGGCAGGCCAATCAGAAGAAAAATACCTCAATCACAGTTGGGGATGACGTCCCTAGAGATGGCGGTGTACAGCTCCGTCAAGATACTGACACCCTTTCTTCTACTTATTATCTGGATTTACATAATCCGGCTACCTATGAATTTAGACCTAACCTAGACCTTTTCCATCAGCAATATGATATACCTGCTGACGTGGATATTCTTCATTATAAAAAGGCTCTTCGATTTGCCCATCATGATTTCTCCAGACAAGACGCGATTATGGTGACTGCCCATCAAATAGCTTTTGGTTGCCGGTTCCCATTCTCGGAACTTGTCTGTGACGTTCTTAACTTCTATAAGCTCGCCCCTGGTCAGTGCATTGGCAATTTCTGGCGTATTTTAAGAGCCATGGATCAGCTGAACAGCGAGGGTGTCCCTGTTGTCACCCTTAATGACATACACCAGTGTTATTACGTTAGAGCTTGCAAAGAAAAATGTGGGCAACCCTATTACTACTTCGTCAAGCGTACCGGTAGGAAATCCATTGTACAAAAATTGCTTGAGAGAGATAAGGAATGGCCTGACTTCCCCTTGGTTGTCAGTGGTAACTTTGGGGGTGAAGGTCCCAATATTAAAAAACCTCTGAAATACTGGCGGTTTAATACTGAAGGTCTCTTCAATAAAGCTCTGCTTTTTCTGATTTTTCTTTTCTTTTCTTTTGGCATATTAACTTATTCCTTTTTCTCTTGGACAGAGATCTGGGGAGACGGTAAAGCTATCAAACCGCCAGTCGACGCCCCTTGGGAACCTCTAATTGTCTCAGGACCTAGTGGCTACTCTACCATTCAATCTCTTACCAATTCAAGGAAGAACGGTACCCCGTTGGCCAAGGAGTTAGATTTAGGCGATTACGTTCTTCCCGTTTGCTGCCATAAGGACTGAAAAAATTTTGAATGGCCTTAACAAAGTCATCACCAACTATCTTCCAGGACTTTTTGAAAAAGAAAGGGAAACCCCCTTCTACTGCTCCTGCACCCTTTCCTCTACCAAAAAGGAAAGGCAAAGCTCCTGTTGTTGAGACCGCCAGTGAGGATGAGGATGACAGAGACAATATCCCACTCCACGATATTTTGAATCTGAAACTTTCTCGCCCCCCGCCATCACCATCTCCTGCTGTAGCTCCATCACATGTGAAGAAGAAGCAAAAAAGAGTAACTTCTAAGCTCTCTCCTTTCTTATCTGCATTGCGCCTTCAGAAGCTTGTCAGAGCTCCTAGTTGTGATATTTCTCCTACCCCTTCAACTGAGATATCTGATTTTCAGGCTATTCAAGGTGAACCAGAGTCTTTGGCAGAATCTCCTGACTCACCGCTGGCGCGCTCCAAGCAAACTGCTAGAAAAGTTAAAAGAGCTAATATCCCCAAAAAAAGAACTGACCTAGTCAACGAGTCTTCCGATCACGCTGCTGATCCCATGGAGCTC
Organism: Aquilegia kansuensis; assembly: GCA_020826895.1. Classification (NCBI taxonomy): domain Eukaryota; kingdom Viridiplantae; phylum Streptophyta; class Magnoliopsida; order Ranunculales; family Ranunculaceae; genus Aquilegia; species Aquilegia kansuensis. The sequence continues at coordinate 36,077,889 of CM037004.1, read as the reverse complement.
CCCAACCAGCCTGATTTTAGTGGGGTTAAGGTTTCTGTTAACATCTCATCAAGACCCATCTCCCCAGTCTCCCTTATCCTCCTTAGCGGTTCTACTTCTATTCACTTGGTGAAGTAATCCGTGGCTACTATGAGATATTCTCCGCCCTACGATTTTTCCAACTTGCCCACTATGTCAATTCCCCACATCGAGAAGGGCCATGGGTTACTTATGAAATGCAGATTTTCCGCTGGGGTATGGATCAGCCTTCCATGGATTTGACATTCATGGTACTTCTTGGCGTAGTCACAACAATCTTTGTACATACTTGGCCAGTAATGCCCATGTATCGTAATTCTATGCGCCATAGCCCTTCCTGGGGAATGATTTCCACAACTGCCACTATGGCTTTCCGTCATGACGCCTTCCTTTTGAGATGGATGAACACATCTTAGTAACGGTCCAGCTGGAGATCTTCTATATAGGTCTTCCCCTACTTAAACATATCTCTTAGACTGTTCCTAAACTTATCTTGCTTTCGTCTTTTCCTCTGGAAGTGACCCATTCTTCAAGTAGTCAGTTATCGGATCCATCCAGCTCGCCCCCATGTTCTGTATGAGGTTCACAGTTTTCTCCTCCATCTCTATCATTGGTTGAGATCTCTGTGTGAACGTAATTGTCTTAGTTGAATCTTCTTCTGTTGACGTAGCTAGGTACGCCAAGGCATCTGCGTAACGGTTTTCTCCTCTAAATAAATGCAAAATTTTCACTTTTGAAAATTTGTCGACACTCCGCTTCAAGGCTTCAAGGTATGCCGCCATGTTTCCTGTTAAGGCTATGTACACTCCACTGAATTGATCCACCACTAACTTTGAATCAGTGAACACTGTAACCTCTTCTGCTCCTAGCTTTCTCAAGACTTCCAACCCCTTAAGCACAGCTTGATACTCTGTTTCATTGTTGGTTGCTGGAAAAGCTAAGCTTTCCGCTATCTCGATTTTTGTCTCGTCAGGCGTTATGATCACCACTCCTATTGCTGATCTTCCTTTGTTCACTAACCCATCTGTGAAAATTCTCCAACCTTTAACCTGTTGCCAGTTGACTGTTTCTGGAACCGTGACCTCAAGTTGCTCGTCTACCATCATATCCACATGCCAAGTTTCATCTTCAATGGGGAAATCTGCCAAGAAATCTGTAAGTACTTGGGACTTTTCTGCCTTCTTCTGTTCATACTGAATTTGATACTTACTTAGCGATACTGCCCATTTTTCCATCCTCCCTGAACGTTCCAACTTTGGCATTACTTGATTCACTGGTAGAATTGTAACCACTGTGAGGTGATAGGCTTCAAAATAAGGTCTCAACCTTTGTGCTGCAAAAAGTAGAGCTAGCGCATACTTTTCCACTCTGGAATATCTTGTCTCTGACGAAGTCATCTTTTTGCTGAGGAAGTAGACCGGGTTTTCGTTCATCGCTTCCCTTCGTGTTAGTACTACACTGACTGCTATGTCTGATACTGCCAAGTAGAGGAAGAGCGTTTCCCCTGGCGTCGGTTTTGACAATATTGGCGGTCTGCTTAGATATTCTTTCAGTTTCTGGAAGGCCCTTTCGCATTCATCGTTCCATTCAAAAGACAAAATTTTCCTCAAGAGCTGAAAAATTAGTTTGCACATATCTGTGGAGATGAACCTTCCTAACGCCGTAATTCTTCCCGCCAGCACCTGTACTTCTTTTTGAGTCCTTGGTGACGGCATTTCCGTCAGGACTCTAATCTGGTCTTGACTGACTTCTATTCCTCTCTTGGTGACTATGTAGCCGAGAAACCTTCCTGACGTTACTCCAAAGGTACATTTTTCTGGGTTGAGCTTCATGTTGAATTGACGTAATATCTGGAAAGTCTCTCTTAGGTCTTCCAAATGATCTGATGGCTCCCTTGACTTCACCAACATGTCATCAATGTATACTTCAACTGGTTCTCAAACATTGTTTCGTCAACCTTTGGTATGTGGACTCCTGCATTTTTCAAACCAAAAGGCATTTTGGTATAACATAATGTCCTCTTACCAACGTAGAAGACGGTTTTCTCCTGATCTGGCCCGTAGAGTGGGATTTGATTGTAACCTGAATAGCCATCCATTAAAGATAGTAATCCGAACCTTGTTGTTCAGTCTACGAGCTCATTTACTCTTGGCATGACGTACCTATCCTTGGGGCAAGCTTTGTTTAAACTGGTGAAGTCAATACAAACGCGAACTTTTCCATTTTTCTTTGGTACGACCACTATATTTGCCACCCATTCTGGATATTGAACTTCTTTCACTATATCGGCTCTTTCCAATTTTTTCTACTTCCGCTTGGACTGCTTCTGCTAGTGCCGACTTTATTGTTCTAACCTTCTGTGCTACTGGCTTGAAGTTTGGATCAACATTCAATTCATGGCATGCTATGTCTGGGTCTATTCCTGTCATGTCATGCACACACCAAGCAAATACATCTACGTTATCCTTTAGGAACTGCAAAAGATCATGTCTCACCTTAGGGTCTAAGTTGGCTCCCATGTAAGTGATCTGTTGACCTTCTACTTCAGTGAGGTTGACGGGTTCTGTTTGTTCCCCCGTTTTTGAAATCTCTCCTGAGAACCCGTCAACCTCCTTCTGTCATTGCTATGCTGAGGTAGAGGCCACGCCGGTACCTGTTGTTCCTTGCCTCATAGTCTTAACCGTTGCTATCTTCAGGTTTTTTGCCATTGCTTGATTACTTCTTATCTCATATTGGCCCTCTTCAGTTGGAAAACGGATTTTCTGATCGTAGCTTGACGGAATAACCTTCATTAAGTGGATCCATTCTCGTCCCAAGATCGCGTTGTACTCTGTAGGAGCTTCAATAACTACAAATCTTGACATGACAGTTCTGGTATGAGCCGTGACTGATAACGTAATTTCTCCCAATGGCGGCACTGCTCCTCCATTGAAACCATAAATGTCTCCAGGTGAGTTTACCAAACAGTTCCTTCTTAGCTTCATTTGATCTAGCCCCCTAGTGAACAGAACGTCCACATCACTTCCGCAATCTACTAGTACCTTAGTTACATTCCAATTTCCAATGAGTATTGAAACGACTAGTGGGTCATTGTGTGGCGTCACCACTCCCTTTAGGTCCTCCTCCGAGAACCCAATTGGTTCACTTTGAAGCACTGGCCTTCCATTCCTCATAACGGGTACCGCTCCTGCTATGGATGGTTCTTTTCTTATCTGCATCACCCTTCGCACCTTTTTCTTTACTTGGTTAATGGACTCTCTAGCCCCTTCTAAGATCATGTTAACTGTTCCTCTAACTGGTGCTTCTGGTTTTGCCGCTTCCCTGTTATTATCTACAATAAACTCCCTCAAGTGACCACCATCAATCCACTTCAAGATTAATGACTTAAATTCATAGATATCTTCTGTAGGATGATTATAAGTCTGATGATAATCACAAAATGGCTAACCTCTCACTGTTCTACACCTTACCGAGGGCTCTTGGAAGTACTTTCATCCCCTCATCCTCTTCAACATTTGATCCAGTAGCATGGTGAGCAGTGGCAACGGTTTTGGTGGCGTTAGCTTTCTTGGTGGAGAATCTCTGTCTTGCCGTCTATCTCTTTTGTCAGATCCTCTCGCCTTGTCTCTGTTTCTTCTTGTGCCGGATTGTCTAGGTGGGTTGTCATTCCGTGAACCGATATCTGCTTTCTTTCCCTTTTCTGTTACGGCATTGACAATTACTGTTGACACTTTTGGTGCCCTTCGAGAAGCTATGTCTTCCAATCTGATGTATTTTTCTGTCTTTTGAAAAAGTTCATCCAACCTCCTCATCCGTGAAGACACTATAGAATCATATGCTGGCGACTTCTTGCTTATCCCTTTTTGAAACTCCACCACAGTTGTCCTCTCATCCACACCGCTATCTGTTCTCAAAATCTCATTTTTGAAATTAGTTACAAATTTTCTGAGGGACTCACCTGGTGCCTGTTCTAAATCGAACAACGACGCTATATCTTCCGTCTGCCTCTTTTGATGGATGTAATGCTAAACAAATATTTCGCTTAACTGGGCAAAACTTGATACACTTCCCGGGGATAACTCAGATACTAATCTGTGGCGTTGTCTTTCAAACTGCTCGGGAATAACCGACACCACATTCCATCATATTGACTTCCTTCCCAAGCCGCCATCTTTTGCATAAAGTTGTTCAAATGCTGCACAGGATCAGTTGTTCCATCATATTCATTGAACTTTGAAGATTGAAACTTACTTGAAAACCCGTGACGGTAGTATATCTCCTCCAGTGTTCTTTTGCCTAATCTTTTCAGATCTTGAGTCACCTTTATGTTTTCCCTTTACTCTATGCCTTCATATCTTCCTGAACCTTGCATATCATGTCAAAGAGCCTGGTGTAAGGATCACTTGCCGGAATCTCGTCGTTGTTGGCTCCCTCTTTCTGTTTCACTTCACGGACTCTCACACCATATTCTCCTGAACCCTCTATTTCATCGTTCCTCTGCACTGGTAACCTAGGCCTTCCACCACCTTCTCCACCTCCTTGTGTTATCCCTTTTGTTGGTCTTCTGATGTTCTCATTCCTAACAGCTTTATTTTCTCCTTCTTGAAGATTCTGGCGGTCCACCTCTTCTCTTCTTTCCAACTGTTCTCTCAGCCTTTGGTTCTCTTCTCTTAGTCTCCTTGTTTCATCATCCACCTCTTGAGGTTTCTCTTGCTGGTTGGCCTAAGGAACTCCACCACCTGCTATACCCCCAGGATAAGTAGCTGACCTAGTCTGCGTCACCATTTCCTCTCTTCTCCTTCTTCCCACTGTCCACTAAACCCTAGATCTGATTCTAAAAAGTAGCCCTTCTTCTAGCGCCAAATGTAAGCTCTGACTTGAGCTTGGTCACAGATCAGGGTGATGGACTCCTTCTGTTGATTCTCCTGTTGATACCTGCAAAGACCACCGGTTATAGTCCGGTGGGTAAAGCTCCAACGATCAAGTCAGTAATGGAGGCCAAGTTTAGAATAGGAGTAATCAAATAGTGAATAGTTACCTCTGTTTACCCTACAGTTTTCCTTATATATCGGTTTGCACCGCTTCCTCTTAGCACTTGGATCCTTAAAAGATCCTAGGATCTTCCCTCCTCCTACGTGGTTCACTCTCCTCCATACACTATGGGGCTAGTGCTTCACAGCTAATTTTAACGTGCCTCGCCAGTGATGCTCCAGAATGTTCCTAGCTTTTATCTCCTACTTCTCAGTCCTTCTTTATTTACCTACTCCCCCTATCTTCGTACCGCCACATCATTCTACAACATATGGTATTTACAAGGACCACTCTAATCTTATATGGGTAAATATTTGTCTTTTTTACAGCCCAAACAAGCAGGGCCTTAGAATAAGGTGCATAGTACTATAGTAGTATCACATTCACTATAGTAGCCCAAACAAGCTGGGCCTTAGAATAAGGTGCATAGTGTATTGTAAATATACATTCAGTATGTATATTTCTAGCAATATACATGAGATAAATTAATGGGTAATATCCCAAAAAAGCCCCATGTTTAGGTGCCTCTTCCCCAATAGGCCCTGACATGGGGTCATCTTCTCAAACAAGCCTTTTGACTATTTCATAATTTTTAAGTGGTCAAAATTACCCTTGTATTATATCCTCTAAAATCAACCTTTTGTCCTCTAAAGTCAGTATAAGACAAAAAACTCAAAAAAAGACAAAAGACAAAAAAAGACAAAAAAACAGTTGGTGTATAACTTTTTGGTTTTAACATTTGAAAATTTTATAACTTGTGATTTAGAAATCGAAAATCAACATGGTGTATATGGTTGGAAAGGTCTCGACGAGAACGAGATCCCACATGACTATAAAATTTTAAATTTAAAAAATTTAAATTTTTATAAAAATTCAAACAACTATAAAAATTCAAAATTTTATATTTTTTTACTGAGAAGTTGGGTTTCGAAAAAATAACTCCTTATGATTTCAAAAGGTTTTTCAAAATTACTCTAAAAAAATCACCCATTACTACTAAATCCAAGAGTTTTTATTTTTGTCCTCTAAACAATCTTATCTTGTCTTCTAACACCAAAGCAATATCCTCTA